>VZRL01006441.1:526-11866 GCA_013397895.1 Origma solitaria | reverse complement strand
CCACTGTCCCAGGGTGCCCCAAGCCCTGTCCAGCCTGGCCTGGGACACTGCAGGGATCCAGGGGCAGCCACAGCTGCTCTGGCAATTCCAGCCCAGCCCCTCCCCACCCTCCCAGCCAGCAATTCCCAATTCCCAAGATCCCATCTGGCCCTGCCCTCTGCCACTGGGAAGCCATTCCCTGCCTCCTGTCCCTGCACGCCTTGTCCCCAGTCCCTCTGCAGCTCTCCTGGAGCCCTTCAGGCCCTGCCAGGGGCTCGCAGCTCTCCCTGGGTCCTTCCCTTCTCCAGGGAACATTCCCAGCTCTCCCAGCCTGGCTCTATCCATCCCAATCCCTTCCTTCCACAACACTCTCCACATTTCCATTGGAATCCAACTTTCCACAATCCCTTTCCAACTGAAGCACTGCCTGGACCCAGGCCCTGACCAAACCTTGGACCATTCCTTGGCTTTCCCACTGGAAAACCTTTTTTCCACCTTCCCAAAACCCAGGCTTGGCCTGTTCCCACCAAATCCATCCAGGATGGACTCAGGGCACTGCAAATCCCACGGGAACATCCCAAGCTCCTCCTACAGTGAGGAAAATCCCCAAAGCACCAACAAATCCAGGGAATCTCCTTAAAAAACCACTCCTCAAATCCCGCTGCGTTCACCACGGCACGGAGCGGCCGAAATTCCAAGGGGATCCACCAGCACTCACACCCCAGAATCCCTCGGGAAGCAGCGGAATTCCGCGCGGAGCTCACCTCGATCAGAAAGTCCCCCGTGCGCAGCCCCGCTCTCCAGGCGACTCCTTCCACATCCACGGACTCCAGGTACTGCAGCGCTGGGAATGCCGGCGTGGGCGTGAACTCCTCGATCGGGGTCTCCGCTGGAAAACACAATGAGAAGGGCGACGTCAGGGATTTCCCAGGGAATTCCACATGGGAAGGCTCAGCTCGTGCTGGGAAAGCCATTCCAGGAGGGAATTTTCCCATCATCCAACCTGGATGTGCCCTGGAACAGCTGGAAAGCATTCCCCCTTTTCCCTGTTCCTTTTTCCCTGGGAGCAGAGCCCAATTCCCACCTCCGTAATGGAATCAGTAATGGAATTAATAATGGAATTGATGATGGAATCAATGGTGGAAACAATGATGGAATCCATAACGGAAACAGTAGATGAATCAATGATGGAATCAAAGATGGAATCAAAGATGGAATCAATGATGGAATCAATAAAGGAATAAATGCTGTAATCAATAAAGGAATAAATGCTGGGATCAGTGGTGGAATCAATAATGGAATTAATACTGGAATCAAGGATGGAATCAATGATGGAATCAATAAAGGAATAAATGTTGGAATCAGTGATGGAATCAATGATGAAATCAAAGATGGAAGCAATAAAGGAATAAATACTGGAATCAATAAAGGAATAAATGCTGGGATCAGTGACGGAATCAATAAAGGAATAAATTGTGGAATCAAGGATGGAATCAACATTGGAAGGCTTCACCAGGAATCAATGATGGAATCAATACTGGCATCAGTGATAGAATCAATGATGGAATCAAAGATGGAAGCAAAGATGGAAGCAATAAAGGAATAAATGCTGGGATCAGTGATGGAATCAATAGAAGAATAAATTCTGGAATCAAGGATGGAATCAATATTGGAAGGTTTCACCAGGAATCAATGATGGAATCAATAAAGGAATCAATGAAGGAATCAACAATGGAATCAATGATGGAATCCATAATGGAATCAGTGAAGGAACCAATGATGGAATCAATGAAGGAATTAATGATGGAATCAGTGATGGAATCAAAGATGGAATCAATAAAGGAATCAATGAAGGAATCAGTGATGGAATCAATGATAGAATCAAAGATGGAATCCGTAATGGAATCAATGAAGGAACCAATGATGGAATCAGTGAAGGAATTAATGATGGAATCAGTGATGGAGTCAATGAAAAAATCAATGCTGGGATCAATGAAGGAATCCAAGAAGGAATCAATAATGGAATCAATGATGGACTCAGTGAAGAAACCAACGATGGAATGAATCCAAGATGGAGTTAATGAAGGAATCAATGATGGAATCCAAGATGGAATCAGCGAGGGAATCAATGATGGAATCCATGATGGGATCAACGAAGGTATCCAAGATGGAATCAATGAAGAAATTCAAGATGGAATCAGTGCTGGAATCAGTAATGGAATAAAAAATTGAATCAATGCTGGAATCAATAATGGAATCCAAGATGGAATCAATATTAGAATTCATAATGGAATCAATGCTGGAATTAGTGCTGGAATCAATGATGGAATAAATGATGGCACCCAAGATGGAATCAACAAAGGAATCACTGAGTCATTTGGGGTGGAAAATCCCTTGGAAAACATGGAATCCAACCATTCCCAGCATTCCCAAATCCACCACTGCCCCACATTCCCAAGTGCAGCACCCACAGTTCCTTTGGGCACTTCCAGGAATGGGGACTCCACAAATTCCCCGGAAAAATGCACCAAACCCCAACCCCGGCACAGCCCTGGAGCCTCCTGGGCTCCTGAGATTCCCAGATCCACGTGGGAATCACAAGGTCCTGGAATTTTCATCCACTTGGGATAGGAACAACATCCCGGAACACAGCCAGGAAGGGAAAATTCCCTCTTCCCATATCCACATTCCCAGGAAGTGAAGGATAAATCCCATCCAGTTGTGTCCCTCCGCCATTCCCAGATTCCCGCAGCGGGGCTGGAGCTCAGGAGCAGTGGGATACCTGCCCGTGGTGGGAATCCCATTCCCGGCTGGAAAAGCTGCATCAACCATCCCAAAGAACCCCATTCCCACAGAGGGAATGTCCCGGGAGCTGTGTCCGGCACAAGTCAGGGAAAAAAGGAATGGTTTGGGTTGGAAAAGCCCTTGGAAAACATGGAATCCAACCATTCCCAGCTCTATCCATGTCCCCGAGTGCCACAAAAACACAGATTGAAATCCCTCCAGGAACGGGGAATCCAAACCTCCCATTCCAAGGCCTGACCACCCTTTCCATGAGGAATGATCCCAAAATCCAGCCAGAATCTCCCATGGCCACCAGCTGGGGCTTTTCCAGAGGCTGGTCCTGGTTTTCCAAGAAGGAAAAGAAGGGACGTGCTCCAGCTTTGGATAAGGAAGCAAGAATTCCTTTCTAGGATTTATGACTGGAATTGCCTCAGATGGATCTAGGGGAAGCTCCTGACCATTCCCGGACTGTGATGGGCAACAAAAATCAGGGATATGCCAGGACAGGATTCCCAGAGCGGCTGTGGCTGCCCCTGGATCCCGGGAAGCGTCCAAGGCCAGGCTGGACAGGGCTTGGAGCAGCCTGGGACAGTGGGAAGCATCCAGGGTTTGGAACTGGATGGGATTGAAGGTCCCTTCCCACCCAAACCATGCCAGGACTCCATGGATTTCATGGCTGAAAATCCCAGCCCAGAGCCCTGAGAGCCACCTCCAGGAATTCCTTGGGTACACCTCCAGGGATGGGGACTCCATGGGAAAACCTTCCCAAGGCCTGAGCCCTTTCCATGGAGAAACGATCCCAAATCTCCCATCCCAAGCTCCCCTGGCCCAGGCTGAGGCCGTTCCCTCTTTTCCCAGGGCTCATTCCCTGCAGCAGATCCCAATCCGCGCTGGCTCCCGGCAGGAGCTGTGCAGAGCCACAAGGACATTCCCGATCCCTGCCCCGATCCCAGCACAGCTCCCCCGGCCCCAATCCCGGGGCACATCCCACTTTTCCCTGCACACAGCCCTGGCAGCATTCCATGGGCAAGGAGTCCATCATTCCAGAATCCTGCCATGGTTTGGGTTCGAAGGACCTTCAAATCCATCCAATTCCAGCCCTTGGACACCTGCCACTGTCCCAGGCTGCTCCAAGCCCCAATGTCCAGCCTGGCCTGGGACACTGCAGGGATCCAGGGGCAGCCACAGCTGCTCTGGCAATTCCAGCCCAACCTTTCTGGAGCCAGGATAAATTCTCATCCCTGTAAATTATCCCCAAAAAAATGGGTTTTTGGGAGCTGAGGGAGCCCCGGGGTGACCCTGGTGGCCTCTCCTTCAATGTCCCTCCAGCAGCATTCCCAACATTCCCAACATTGCCCTCCCTTCCCATCAAATCCAAGCCAATTCCATCCAGCTCCAGGACATTTCTTCCTTTCTCCGTTTATTCCCATTTTTTAGGCGGGATTTTTCCACTCCATCATGGATCACACTCAGGGAACCTTTCCCTGACATTTTTCCATGTGCTGAAGCATCTCAGATGCTTCCCACCAACGGCTTTCCACAATTTCTGCCTTTCCCGGGAGAAGTGGCAAACACTTGACAACTCATCCCTATTTTTAGACATTCCAACGGAATATTGGAGCTCTCTCTCCAAATCCTTCAGGATCCTTCCAGGATTTCATCTCCCACCACCCCAGGCTGCTCCAAGCCCCGTCTGACCCGGCCTCGGACATTTCCACGGATCCAGGGGCAGCCGCGGATTCTCCGGGATGGATTTCACGGAGCAAATCCCATCTGCCGTCGTGTTCCGTGCCAGTCCAGCCCCTGAGTTATCCGTGTGTCATTCCAGGCGTTTCCCGTGGGCTGGGAGCTGTGAGCCCACAGGGAGCGCACGTCGTGATTCAGGATTTGGGAAGCGCTGCCGGAGCCTGGAGGGTTCAGCAAACGGGAAAATGCTCCAGGATTCAGAAATTTCTCCCTGAGGAATAAATTCTGGGAGCAGAATTTCACCCGGGAGGGGACGAAGGGACAGTTCCACGATCCCAGGGTGCTCCAAGCCCCATCCAACCTGGCCTTGGGAATTTTTATCCCACGGCTGTAGCCTTGGTGATCGATGGAGAATCAATGAGGAGGAGAAGGGACTCATCTGGGCTGGAAAATCGCTTGGAAAACATGGAACCCAACCATTCCCAGCATTCCCAAATCCACCACTGCCCCACATTCCCAAGTGCGGCACCCACAGGCTCTTTGGGCACTTCCAGGGATGGGAACTCCAGGAATTCCCTGGAAAAATGCACCAACTCCAACCCCGGCGCAGCCCTGGAGCCTCCCGGGCTCCTGACATTCCCAGATCCACGTGGGAATCCTGCTCCCAGCAAAGCCTGGGAATCCTGATCCACCTCTCCCAGCTCATTCCCAAAACCAGTGTGGGACCCAAACCTCCCAACCAAATCCAGGGGAAGCTCCAGGTCTGGAAATCACGGAAAATCCATCCCTAAATGCCTTCCCAGGGAGAAAATCCAAGGGGAGGAGACCACCATCAAATGGGAGAACTAAACCAAAAAGTCAGGAATTAAAATTTGGGAAGTTCCTGCTGGGAATGAGGGGAAATTCCCCAAGCAGGAGGTTCAGCCTTCCTGGCCAAAGCTCCGGATTTGGAATCCCAGGAATCACAGATTTGGAATCCTGGGAATCACCACTGGCACCCCCTGAGGAGCCACCAGGCTCTGCTCGGGGAATTGGGACTCCCTGGGCTTAAATCCCCACCGTTCCCAGCTGGAATTCTGGGCCTAGCTGTGGGAGAAGCTCTGGCACAGCTGGATCAAGGGGAAAGCCTGGGAGCACCAAAATCCATCCTGGGGGATGGAAAAATCCATCCAGGGGAATCAAATCCCATCCTGGGGAGACCGAATCCCGTCCTGGGGAATCGAATCGCATCCTGGGAACACCAAAATCCATCCTGGGGGATGGAAAAATCCATCCTGGGAACACCAAAATCCATCCTGGGGAGACCAAATCCCATCGTGGTGGCCAAATTCCATCCTGGGAATACCAAACTCAATGCCGGGGAACCAAACCCATCCTGGGCAATTAAATCCCATCCTGAGGGACCGAATCCATCCTGGGAACACCAAATCCCATCTTGGGAATACCAAACTCAATCCCAGGGACCAAATTCCATCCTGAGGGAACAAATCCATCCTGGGAACACCAAATCCCAACGTGGGAACACCAAATTCCATCCTGAGGGAACCAAACCTCATCTTGGTGGCCAAATTCCATCCTGGGAATGCCAAACTCAATCCCAGGGAACCAAACCCATCCTAAGGAATCAGATCCCAACCTGAGACAACCAAATCCCATCCTGGGGACCAAATCCCATCCTGAAGGAATAAAATCCCATCCTGGGGAATTAAATCCCATCCTGAGGGACCAAATTCCATCGTGATGGCTGAATTCGATCCTGGGAATACCAAACTCAATCCTGAGGAACCAAACTCATCCTGGAGGCACCAAATCCCAACCTGGGAACACCATATCTGGTCAGGGAGCTGGATCCTCCCATCCCATCCCATCCCATCCCATCCCATCCCCCCTCCGCCGCCCCGGGCTCCGAGAGCAGCGGCACCAAAGCGGCGCCGAACCCCGCACGGGACCGGGGCTGTGCTCCAGCCCGAGCGCCGCACCGGAGCCGCTCCGGGGCTGCGCCGCGTGTGCCTTCCCGGCGCCGNAAAAAAAAAAAAGGAATTTGTGCTGGTTTGGGGCTGGGATGGGAATCAGCTGGTTTGAGAATGGGATTTGGATTTGGGGTGGGAAAAGGGATAGAACAGGGATATTTTAATGATCCTGGATATTTTCGTTATCCCTGACAGAGTCCAGGCCTTTCCTGCTCCTCATTCCCATTCCTTGGACTGATCCATTCAAATCCTGAATGTTGGAATTCCCACAGAAGTTGTGTCCTAAGGACGTCCAATTCCAGACTCCACCAGGCCTTGCTCCCGGTTTTCCATTGGATCTCCCCGCTTCCAACAGGAATCACACACGGAATCTGCCTGGACACCTCCAGCCCCAATTCCTGCTTTTCCCGAGGGACCCCAAGGGTCCCAAAATCCATCTGGACAAGGCTGGAAAACCATCAGGGAGCTCCTCCCTTTCCAGGATTCCCTTTCCAAAGCTTTGGGACAACATTCCCTGCGTTCCCTGTTCCCAGAGCTGATCCTTGAGCTCTGCCCATCCCTCTGGGAATGGGGAGGGGCTCCGGAGGTTTTCCCACCTGGACAGGGAAGGACTTCAAAGGATTCACGGATTCCATGGATCCCGGCAAGTTCCGAGCTCATGGAGTTCCCAAAGGATCCTTTGATTCCATGGATCCCGGCAAGTTCCGAGCTCATGACATTCCCGAAGGATCCACTGATTCCATGGATTCCAACAAGCTCTGAGCTCAGGGAATTCCCAAAGGATCATTTGATTCCACGGATCCCGGCAAGCTCCGAGCACATGAAACTCCCGAAGGATCCTCCAAAGCCACAGATCCCGGCAAGCTCTGAGCTCAGGGAATTCCCAAAGGATGCTTTGATTCCATGGATCCCGGCAAATTATGAGCTCATGACATTCCCAAAGGATCCATTGATTCCAGAGATCCCGGCAAGCTCCGAGCTCAGGGAATTCCCACCTGGAGTACCCAACCAGGCCCAGCTCGAGGCCGTTCCCTCTCCTCCTTTCCCTTGGGATCAGCTCCTTCAGGATGATCCACGGGAAGAAATAACCATGGGAATAATTTTGGGAATAACCCGGTTGTCTCCAGGCGAGCAAAGGAAAACTCATCCCACCAGGGAAAACTTGGATTAATTTCCTTAGTTTGTATTTTGGGACATATCCCTGCTGTCCATAAAATCATGGAATCATGGAATGGGCTGGGTGGGAAGGGACCTCGAAGCCCATCCCATTCCAGGGTGAAATTCCAGGATCCCAGAGTGCTCCAAACCCCATCCAACCTGGCCTTGGACACTTCCAGGGATGGAGCAGCCACAGATTCCCTGGGAATTCCTGAAGGATTGGACACAGGGAAAGCCCAGCTCCAAGAGCTGCCGGGATTGGGATAAATGGGAATAACTCTGTCTGATCCCTCAGCTGGAATGGGATGTTCCCCTCGGGAATTGGGAAGAGCTGGGAGTGGGATGGGCCGGGAAGGACCCCGGGGTGCTCCATCCTTTTTCCCGGAAAATGGGGAATGGGGATGGAGCCCACCCTTGGTGGGACTGGGAAATTTCCAGGCAGGAATCTGCAGCAGGAAGAGCAATTTCCATCAAGGATGATCCCAAAATTCAGCCCTCCCCTCTCCAGCCCCTCTTCCCTCTTTTCCCCACATGCCTGGAGCGGTTTTCCAGGAAAATCCAAAGGGAGTGGTGGTGACACCGACAGGGCCAGGCAATTCCCAGGCTAAAATCCATGGACTCCCGGCCTCAAATCCATGGAATACCGGGCTGAGGGGCTGGGAAACACCGCGGGGAGAGGGGGGGATTCCAAGCTGATTCCCTAATTGGGAATGCTGCTCCAGAGGGAGCGTTCCCAGACCCCGGAGCTCCCATGCCAGGACCCCTCTGCATCCTGGCGCTTCCCGGTGTCCTGCAGAATTCCCGAATCCGACGGAGCCACACGCCCACTCCGAGCGCTTCCCTCGGCCTCGGCACATGAAGGGAAACCGGGAATGGCAGGAGAGCCAGGAAGGGGAAAAAAGGGGGGAAAAAACAGGGAATGGGATGAAATTTCCCAGTTTTCCCAACACGAAAGCTGCAGGATTGATCTGGGGAAAAAAAAAAACCCCATGGATGCCATTTTGAGCCCTGAAGTTTCACTTCACGCTCCACAGATGGAAAATCCATAGGGAATGGGGAGAGAGGGGAGAAGGGACAGCAAGATTCCCACCGGGATGCCTACGTTCCCCACAGAGCACCGAGAGAACAAAGAACATCCAGGAATTCCCCTGGAAAATCCCACTCCAGCCCGGCTCTGCAGCCCCACCGAGGCATGGAGCAGCTCTTCCCAGTTTTCCTCCCACATGGAAAAGCTGTCCCTCTGCTCCCGGGAATGCTGGGGGCGGAAAGGTCTCTCCATCCGGAGCTTCTCCTGCCTCCTCTTCCCGAAATCCACACATTCCCAAGCCTCCAAGGAATTAAAAAAAATATTTTTTTTGCAGAAAAAAGATGGAATTCTGGCCAAAGGAGCCACGGGAAACTCCCGGGCAAGATCCCGGCCCTGGGAGCATCCCGGGAATGCCCCGGGAATGAGCTCCAGGGTGGGAGCAGCCGGAAAAGCTCTCCCCATTCTCCCCAGGGATCCCAAACTCTCCCCGGCCAAAGTCCAGGGAAAAGCTCCGAGGATTCCAATCCCGAAAAGCCATGGATGGAGCAGAGTTGGGGCCATTCATTCCTGCAGGGAAAAGGAGGGAAAATTCCCAAAAATTCCAAGCAGCATTCACAGTGAAAGCCTCGGAAAGTGGGAAATGGCACTAGGACAAGGCAAAAAGCCAGGGAAGAAAATCCCTTTGGAGCCCCCCAGGGCTTTTGGGAATGGGGCTCTGGAGCTGAGCTGGGACCATTCATTCCCCCAGGAAAAGGAGTGAGAATTCCCAAAAATTCCAAGCTACCACCAGCACCATCCACAGCAAAATTCCTGGAAAGTGGGAAATGGCACCAGGACAAGGCACAGAACCAGGGAGGAAAATCCCTCTGGAGCCCCCCAGGATTGCCGAGAATGAGGATCCTGAGCCGAGCAGGTGCATTTCATTCCCTCAGGTTAAAGCAGTGAAAATTCCCAAAAATTCCAAGCCACAGCCAGCAAAAAACGCCCCCCGAAAATCCCACGACTCAGCCNAATCCCTTCGGAGCCCCCCAGGATTGTTGGAATGAGGATCCCGAGCCAAGCAGGGGCCGTTCACCCCCTCAGCGAAAAGGAGTGAAAATTCCCCAAAATTCCAAGGCACCAGCAGAAGCATCCACACCGAAACTGCGCCCCAAATTCCGAGACACAACCCCAGGACATGGCACAGAACCAGGGAGGAAAATCCCTTCGGAGCCCCCCAGGATTGCTGGGAATGGGGCTCCGGAGCTGAACAGGTGCCGTTCATTCCCTCAGGGAGAAAGAGAGAAAATTCCCAAAAATTCCAAGCCACAGCCAGCAAAAAATGCCCCCCAAAATGCCACAACTCAGCCCCAGGCCACAGCACCGACCCAAAATGTATTGGAGAGGAAAATCCCTCTGGAGCCCCCCAGGATTGTTGGAATGAGGATCCCAAGCTGAGCAGGGGCCGTTCATCCCTTCAGGGAAAAGGAATGAAAATGCCCAAAAATTCCAAGGCACCACGGGCAGCATCAGCACTGAAAGCCCCCCCAAAATTCCACGACTCAGCCCCAGGACAGGGCACAGAACCAGGGAAGAAAATCCCTCTGGAGCCCCCCAGGATCGCTGGGAATGGGGCTCCGGAGCTGAGAACATGTCATTCATTCCCTCAGGGAAAAGCAGGGAAAATTCCCAAAAATTTCAAGCTGCCACCAGCACCAAAGGCCCCCTGAAACACCACAACTCAGCCCCAGACCACAGCACCGACCCGGAATGAGCCAGGGAAGAAAATCCCTTTGGAGCCCCCCAGGATCGCTGGGAATGAGGATCCCGAGCCGAGCAGGTGCCTTTCATTCCCTCAGGGAAAAGCAGAGAAAATTTCCAAAAATTCCAAGCCACAGCCAGCACCAAACCCCCCGCAAAATCCCACGGCTCAGCCCCAGAGCACGGCGCTGACCCAGAATGAGCCGGGCAGGAAAATCCCTCTGGAGCCCCCCAGGATCGCTGGGAATGAGGATCCCGAGCCGAGCCGAGCAGGGGCCGTTCATTCTCTCATGGAAGAGAGCTGAAAATTCCCCAAAATTCCAAGCCACCACGAGCACCGAAACCCCCAAAAAAACCCACGACCCAGCCCCAGGCCACGGCACCGACCCAGCCCGATCCCCCCCAGGCTCCGCCGCGGCTCCCGCTTCCCAAAAAAGCGCCGGGAAAGCGCTGGAGGCTCACCTTTGGCCCCTCGCAGGACGAAGCCGAAGCCCTCATGCTCCCGCTTCTGCAGCACGGCCGTCTTCTCCTCGATGATGTAGTCACTGGGCAGGAAAGAGCACAAGAGAACCATGCCAGGGTTAGACCTCAGCACCATCGCTGCCAGCCGCGGGTGGCACCGGCCGGGGGTGGCTCTGGCACCGGCCGGGGGTGGCTCTGTCACCAGCCGGGGGTGGCCGCTGTCACCGGGAGCCCTCTTCGCATCCAGCCTTTCATCTCCGCAGGGATCGCCTTCCNCCCCCCCTGCTGCCCACCGGGCCCCTCGCAGTCACCTGCAGAGGAATGCAGGGATACGGAGCTCTCCCGGGAATGCGGGAGACGGAGCCCACGCGGGAATTCGGGGATCCGGATCTTCGCCCCTCAAACGCGCAGCCCCGCGGGCTCGGCCATCGGGAATCGGCTCTTTCCGCACCGCCCGACCCGCGCGGGGGAAAAATCGGGATTGTTTGATGAGAGCGGCGGTGCCTCCTCGCTGCTGGCCGGGCAGAGTTTAAA
>VZRL01006439.1:252665-338139 GCA_013397895.1 Origma solitaria | reverse complement strand
TTTTTCCACTGCTCTCTCTCCCAAATCCCCTGAGCAAGTGAGTTATCAATGACCTGATCTCCCCTACCCCTGCCATACCTCAGCCGAAAATGCTTCGTCTCTTTTGTAAGAGTAAATGGTCCTTAAGTATCTGATCGTTAGATACCTAGCAACAGAATAGGGAAAAAATTCCACCCCTCCCAAACTCCAACACAGCTTATGAAGATGGTAACAGAATAAATAGTTTTGGTTACACCTTCCATGTAACCTAAGACAATGGGATTCCCAAACAAAAGCCAAGATCAGCCTCTCTCATGCTCTGTTATGAACTTGTTGGCCTGGAGGGTGGACCCCAAAGCAGGTTAAAATTGTATGCACCAATTCCGTGGGATCTCAGAGGCTGCATTTACACACCTTCCTCTGCCAGTGTTGATCAATAGCTGTGTGCTCACCTCGCCTCAGTGGAGATGTGTCTGTGTGCAAGGAGCACACCTGGACAAGGGGGCAGAGTGTGGGCAGCTCTCTTGTTAATGTCAACTGCTCTGATTAATGTTAGGACTGAAAGGCTGGACTCGATGGTCTTGGAGGTCTTTTCCAACCTTAACAATCCTATGATTCTGTGACTGTTAAGGCACCATTTTGGCCATATTGCAGAAAATATAACCAAACACTGCAAAAACCAGAGGAGGTTTCACACCAGTTTAGCTGAATATTTCATGCTGCATGCCTGGTAGCAAGTTGGGACATTTTAATATACCTTGTAATATTATATTATAAGGTGACAGCACCTCAGATGTTTTCCAAAAATGGCCCAGTGCAGTTTTATTATCATAAAATCATCCAAGTTAAGAAATACATGTTTGAAAAATAGGTCATTACAAAGCCCTTTATTGTATCCTGGTGTTGTCAAGGATACCAGTATTTATGGTAAATGCCTTCCATAAGCAAGCCCTGACTCTGCTGTAACAGGAAATAATCACAGGGACTTAGTTATATTTCTGTAATTTGCTCCTCTGATAAGCAGAATGTCAGTTTAAGACCCAGAAGCTTTTGTAATCGCACTATCTGGGCAGCTGATTTTGTGACCCGTCTTGTTTTCACAGCACTCCGAGATCTACCTAGCAGCTACAGAAAAATGCTCTGTTACAAATAAAAACTGGTGTCTGAGAACATGCAGTGATTGCTGGCAAATTTTAAGGCTCCTATTCTTCATTTAAAAGGTGGCACTTGAGGCGTGGATTATAACTCTACAACTAAAGAAAAGTTGTAAAGTAGGTATGTTTATTCCAGCGCTGGAGCACACAGGGAAGAATATTTTCCTCCAAAGTGTGTGCATCCCCAGTGGTACTCTGTCCAGTTTATATTGGGTTACAAGTTACATATGCATAAAGATACACAGTTCCCCTCTACATATTCATTACTTATTCCCATTTCATATTATAATGAGTCCAAAGTTCATTTAAATACACTTGCGCCTGCGCAGTGCCACCTGGTGGTTGTGGGCAGGGGTCTTAAGATGAAGTAAAGAAGTCTTCCCCAGGCTGAACTCTTCCTCCTGCTTCCCTGTGCATACTCCCTGGGTACCTGGTCCAGGCCCAAACCTTGAAGCTGGCTCAGGCTGGTTTCAGGATCCAGAAGTAAAATAGCTGGTCATGGTTACTTCTCTTTATCAATAATTTGGCATCTTCTTTATATACTCCCTCTTTGCTTGACAAGCACAAAAATATTGAGCAAGCTATATGCATTGTTTTAGCAAGCAGCCCCTAGTAAATCATTATCTACCTCCTGGTCCCTAAAATGAAAGCTATATACCTTGTTTTAACAAACATCTTTTATTGATGTCTTAGTCCCCCTAAATCACACTGGTGATTAATATTCTGCTTTATGTATCCTCACAACTTATCTGGTGGAAGTCTGAATTTCCAAGAGAAGTTTCCTTACTTGTCAACCAAATGTACCAATGTCCGACTGCTATCAGCAAAATCTCATCTGAACTATTAAATATTGGTGTCTTAGGTTACATGGAAGATGTAACCAAAAAGGAGGTATTCCAGTACCCTCTTTGTAAGTTGTTAAAAACAGGTGGGTCAGTGTTCATTTTCTTCAGCACGACTGAGCCCTGATAACACCCTCCGGGGGGACTAACTCCACTAATGGGCCATCAAGGTCTCCGGGAATGATTCATAGAATTTCATCACCCCATTGTGAGATGCCCGGCCCAGAGGAGAGGANTTATGTATCCTCACAACTTATCTGGTGGAAGTCTGAATTTCCAAGAGAAGTTTCCTTACTTGTCAACCAAATGTACCAATGTCCGACTGCTATCAGCAAAATCTCATCTGAACTATTAAATATTGGTGTCTTAGGTTACATGGAAGATGTAACCAAAAAGGAGGTATTCCAGTACCCTCTTTGTAAGTTGTTAAAAACAGGTGGGTCAGTGTTCATTTTCTTCAGCACGCCTGAGCCCTGATAACCCCCTCCGGGGGGACTAACTCCACTAATGGGCCATCAAGGTCTCCGGGAATGATTCATAGAATTTCATCACCCCATTGTGAGATGCCCGGCCCAGAGGAGAGGAACTGAACATCCCTACCTGCATATAAGCTGAGGCGTTGGAACACTGGACAAAACTTTCACTGGATTCTCAGGGGAGAAGAGCTCAAGAGTCACTACTGGACCTCCAGAGGCTCAGATCTTTCTTCAGGATCACTACTTCAACCAGACCACATCCATCACTCTAACTGGACTGCCACCACCACCCTGACTAACAGGGTAGAAGGTTGTGTTCTGACTTTGTCAGTTTAAACTGTTGTTTTCTGTATTATTGCCTTGTTATAAATACTAGTAAAGAACTGTTATTCCTTTATTCCTGTATCTTTTGCCTGAAAGCCCCTTGATTTCAAAGTTACAATAATTTGGAGGGAAAGGTGGGTTATAGTCTCTATTCTAAGGGAGGTTCCCACCTTCCTTGGCAGACACCTGTCTTTCAAACCAAGACAACTGGGAATTTGCTTATGTTCATATCTGGGGAATTGACTGTAATTCTGACTGAAGCTGTGTCAATTCACACTGAATCCAGTGCAGCTTGACCAACAGACACCAAAAGTCTGTGGAAGAGCATCTGAGTCATAAAGCAGCACCTGGATCCAGGGGGGAATTTCCCTGGAATCTCTGAATGACTATTGTAGGTCGAAGGACAAGTCAGAGCTGAGAGATGGGCACTGCTGGGACATGGCTGCACCAACAGGTGTAACAAAAGAGGAGGCTCTGTGGGCTTTTCCTGCATCCAGGTGCTCACTCCCATCCTTCCCTGAATTGGATCTGCACTAGTGTGAGCACAGATGGGAACTGAGGGAGCTGAAAAACAGCCTGGAAAATAGAATAGTGAATGCGGCCTATAGGAGTGGGAAACAAAGCATATGATCTCCTTGGTGGCTTGAAGAAAATCCCCTTATTGCAAAAAACTAAGCTTTTTTATACTCTCTGCTTAGGCAGGCTAGGCACAGATTGGCTGCCTGCCCATGTGACATCGCTGCCAATTACACGCCTTCCTATCCATTCACCTCCCAGGTCATTCACTGTCCATGCATCTCGCTAACCAGTCACTGCCTCACTCAGGAGGCGACCCCAAAATGCTTTTTGGTGAGCAAGAGTGAACAGAAGTGAACAGGGTTTAACAGTAAGGCTTTTCTTTATCTCCCACATCTCCCCCTTCTTTGTTTATTTAGTGAAAACCCAAACCATACGCCAAAGCTGAGGTCCTTTAGAAAAGCCTGAACACATCCTGAAACATTTTCAGATGTAAAGTAACAACCTTTCAAAACACCAACATATGCCTATGACATGAACAATATGCACATGGTATCAGTATGCATAGCATTATATGTTTCCCCGATCCATCTTAGGGGGTAAGACGTTCAAAGTGCCTCTACCAACCAGGATGGGGCAACAAATGGACGCACACGCTGCGAAGAAACCCATTTAATGTGGTGACCTGTGGAGATACAGGCATAATCTCTGCCCCATGTGAACAGATCTAAGTTAACATGGTCCTTCACATTGCCCTCTTAACAGGTTCTTTACCATCACTGGAGGTCTGGGATGAGCCTTTGTATCAAAAGAATATTGTCTTTCACATGCTGTTTGTCCGGCCTCACGTTGATTTCAAAAATTGAGAACATACAAGGCTCTTGCTAATTTGTCATGGGGGAACCCAGCCTCCCCAAGTGTGGTTTTCAATGTCCTGTGGGCACATTCAACAATCGTCTGCCCCGTGGGAGAGTGTGGAATACCTGTGTTGTGGGGCACACCCCACTGTTGTAAGAATTCACAAGTGCACTCTGAAGTGAAGGCTGGAAGTAGAGTCTGGAAGGCCTAAGGCAGCAAAGCAGGTGAGCCAGTGCTGAATGACCTCACGAGCTTTCTCTCTGGTGTGGGCAGTTACCATCAAAAAACAAGAAAACGTGTCAACAGATACATGAACATATTTCAAACAACCAAGTTCTGGAATATGAGTAACATGAGTTTGCCAAATTGAGTTAGCAGTCAGGCCTCGAGGATTAACACCTTCTGCCAAAAGAGCATGGACAGCTCCACAGCAAGAGGCACATGACAGTAAAACATCACAAGCCTGCGAAGAAGTTAACTGAAATTGTTTGTGTAAAGAGCAAGAGTTTTGGTGGAAGAAGTCATGAGATAATTTGGCCTGTGCAAAAGTGTTTTGTATAATACCTGGCATAACAGTGAATATCTATGTAATTATTACCTTCCACGACAGGGCCAGGCAAATATGTGTGAGAGGGAATGTGTAGCACATAAAAATCATGCTGTTGACTGTTAATCAAAATACACAATGTTCGTAACTCTGTAAATAAAAGGGGATTCTCAACACGCTGTAGAAAAAAAAGTGCTCTAAACAAAAAACAACATTAGCAGCATATTCCGAATCAGTTACAATATTGAACGGTTCCTGTGCAAACAATTGAAAGGCATATCAAATAGCAGCTAACTCTAAGACCTGTATTGAGGTGTCCCCCAGTAGCACGGTCCCTTTTAATGCTATCAGGCAGTCTTACACACCACACCACTGCAGCTTTGCTGGTTTTGCTGGATGCATCCGTAACAGTCCATCTATGGGAGTTTTGCTGCAGCGGCATTTTGCGTGAGGGGAGGATACTCACCACTGTCAACAGACAGTGTGAGCAATAGTAAATAGACAATTACCCTGAGAAATCTGCAAGTGCAATTTGAAAGTTAGTATCTTCTGAAAAAAGCCATGATCAATTGTCCTTGATAGCAGGTATGTATGTAGATAACATTTTTGTCTTGGCTGCAGTGTCTGCAGCCACTCCCTGCTTTTTACAATCAAGTGTAAAAACATGTTGTCATTTACAAACCACTGAAATAAAACAGCAAAAGGTTGAAACTTACTAGCAACTATGGCAAGACAAACAGGTTTATCAGAGTCCCATCTCCAACTCTCGTGCTGTTCCAGCGCTCAAGCACATTATGTGAGGGCTGTTTTAGCCTCTGGGATTAATTGTCTCTTAGAATTTCAGATGGGGATCTCCTTTGAGAAATTCAAATCAGGGGTGTAAAAGTTTTGTAGATCAGCCTAAAGTAGGACGCTACCAGTTTAAAGAACTGTCTCGGTTTTGGAGACAAAGTTTTCAGGAGGAGGTGCTCTGGGATGGGTGCCTTCTGCCGAAGGGAAAAAGGGTTTCCCCTCTTCCCTCTGCCATTGAAAGAAAATAGATGCAGCAGGTGAAAGTGGAAAAAGCGGAATTATTTATTAATACAAAAAACCCTAAACTATTTATTAACACAAAATAAAACCGAGAAAAACAAAGAGGGGAAAAAAGGAAAAGGGTGCCTGCAAGGAGCTGATAACAGGTTTCCCCACTCTCCGGGAAGGGGAAGGGGAGTCCACTCAGCAGCCTAGAGGAGGGCATATGGAAAAAAGAAACCTCTCCGAACCTCGCTGCAGACGAAGCTGGGGGATCTGGTGGCTCCGGCCCTTCACCCACTGGCGTGGCTCCTCCTGGAGTTCAGACTGCACCGAAGCCACCCTGCATGCCTGCCGGGGTCACCCTGCGGGCTCCCCGGGATGGAGAGGAGGGAAGGACGATAGGGAGACTGGGGGGAGGAAAAGAACAAACAAACAACAAAACCCTTTCCCAAACTTGTAAGGAAGACCAGGGCAGAGAGCAGCGCCATGGTCCCTCTGTCTCTCTCTCTGTCCCCCGTCTCTTTCCCGGCTGTTGGACTGAGCGTTTAACCAACACCTGCAGGTGCCAGTTCAGTTGAAACAACCCTGGCTCCAGCCCCATCCCCGGGTCCCTCAGCCATTGAACTGAGCTGCCATGTGAGGCCTCAGTTCAGCTGCATTCAACCAACACTGGCTCCAGCACCCCTGCTGGGTTCATCTTAAAGGCACAGCAGCCCTGGGCTGTAATTCGTTTAAAGTCTAGGTGTCTTTAACACAAAGCTTTAACACAAAACAGACCGGTCATGAGCTGCAAGCAAAATATTGTCCATATAGGGAGAACAGCACTTGGGTCTTCCTGTTTTTCAGAAGGCATTAACATATCAATGTTGCAGGTAGCAGGTAGTTTGACCACAGCCATGCCCGGTGAGCAGCCTGGCCACAGACCAGCAGCCACTCGTGGCATGCGCAGTGGGGGAGCAGCCCACAGCACACTGGAGGATGCAGGGCATGGGCTGCCGGCGGAGCTGCTCAGCAGCACTGTGCCCCACCATTATCGCTCTGCAGAGGATAGGAATCCACCTCCCGCCAACGTCACGCTGCAAGGTTATTGACTTGTAGAGGGTACAGTTCTGCCTCCCGTTTGGCATCTGAGGGTCCCAGGTCAAAAGGACTGACTCAGTCAGGATGCTCATAATGAAGCAGAACCATGGGGGATGGGCTGATCTTGGAATCGTAGAAACTTGACACAGGTGGGGTGGACGGCTCAGGGAAATCCATTTACAAAGCCACAAAATGGTGGCTGTTTACGCTGTTTTCAGTTTCAAAATGGCAGCTGTTCACTCCCTTTTTCATTTTGGCTCACCACTTGAAAATATCATTTGAGCTTTCACTGTTTTGGTTATAAAGACCCCTAGTCACTGTTTTGGAATGGGTATTCTTGTTCTGAGCAGGGAGATAAGGCTCATATTATTTAAAAGTAATCATAAACCGACCAATTAAAAGGTACTTCCTATAAAACAATATATGATTTAAAATATTTTTGTATTTATCTGAGCTAAACAGAAACAATGTAGTGAGAAGAATAAAAAGCTCTAATCCTATGGTTTGCACACAATCTGTTAATTATGTTGTATAGTAATTAATAATTTGATTACAGGAAGACCGTAATTTTCACTGGCACCATTAAAATGGCACAGAACAAATTCTGTGAGATACTTTGAAATCAGGACATGGATGTCCTCCAGCAAGCATTGAGCTACGTTTTGAATTCAGTGGTGCTATAGTGATTTGTACCAGCTGAGTTTCATTGTCTTTTGTAATGCGGTTGTGTCTGCAATTTCCATTTTAATTAATTCCATCGTAGAGTTTCCTCAATATTGAGGAAATGCCTTTATGGAAAATTCAGCTGCTAATCAGCATTAATGCAAAGTTATCACTCTCATCACTGGATTTCTGGGAATCTTGTATAGTTGTAATGTTTGAATATTCTAATGTTTAAATGCCTAATATTCAAATGTTTCAATATTCACTCCAGACCTTTCAACAACCTGCTTTCTTTAGAGGAAGAACCCAAGAACACTGAAAAAGTACTAATAACTGTTTTGGAAAATCTGTTAATGAGCACAGATAAGCTGTGTGTGGGTTTGATGATGACCCTTATCCTATCTTTTGTGAAATGGAATAACTCCAACTATTTTCCAATTTCTTGCATCTTTTCAAATGCAAATAATGTGACTATTATTCCCTTTCATCACAACCGCAGGGTACAAAGAGAGAGTAGACAACTCTAAGTTTCTCACTCTGATAAAAACATCAAACAGAAAGGCCAGATTCAAATTCTGCTATTTAATTGCTAAAATTGTACCAGAATCCAGAGATCAGAGAAGGTTTAAAATAGTCATTGCTACAGGACCAGAGTAACTTCTACCTAGCTGAGGTTGGAGGGATCTCTCTGTTTGGTGCTGCTTGGCCAAACCAGCAGGATTTTGTAGGGTTTGGATGTAGTATATTCACAGGACAGAAAATATAGGCTTGGTTTTGTTGACACGACCAAGCCTCTGAAAATTAAATTCCATCATTTCTTCTCATGCTGGATAAGGTATTGTGGTTGGAAGACCCAGGTGATGATGAAGTATTGGCTTCCAGTGGACTGAAACTGAATGATGTGTTGTTTGAAAACTCAGTACCAGTCCTGCTCAGTGTCCCACTGGTGGGTATGTTGGTTACAGAAGAAGTTCTGTTTGCCGCTACATGGGAGGGTGTATTTGTTGGTAACCCAATAACAGTCCTGTTCGGTGCCCCACCAGAGGGTATGTTGGTTAAAGGATAAGTTCTGTTTGCCATCGCATGGGAAGATATGTTCGTTAGTAGCTCAGTATCAGTCCTGCTTTGTGTCCCACTGGAGGGTATGCTGGTTACAGAAGAAGTTCTGTTTGCCACCACGTGGGAGGGTATGTTTGTTGGTAACCCAATAACAGTCCTGTTCCTTGTCCCACCGGAGGGTATGTTGGTTAAAGGATAAGTTCTGTTTGCCATCGCATGGGAAGATATGTTCGTTAGTAACCCAGTACCAGTCCTGCTCAGTGTCACACCGGAGGGTATGTTGGCTCCAGACACACTATAAGTTCGGTAGGGTGTCATATTGAAGAACACATCCGTTAAAGACCCAATACCACTCCAGCTCGGTGTCACACCGGAGGGCATGTGGATTTCAGACACAGTAAAAGCTTTGGGGGGTGTCACGTTGGGGGTTACATCCTTTGGAGGCTCAACACCACTGCTGCTTGGTCGCACACTGGAGGGTATGCTGGCTTCAGTCACAGTAAAAGCTTTGGGGGATGTCACATTGGGGGTTACGTCCTTTGGAGGCTCAACACCACTGCTGCCTGGTGTCAGATTGGGGAGTATGTTGGGTGCAGACACAGTAAAAGCTTTGCGGGGTGAAACATTGAGGGGTATGTCCTTTGGAGGCTCAGCACCACTGCCGCTCAGTGTCACACGGGCAGGTGTGTTGGTTTCAGGCACAATAAAAGTTCTGTAGCGCATCCCATCAGAGGATGCACCAGGTCCAACTCTCAGTGCCTGGCCACCTGAGGTATCTCTGCGGTCAGGCTGACTTTCTAGCATGAAGGTAAAATGACTAGGCTCTGCCCCACGTGCTGGAATAAAACAAAGAATAAAAAACAGATCAGGAGACAACCTACATTTGCTGTTAAATACCTTTCACAAAGGTATGTATGTGAAGTACTTAAAACTGTTTTCTTGTCTTAAGCATTTATTTGAAACACATGGCATCTGATTGTATGTATTAATCTTTAATAGACAAAGGACATTAACTCAAGCCCTAGGAAGTGCTGGAAAACAGAAGCCTACTTTATTTGAAGTGCTACAAATATTTACAGAGATCTTTTACCCCTCATCATTATAATTCCCTGGGTGTGTTTTTTAATCAAGTAAACAAAACTATTCTACAGTCTCCCTATCATTGTTATTAGGGAACGTGAGCCATGCTAGCCACGGAAGGCACCCATTTACTTTTAGACATATTTCACCATCAATTGAAACCAACACTTAATACTCTTCAAATATTATAGGCATATTATTATAGGCAACATTTAAATTAAATCACTGTAAAATTCAATATAATATGTTTATATATATATAAAAAAAAATCTTACAATAGTCTAACAAGTTAAAAGTTCACATACCTGGAATACTGAGTATCAAAAATTTTTGCATAGAAAAAGCACTTACTTTACCAAATAGCAAATGTGTGGTCAAACTACTGTGGTTTTTAATAATTTGTCCTAAGTTACATATTGTAATTTATAATAATAGTTTCATATTGCTATTATTTTAAACTGCGTGATTTATACTACTTGGTTACAACTATTACTTGTGTAAGCAGAGCCGCATGACAAGGTGAGCATTTGCTTTGGGATACCTGTATTTCTTTGGCTATGCAGTAATGCTGGCAAGTGATGCCCAATTGATTAAAATCAGGTAAAAAATGCAAATACTCCAGTAAAAAAAATCACTTCTAGAAGATAACACTGCTTGGTGCATTCAGTTTTACAGACACTTCCAGCTTAGCAAACATTATCAATACAGTTTTCTGGTTTTGCCTTTACTGATATCTCCATTCTTTCATTCTTTCTGTGATCATCTCAGTATTTGGAAAATTCTCTTTTGTGGCCGGTCAGATTTTTCTTTACTTACTATCACCGTAAGAATAATCACATGTTTCACAGCAAATAAACCCTCCACTAGTAATTAAGAGTACTAAGCAAACTGCTTAGTTAAACGTTAAAATTTTTTTAGGTCCATATTTACTGAATTCTGACCTAGACTATTTCCAAGAAAACAATGCGTGCAAGACAGACAGTAACAATAAAAATAACAAGTCTGATTACTGTCTGCAACTTCAGAGAAAGTAAATTTAAAAAAACAAGGAAATGCACAGAACTGCAATGGTTATGGTTGCAAGGAAAGGCTGTCATAAAAATGTTAATGGTTTATAACAGTAAGAAAGGAAAAAGCCGGGGGGGGGGGAAGGGGGGAGGTAGGAAATTAAAAATAGTAATAAAAACCAACCAAAACCCAAACACCCACTCAAGCACCACCACCGTCCCCCAAAACAAAAGAAATCCAACCAACCAAGCAACCAAACTCAAACCAAAACCAAATATATCCAAGTAAATAGTGAACAACAGGAAACAAAAATACAGTAGTAATTTTAATCCTTGCCTCCGCTTTTGCCATTCTCTTTCTCTTCTGGAAAAACTCTCAGAACGTTTCCAGTAGCACTAGTTTTATTGCTCCATTATGTTTATAATTAAGTATTGCTGTATTTGCCTAGAGAATCTGTGCAGCATGAAGACAGATGTTGGCTATGAACCCACATCCAAGTGACTATAACTACTTGAAAAACAGACTTACCATCACCTTCAGGAGCAACAGGTGTACTGAGTCCGTGGGGTGTAAAGTTATGCAGTAGAGGTCCTTCACGAGCTGTACTGATTGCTTGGGGTGCAAGATCAACTGGAAGAGATTCATTTTCAGATAAAGTGATTGATTCAGCTGCAAAGCAAACTGGAAGAGAGTCTTCTCCAGAGAAAGTGATTCTTTGGGGTGCTAAGTAAACTGCAAAAGAGTCTTCTCCAGGTAAACTGGTTGCTTGGGGTACAAAGTGAATCTGAAGACCTTCTCGACGAGGTGAACTGATTACTTGGGGTACATAGCGAAGCGGAAGAGGTCTTTCTCCAGATATACTGGTTGCTTGGGGTGCAAAGGGATGCTGAAGAGCTTCTCGAGATGTCGTGGGTAGTTGGGGTACAAAGCAAAACACCAGAGATTCTTCTTCAGATGTACTGGTTGTTTGGGATGCAGAGGGAAGCTGAAGAGATTCTTCTCCAGGTATAATGTTTGCTTGGGATGCAAAATGAACCTGAAGAGGTTGTTGACGTGTACTGGTTGCTTGGGTTGCAAGGGGAGTCTGAAGAAGTTCTTCTTGAGGTGCACTGGTTCCTTGGGATGCAATGCGAACCTGAGGAAGTTGTGCTCCTCTTGCTAGTGTTTCAATTCTGGAGGCTAGCAGTTGGTAGATATCCTTAAAACTTGTAAGCACGGCCTTCAAATAAAAGAAAAATAAATCATCAATGCTAGGCAAGCTACACTTAAATGCCAAATAGCATACACCCAAATTCATTACAAAAGACATGATTTTTATTAATCAGAGAAGTCAAATGAAGTTTGTAAGCCAGGTGAAATTTCAGTCCCAGGACTTAAACATTAAAAAGGTCTAACACTGGATTTTTTATTTCTTCTAAAATCTTAACTATTAATAGCATTGAAGAAAAGGAAATGACTGTACACCCTAGTTAGATGTTTTGATGAGATGTTTTCAAGCACGCAGTACAGCAGTGAACAGTTTCATTTTCACCACTTTTCATTTTATTTAAATGCAATACTCAGTGCAGGTTCAATTTCTGTTCACAAAAGATTACTACACAGTTTCAGGCAAATGTTCACACTTCCAAAATGAGTCCATTTACTAATCCTTCCACTCTGCAGCAAAAAAATTAATTTGGAAGAAATAAAAATAAACACTAAACCGACAAACCTCTGAAAACAAATAATGTGATTACAATATAGCTGGAAAAATGTAATTGTTTCCATGTATGTAGTGGAAGAACGTCCCTGTTGTGTAATAGTGATTAGATTGATGATAAAGTCAGCAGAACCGGAGAGCACAAATGATCTGGCCGTACTGGTAACTTTATATCTACCCCAAGTAGTCTCAACCAGCTGGTGAGATGGTTAATCACATTTTATAAGTTATAGTTTCCCCCTTCAGATAGTATGAAATTGGCCTTTTGAATGTAAACCTGTGATATAGACAAAAATCAACTTAGTACCACAAACAGGGATTTACAAAGATTTTTGCAGTTTTCCTTTCCATGGTTTCACACTCCTGCTTTTCAGAATAGAAGTTAACATAGCTGAAATCAATCAGGTTATTTCATTATGAAGTGTAGGAAACACCAATGGCAAATTAACCCCATCATATCTTTTCTCATCAGAAAGATTCTCCAAAATGTCTTGGTGCTATGGTCCTGGTCCTAAAGAGGATTCTTGCAGATTATAAGGCCTTTAATTGAAATGTGCTTGTCATAGAATAACTAAGGCAGTTCTAGAGAATGTGCCTGCAAGCAACTCCCCTGTATTTAATGACAAATATCCCTGAAGAAATTCCTAACTGCTTACTTCACTCAAGATTGCAGGGTTGCCTTTAATACAGTTTGGCATGGAGTGAAATTAAAATCACTTAGGTGACCCCTGGCTATAAAAGGCAAACTTTGTAATAAAACCTTGATAATGTACTTCAAAAGTTATCCAAAAGGAACTAGACACGAGGGAAGGGGAGAGAGAGAGGGGAAGGGGGAAAGAAAAACAGGGAAATGGAGATGAAGGGAGAAGGAGGAAAAAGGAGAAAGAGGAAAAGGGAAAGAGAAAAGGGAGTTCACAGTAACACACACTGTGAACCACTGGTGCTGTTTGTGTACATCCCAAGTTACCAAGCATTCCTGGAGCTGCCAGGTGAACAAGAACTTTATAAATCTGCCCCATCAGCAAGCTCCCCAGTATGTATTTCACCACGTGTTAGTTATACCACAGGCACTTTGTACAAATGTGAAATGTAACTCTGTATTTCTGGTTCTCTTTCAGAAAGAAGGAAGGAATAAGCCGCCCTGCAAATGCTTCTACAATCATTGTGAGGTCAAAAAAGAATGGGAGTTGGGATGGGACAAAAAAAAAAAAAAAAAAAAGGAGCAGCTACCACTACCAAATTAAAAAAGCAGGATTTAAAAGCTGGTGATTGCCATGATGCCTCCTTTGAAAAGATGCCACTCATGGAAATTATGTGCTTCTCTAAAATGGATTGTCACTGTACTGGGGAAATATTTGTAATTCTACACTTTGACAGAAAAGTTCAGCTATGGTAATTAAGGTTCACAGGTACATCAAGGCATTACATACTACATATTTCCATATTTTAGTGTAGTAATGCACACATAATTTACATCTTTATCACACTGGAATGCATGCATGCATGCAAGAGGACAACTTTGAGAAATTTCCAGCTTAGAATCTGCCTTTCTTGAGTGTTTGATTTTGTGACCCTGAGCCTGCAATTATATACTGCATTAGAACAGAAAATCTACAAGAAATTGGAAAGAATTAGAGCAGAAATGTACACACAGTATGCAATGCTTGCATTGTCTGAGTTCCTTGCACTTTACTTGATTAGCTGCCCTCTCTCTATTTCAGACAGAAAAGCACGATGAAAGAAATGTGTACTCACTCGGCCTCTTGTTCTCTCATTGGGAAAAAAATTATTCTGTCTTAGCACAATGCATTCTGCATAACTATAAAGACTAAGGGATAATTTCTATAGAAGACTTATCAAACTTAAAAACAATCAGGAGGCATTGCATTGGATCCATGTTCAGTGCTAAAAATATGGCAATTTTTCAGTTAATTTCTCTTGTTTTTCATTCATTGTTTTATCTCAACAAAATTAGTATTTTGAAACTTGTCAGACTTTAAACCAACAGGAACAAAATAGCTTCCCTATTTAAACATTCTAAAAAGCAGTTTCTTTTAAATGAGGACTGGTCAAAACCCACAATTAATTCTAGAACTGTGAGATGAAGAAAATTTGATGTTAATCGAGGAACATGAAAATCTTGTCCTCTTTGTTTGGTTTTGTTTGTTTGTTTGTGGGGGACTTACCTGGGTTTGGTTTTGTTTGTGGGGTTTTTTTAATTGGTCTTGTGTACATTAAGAGGGAAAAAGGGGAGTGGGATAGAGGCATATTTATTTTCTGGTATATATGCATTTTTCCCATATTCATATTCCCATCAGTTATTTAACAACAGAATGGCAAATTTAAAAGTTCCCATCATCTCCGAAATACCATATGCAAGAGTATATACAGAAATTATTTGTCTTTCAGCTGTTGACTGCAATAGTTTTGACACTTTTTGCTTTCCACACATTCAGAGCAGTCTATCTGCTTGTTCTATCCCAGATGCAAAAAATTAAAGAAAATTTTAAAAAAATTAAACAGGATTGGCTTAGACTCTAACCTGGAATGCTGCAACCTCTGGCATGATTCTCAGGGCTTCCTCAGAAACGGTCTCAAGCTGCAGTCTGGGGAGCAGAGTCATGGCTTCTACAGCACCTGATGCTGAGATATAGTCTCTGACCTAAAGGGAGAAAAACCCCAGCCTCAGTGGTGATTCTCCTTCAGACACACTAATTGGGATGAACTGGGTCCCCTTGAGCCCATTGAGTGGACTAGCACTGATCGCTGGACCTAAAATCCATGAAAAAATTATGACTGATTGATCTTTTTATTGCGAATAAACCTCTAGTTCAGAGTGCTGGGAGACAATGCTGTGAAAAGAAAGCATCTTGCCCCCATATGAAAAGAGGAAAGCCAAGGACATGATATGTGCATATTACTGTAAAAACAGCACTTTCTGCACGACATCCATTTCCAAAGTTTAAAAGAAGACAGTATGAAGATGGTGGTGGCACAAACGAAGTTTTCAATCAGCACA
The DNA here is from genome assembly GCA_013397895.1 of Origma solitaria. Classification (NCBI taxonomy): domain Eukaryota; kingdom Metazoa; phylum Chordata; class Aves; order Passeriformes; family Acanthizidae; genus Origma; species Origma solitaria. The sequence continues at coordinate 322,821 of VZRL01006439.1, read as the reverse complement.
GTTTGCTGCAGGTAAAACACACAGTTTGGGTTCTGTCTCTTTCCATAAACATTAAAAGAAATAGAGACTTGAAAAAGGTATCTGAAAATTAAATTAACAACAGTTTTAGTGAACACAGAAACTAAAATAAGGAATAGATTCCCATGTTGCTAGGAATTAAAAATGTAGTAAGGGAAATTGACACTCCAAGGTAATGAAAACACTTCTTTTGCTTTGTGCTGCTCTAGATTAAAAACAGTTATAAAACAACCTGCCATTGGAGCTACAGTTGAAAAGAACCCTTTCTCCTAAATAATTAATTTTTTATTGGACTTTCAAATAACCCTATACCATGGCAAAATGGCACAAGTCAGAGACAACTTGAGATTACTACTAAATTTAAAATACTCTTTCAAAAAATATAATGGAAGTTTCTGACCACAGGTTAGGACTTGCTGTCTTTTCCTATTTATGATGTTTCAGAGGTTAAAGTAGCACATACAAAGCCACATGTTTTACGGCCACCATGTATGTGACCTCACCCTACTAGACAGAGAGTTAACTCCACAACAATTTGCCAATTGTTTGTGTGTTCCATTAGTCTTCACTTGGCAAACAGAAACAGTGCTCAGTGAGGGAAGGACAGTAAATTTAGTCATAACTTCTACATTCAGAATAAGTTGTTTGTGTACTATAAACTTGCATTTTATTTCACTGAGTTTTTTTTAAGATGGAAGAAGTTAAGAGGGATGACTTCAACTCTAAGGAAAATAAGTTGCTTTACAACAACTTCTGCTCCTCTCCTTCCCTGACAGTAAACAGTTCTAAAGCACTGAATGTGTTTGGAAACACAAATCAGAGGGAACACTTCAAAATCTTACCCCTTTCAGCATGGCTTCCACAGCTCTCATATGATTAACAACGAACTCTTTTTCTCTATTATAAAAGAAAAAAAAAAAACAGGAACAATGGAGTAACTTCATAGAACTGAAGCTCTACCAATGTAGAAATTAATCTTTTGCTACTTTATAACTGTCATGTTTCATAAAATAATTGTTGATAACTCAAACTGCTAGGATTTTCTCTCTTTTTCATGTCTCCAATGCAAGCCCTAAAAATAGTTGATGTGCCACTATTTGGTGCATTTCCATATGAAAGATGCTTCTGTTGGGGATAAGCAATTCAAATAGATGTCATTATAGGCCTATCAATGAACAAGTATCATCTCTTGGAGATACACGGCATAAAAAGACTCTAGCAGGATGATACTACATTCCTGTATTGGAAAACAGTGACAGATTCTGTTTAATTCACCTTACTTTGCTTGTATGTTCTAAAGGGAGAAAAAGACCCCACTTGTGAACAGTTACTGGAACAATGAAGGGAAGGGGAGTTTTGTTTGTTAGTATTCAACTGCTATATACAGGAAAAAGGGGTCAATTTTAATACCACTTCACATTAAAATAACCTTTTCTGGCTATATTAATGGCTACAAGGAATGATCTTTACGTTAAGTGAGCAAAATAGATTGGGGCAGGGTGAAAATGGGCAAGCTTTGTGGAACAAATGCTTCTTCAGGTCACACCAGCTTTGATCCAATCATACCAAATGACATTGGTCATTTTAATTACTTGTTAAACACTTCATTGAGAACTTTATTAATTGCATTATTTCCCTGGTGCATAAGCCCCTTAAAGCTTTTCAGGTACTGTTCTTCAGAGGTTCAATGACCCCAGGTATGATGAGAAATTTTAATTAACTACAATTTTTTAAAATCCTAGCCAGGGACCAACAGTATTCATAATATATACTTCATACTGCGATAAGTAACAAAATCTGCAAGGATTTATCTTTTTATTTGATCATACGACTATAAGAATATATTAGTAATAACCTTATTCAAGTCAAGGCCACCCCTTCTGACTACCAATCTTTTCAAGACTGGTGCTTGAATATTTCCTTCCACTCCAGGGTCTGGAGTAAATGGCATGGCGTTTAGGTCTAAATCCAAAACCCTTTGAAATCTGCTGAAAGATCTATGCTGTCCCACATATAGGACTAGGTCCAAAATGGGTTTCAGTCCCTTTGGCCGATAAGACCTGCCACCTAGCTGAGACTTCTGAACTAACTATAAATAAATTTAAATTCTTTATGAAAAGGTAGCATGAGGACAAACAATAATTTCTTAAATAAACTGAACTATAAGGATCTGCCGAAGAGACATTGTCAGATCAGTAAGATATCACAGACATTTTGTTTGCCAGTTATTTCAGTACCCAGATGCGGAGCACTGTTATGGGATAACTGCAGAAGATGTATCACCTATGTATTTTGAACTAACATTTTTCTTTCTAGAAGACTATCCCTGAATTTCAAAAAAAAAGAAGAGACAGATGTACTTTTGTGCTTTTCCAGCCTTACACTAGCCTATGGAAATAGGAGTTGAAATTTTTGTCCTTTTTAAGTGACTTCCTCCAGGCCCCGGTGCTCACCTCATTGCTGCCTGGAGGGCACCATCTAGCCCCATGGCATTTGCCTGCAGCCGTTGCCGGTCCTGCTCCATGTATTTAAGGAGTCTCTTCTGGTGATTCAGAACTCGGTCTCTTTTCCTCAGCTCCTCCATTGCCTCGGAGAGGTTCTGCCAGCAGACAGAGAGCAGAGTTACTCATCAGCCCAAATAAACTTCACTTCGTGCCATTGGCTACCAACCAAAGTGGAAAACAAATTAACTGTGAAATAGATTTGGACCACTGCATACTACGGCTTTATGAATTTCCTAGCAAAAGCATTACTGACTTAGAACCCCCCAGTTCTTAGTATATTTGCTATGTACAAGTGTGTTTGAGAAAACAAAATTATTGTAGACCAAAAAAAACCTCATTGAATAATTTTTCTTAAGTTTTTAAAAACAAAACATCTAAAGATTAAAAAAAAAAAAAATCTTTGAAGTGTTTTCTGAGTAGCCCAAACTTCCAGCAGACTGAGTAGTATATGTGCATTTCCTCCTGTTATTTTATTTGCACAAGGACTGCACTATTCGGCTTATTTTACAAAAGGTAAAATCCTGATGACTATTTCAGAAGAATAACCTTACCGTCACGGGCACATTTGCATCTTGGTTTTGATCTGTGTCTGCATTGGTGTCCACTTGCAGTCTAAAACTTAACTCCTGAAGTCGTTGCTCATGTTGTTGTATAAGCCATCTTGCCTCTTGCTCACGCTGCAAAGCAGCATTTAATTCCTCATGCATATTGCCTTGGGTGGCCAGTCTCTGGAAAAAGAAATAAGTTGTATTTGATTCTGTAACTATATTCACTGGTTTTCCTACCTGACTTTCTGAGTTCCACTTGAAAACATACCAAATTCTAAAACAAAACCATGCTTAAGATGAATATTGAGGTTTTTTAACATGAAGACAGATCACTGAACAATAAAACGGCTGACCAGTTTATTATCATATTTTTTACAAACAACATTAATGTAAAGTCTTGGCATTCATTATTCTATTCAAATTAGCACCTCAGGATACAAAACATCAATATTTAGAAGAAAAAATATGCAGATCAATGTGCAGCATTTTAGTGGATATCTAATTAACCCTTTTTTAAAACACCTTCATAGACTCTTTCTTCCCTCCACAAACTGTTCCAGAAAGAAGAAATAATTCTTCCAGGAAAATCATCATCTACATTTAAACAACAATCTAAAAAGTGACAATTTCATCTAACTGTCCCAGAACTGTAAGGAAATAAAGCTTTTAGGAACAAAATTGAAGACTATTAGATAAAACCTCTTCCATTTGAGTAAAAATAAAATCCATTTTACCAGCTAGGAATAGGAAGGACAATGGGTGGGACATCATTTAGCAAATATTCTCTGCTTGGAAGTGTTTTGACTGGGACACACTGACAGGTTCTACCAACTAGGCTTCAGGTTTTGGGAGCCCATGGTATTTCAATAAATCAAACAGCAATAGCAAAAGACTCAAGAGAATTTGGTGCATTTGTGCTACTGAGAATGTAGGAGAGGCCTTTTTTTCACCTGCCATAAACTTACTTCTTCAAGGAAACAGCCCAACTAAAATTTGTGTTTTATTTATTGCAATATTCAGCAATATCCATGCAGAGTTTAAATTGCTATATTTATACTTCATGAACTTCTCATTAACATTCTTATTGAATACCCTCATTCCATTCAACATTTACTCTGTTGAAGTGAAATCTTCTTTTAAGATGCATAAATCACACCAACATTTCTAACAAATGGAAGAACCTGGATTGGTGAAGGCCAAACTGTAATTTATACAGTATACCTCCTTCTACAAATCAAAAGGAAACTCCAATGGAAAAGGGATATTTCTAAATACATCTGACTCCTAGTTTAGTGACATTCACAAGACAAGTTTTCTGGAAAATTCTGTTAATAGTAAATCAATTTTATGGTTTTTTTCAAAAGAATATGAATCAAAAAATGTGCAAAAGAGGAGAACCTCTTTTAAGCAAGAGAGTTTCTAAATCAAGTATACTTACCTGCTGAAGAGTATTTAATTGCTCTTGCAGTCTGTGGGCTTCTTCAGCCTCTTTTTTCATCTCATTGAAAGTCAATTTGAGTTCTTCAAGCTGCAGGTGCAGTGAGCAGGACTCTGCCTCTGCTGTATGGAGCTTCCGTGACAATTCAAATACTTGTTGCTGCAGGATTGCTATGTTTTCCTGTCAGCAAACAGACACAAACTGATGTGTTATAAAATCTGCTATTTTAGCAATAAAATAAACAATATTTAAGACACAAAAAAATTAAGACAAAACTATAATTTTTCCCTCCATCTCTAAAAGACATAAACAAGGGCAAAAGTTTGAACCTGTAACCTACCAAGGGTTACTGAAAATTCTGTTTACAAGGAAGTACCATTTTCACCTAAAGTCTACAATAAAAGACAGATAATGAGAGAAAGAGTTTATCCTTTCATTTTGGTTAAAGGGAAGCAGGTTGTCTTTACTGAAAGAAAAGATGGCAATCACGAGAAAATAGAAAACAATAATAAAAAGCAACCTTAACATTTACATCAAAACAAAAGCAGATTTATTCTTATAAGCTGATAGAACTTTAAGAATTTTTTTTCCTTGGATACACTAAACATCTCCCAAAAATTCTTTGTCAATAAAAGAAAAGATCTATTCACACCCTGATGTATGACAAATCAACAACTTCTGAGTGTCCATACAGTGGTACTTCATTGTCATGGACTCATAACCAGCCTGAAACAAAATAAATGGTGCTATCAAGAGAGCTTCACTGCTACTGAGAACCTTCTGTTTCCATGAAAGGGGACAGTAAATCTGCTTACCGTACTTGTCAGTCTGTCATGCAATCCGACTTCCAAGGCCTGGGCATGGGCTCTCCGGAGCCCATTAGCCAGCCTCTGTATCAGGGAGTCCCTCTCCAGCAGAGAGAAGCGCCTGCATTGGTTGGCTTGAACCATCTCCATCATTACGTTCAGACTGTCCATCAGTTTTGCAAAGGAGTTCCTGGCTGCACTGATAAGTGAGTGTCCAGAAAGCCAGGAGTTTGGATCTTTGAGAAGCAACAACAAAAAAGGAAACCTCAAGCAGGTTATTAGTTCCAGTTTCTTGTAATATGCGATTATTTTTCAATTATACATGGTGGAACTTGCAAATATTCTGAAACACAGAATACTGACTCTGAAACACAGTTAAAACTTTGCTTTGTAAGGATGTGAATTCACATTATTGGAAATAGCACGATCAAAGAAAAAAGTGCCTGAAACTGAATCATAACGTATTTGATTCAATGGTAACTTTTATACTAATTTAGTATTTAGCCTCTGGGAAATGCATCACCTTATCTCTGTCCTGCTATTTCCCTTTGTTCCTGTAAATCATCCCTCCTCTAATGTCCTTTTTTCTGTGACAAAAATGTTGGGACTTAAAAATTACAAGTTAACAGAGAACAAAGGATGGCAGCAGTGCAGATGAACCAAGTGAACCATTCTCAGTTCTCACAGCAAATAAACTCCAGAAACACTTTTCAGCCTTCTGTTTCTATGACTATATATACTGAAAGGATAAAATGTCCTTTATCCCATGAAGGAAAATTAATCTGTTCCAAGAGCACAGAGATATGATGTTTCAGAGATTGTAGAAGAGAGCTGTTATTTTCTTCTGCCATAAACTTAACAACTTCAGAGAAACAGCCTCACTGAAATTTGTATTGACTAGATCAGAGTATAGTCTAGTCAAGAGACTATATTTGACTATAGTCAAAGATGTCTATCATAATATTCAGAAATCTCTTTTCAGAGATATGATCCAGAATAGTTTGCATAAAATCCTAAAAATAGAAATGATGTGACCACTGTGATTTATTTATATTTTTTAATATATTTCTGCTTCAACCATGTACTGTTAAAATTACCTGGTTTGTTAAGAACATCCTGCAATTCAGAGATGGAGCTGATTATTGCAGCATGGAGGTTAGAGCTAGTCAACCAGTCAAGTGCTTCAACACAGTCAACTCCTTGCTCTTCAAAACCTATGAAACAGAATTGCAGCAAGCAAGGTAACTGAATCACTAAGATGTGGCACACTGCTATCTCCAGCTCTTTCAGAAATTAACCAAAAGTAAACATATGAGACACAAAATAATCAGGACAATTTAGACTGTATTAAACATGCTTCCAGGGCTTCTAAAAAAAGTAGATGAATCTTCTAATTTGCCAAACATTTTTGAGACCACTTATCCTTGTAGGGGGAAGTGTAAACTGGTCTGGCAACAGAAAGAGGTAAGTAGACATAATCTCTAAAGCAAATTTAGAAATCCCACACTAATATTTTACCTGAATCAGAAAGCAATTTTTTATGCATTCTAGTCGGAAATAAATATTAAAAATGATTCATAGAAGAAGAGGAAATACCTTTTCCAGTGAAAAAAAAAGTGAAAAAAAAAGTTGGCCATCAATCATTTAGGAATATTGCAAGATATTTACCGCAGAGAAGATGAAGTAGCGCCCATTTCTGAAATCCATAACACAAATATCAATGATATCAGATAGTTTATGTGTATAGTTGCAACTTTACTTGCTATGCTTAACAGACTAGGCACTTCCTTTTAGAGTGAAATAATTATGTGGAGAAATACCAAGATTATAAATCCTTAAAAAGCATTTTTCAAAATGTCATTATATACATGTCTTTATGCTCCAGTAATAATAACGACATTGCTCTTTGTTAGTCACTAACCATGTAATTTGACACAACACTTTAAAAACAATTAACTTACGCGACACATTGCGCCTGCCCCTGGATTCTCCTACACAAACTTGAATTCCAAGGCTTCCTCTTAAGCCTTTTGACCAGACGAAAAGGGAACAAGAAGACCGGGCTAGAATTTTAAGCCTGTTGACTGTCAAAACTGCAATCACATCTCTTCGGAACACAAAAACCAGGCCTTTGGCTCTTCTCTGCCTCTGTCTGGCTCCGTCTGGATTGCTTTCCACATTAGCTGGGAGAGCACGAACGATTGTCCCGACCTTCTGGTTCACTAATTCATGATGGTTGACCAGGTCCTGGAGAAGGTCTCTTTGGGAAGATATAGCACACAGTCGGATGTAGAGAGGAAACAGGGCCCCTGCCAGCAGAGCACAGGCTGCCAGCAGAGATGAACGCTCCTTCTGAATGTTTGCTAACGTATTTTTCGTATTAATGTTTTCTTGGGTCAGTCTCTCGTAGCTTTTCTCGAGACCGGACATTTTTTGCCTGTTTTTCTGTGCTGTGTCTTCGCATTCCTGAAACAGAAACAAGCCAAACAAAATTGGAAGAAATATTAATGAGATAGTTTTCACCTAGGCAAAAGCTGTAAGAAAATTATTAGTTTTCCCATTCAAATGACGCATTAAAGGAGCAAAAATTGTTAGTAATAATGAGGATGAAAGTATCTCTTCTAGAAAACAGAATCAGATGTATGAAACCAAATCCATAGTATGAGGAAAACGTGCACAATCATCAGCTGCAAATGGACTCCTGATTTCTGACAACAATCCACCAATACTGTGGTAGCCCAGAGAAGGGCCAGCAGCACCTGGCTGTCCACAAGACAGTTTTATGAGTTGACTTAACAATAGTCATCACATCCTCCAATTTCAGAAAGAACGTTGCTCTGCCAAGCAGGAAGAAAGTCAGTGTAAGTGAGAGAAAAAAAGGTAAGGAATGCTGGAACGTGAAACTAGGCAGATAAAATACATGTTTCAGCATGCAAGGACTTCCAGTCCCAAAATCTGCATTAAATATAGCATTCTTCTGATGGAGTAAGTTGCAGCAAGTCACAAATTACGAGGCACATCAGTTTCCTCTATTCATAACACTTTTAATTGAAACAGGTGTAAAGGAATGGGGTGATAAAGACAATGAATGGTGGTTGTGGAATAATAGGGAATGTTTTGGATTGCAAGTAACTCATCTAACAAGCAGTGAGGACAGTTTTTCACTTTTGAAACACTGCTCACTGTAGTATCAGTAAAACAGAGTCCTCTAAGACTCTTGAAATCTACCACTGATCTTAGGGTCAGTACATATGTACCTTAATTTATCCCCAGGTGACACCACATTACTGTTACTCTACACAATCTTTGATGCTGAAAAAGTAGCTGCCACCTTCAGTAATTCTTAAAATAAGCAAATTCAATCTTACAGCTTTAACATTCTCAGAAAAATAATTACTAGCAATTGTAGACCAAATTCTCTTCATAACACTTTAACGAAGTCACTTATTTCTTATTATAAGTGATGTTAATATTAGCACAGTGGTGGGTTGGCTTGGCTTTTTTTACTTTAAAAATATACTAAAATTCCCAAATGATCTTAAACTGATAAAGGGCTTAAACTACTGACATAACCCGTTAAATATTTACAAGGAAGAAAAAATCAGAAGTTCACAGCACCATACCTTTGCTCTTGCTTGAGCTTCTTCAAGGAGATTTGAGTACTGCATCTCAAGAAACTTCTTTTCTTTCTGCCAGCAGTGTTCCTGTGTTGCCAGCTGTTCAGTTACTTTCCTATAAGCTTCATCATGGCTCTGTTGAAGATCCCTCATAGTGTCAGTCTTCTGCTTGCAAATGTGTTCTAGGTAAGCTATCTGTGTGGCAAACATTTTAAAAGAAATTATTATTTACGTTTTCACTCTAAGCACAGCCTATTCTACCATAAAACCTAAATTGCAATTTCTTCAATATGTTTATTAAAACTAAGTAAAAGCCTTTCATGACAGATTCGTTACTTGGCCTTTGAAACAAAACTGAACTATATTTCGAAATGAAGTATTTTATTTGGTTTCAGTTTTACCATTCTTGTACCACCTTGTAGATATTTGTCACCTTCTTTGTAGGAAACCTGAACTACACACTTGATATATTTTTTTAAAATAATTGTATTAAATTTTAGTAAATTAGTAAATTAGTAATCTAAGTATATCAATCCTTTAGAATTTTGTGATTATTGCAAACAAAAACTAAATAAGGCCTTTCATTTGTCTGTTTGTTTGTGGATTGGGTTTGTTGGTTTGGGTTTTTTTGTTGTTGAAAAGCCAATACATTCCAGATTATTATTAAGTATTAGAACAATTTCAGGAAATTTTAGAATACAGAATGTTTTTCTTACAAGTAGTTCACAAGTTTATGATGTGTTTTCCACAAGCATTAAGGGATTCACTCCTTTGGTTTAATGCTGTACCTCTTATGCAAATTAATTGGAGGAATGAATCAAGCCAACAATGATCTGCAAATGCACACATCCACACTTTTTACTAGAAAATACCAACAAGATACTTCCAGATATATCATGCAGAACCGTGGGAGAAAAATTTTGCACAACACAGTCTAAAATCCCAGAAAAGCTGCTAAGTGCATGAGAAGAGCCCTTGAGAGTTCACAATCAGTCCTAATAATGACACTTAATTAAAAAGCAAGAAACAGTAAGACATAAGCCCCACAAGCACTGGCAACAATATTCACCCCCTTCCCATTCATTCCCTTTCCTCCGCTACTCCAAAAGAGAAATAAACCAGAACACAAACTGAAATCCTAAAGGGTGGCATAGCTTAGTCTTTGGAGACAGCTGACTTACTTAAAGAGATCATTTTCTTCCTAAAAACACAAGGATTTCTGGGGAGAAAGGCCACGTAAGCTCACTCACATGAAAACCACTCAAAAAAGTACAGCTCCTCCTTGACACAAATATTGACATGTTTTATAATAGATATTTCCTATTGTGTTTCTGAATACAAGTGTCATAATCCAAAGGTTACAATTAAACAAGAAAACCCCCCACACTGGATCCTTTTAAATAGTACATCTGGATCATAAACACATAATTTAAAGATGGTATTCCTGGAGTAAGTGTATTTTGCCTCTGAACTATGGTAAAATAAAGACTTGCTTCATGACTGTAAATGACCACATTCTGTGAATTTCTTCATCAGTAAGATGAATTTATTTTCTTTTAATTAGGTCCCTGTGGCTAATGTTGCTTATCAGAGTGTCCTGCACAGAAAGTGGAGCTGAGAGACTTCATACACACTCCAGTCACATTTAAATGCCCACAGAGATGGCATCAAACTGAGCTGCAGACAACCCATAATTAATGGTATTCATTTGTTAGTGCCCAAATTCTTTTGGAGGGTCGAATATCAGTCCTTTTTAAGGAGACTGCAACATGGACAAATGTCACTGAGCCCAACAGAGGCAGCTGGTGCCTGGGGACACTCACCTTCTCATTAGCCTTGTGGAAGTTAATGATCAGGCCTTGAACATTCTCATGCAAGAGTGCACAAAACTCTGTCCCAGACAGCCCTTCCAGAGTAACTTCTGGCTTTTTGACAAGCACTTGGCCATCTGCCATGCACTGGTATAAGCTAAGGAGGATGCTGAGCTCCTTCTGGGGAAAAAAAGAAAGGAAAAATTAATTGTTGCAACATTGAAATCAAAAAAGATGCATCATATGTGTAGTAGTAGGTGCTGCATGCAGCTTAAAAAAAGCACATTCTCAGGGTTTTACAAAATTCCTCAATTAATTTCTGATAGTTGCAATCATAACATTGCATAATATTACAGAAGAGTAAGAAAACAGATTTTGCAAAATTTATCTAATTAGACACAGTATATAAATAAAGTGTGTGAATAAATCCCAGTCCTACAGGGGTCACAAGCACATCCTGAAACAGATAAGAAATTTCCATGCTCTCAGTAAATGCAGTTCATTCATCCACGTTAATACTTTCAGGTGCATTCAAACTGTGCCCACTTCCAATACCTGCACCGCATGCAAAAAATTGTCCAGTTGGCTTGGCAGCATGACACACTCTAAATTCTTTTTAAAATTTGTTTTGCATGGATTGTATATGATTAAAGAGCTGGCCAAAATAGGCCTACAGTTTCATCAGTCAAATTCCACAAGCTGTTCCTCATTCATTTACACTGATTTTATTCAGTGGTATAATAAATTGATTCAGGTTAGAAATAAACTTTAGCGGCAACAGCATACGGTAGAAATTCAATCTTTCCTACTTTTGGTACATACATGCAACTTAGAAACTTTGATGAAGATAATAGAAAGCTTTATCTCAAATGCCATGAGAGAAAAGTATGTAAACTACTGTATCAGTAGAATGAGAAATCAGTAGAACATATTCAGGGTGGAAAGAACATATTCAGGGTGTCTAAAAGTGGTATAAAATAGTAAAGTACAGGTCAGAAAAGCAAGAAGGGAAAAGGAAGGGAAGAGAACACAGTGGCATTTTCACACAATTTTAGCATGAAGACCAATGGCAGTGTATTAAATGTTATCAACACTTAGTTTCTGTTACAGTCTCTGCTTTCTCATTTTGGGAAGCAAAATCAAGGCTGTCTAAGTGGAGTAAACACTGTTTCCTGAACAAATACAAAAACCTTCAGGAAAAATACAAATTACAAGACAATAAATATCTAATCTCATAATATTCATAAAATGAATATTTTTATTACTTGTTCAGGGCAGTCCTGTGGTTTGAAATCCTCTGACTAAAACAATTAAAACAACCAGTTCTATGAATATGACAGTGAGAAAATCTTTTATTTTTTTCCCCAGTAAACATAACATTGTTTGGAGTACACCATTAAATGTTGTTTCCATTACCAGAAGCCTTGGTCATGAACAGAATTTTGTCCTGAATTCTTGTCATGTATAACATGCATTTTGGTAAGGAATACACATTAAAAAGAGCAACTCTTATCATGGCAACAGCTAGCAAGCAGTTAAGGTTTCTAGTAGAACATTTTCAGCTTGTAATTGTATTTTGTAGTTATAAATAGCAATCATTACTGTCTGTAGTTAGGGCAGGCAATCACTTTTATCTCTTTGTATTCCTTTTGTGCCTGCTAAAATTACTTTTTCAGGCCAGCTAGGCCAGCAAATGTCTTTTAATACATTAATGTTAGCATGGAAGAAGTTGTTATTCTCCCAGAAGGGAAAAAGAGGATTATTATTTTAGTTTTCTTCAGTTTAGTAATTACAAATCTGCCTGGGCAGTGGATAACACTAAGATGAAGGGTGGAATTACTCCATCAACTGAACAAAGGACACCCACAAATCTGAAGACCTTCTGATGCAGGTCTCTGCTCCTGTCAGCAGGGAACAGACCCCATTCTCCTTCCATACTCAGAGCTCTCAGAGAGAGCTGGAAGCCAGCAACAAAAAAAGTTTACATTTCCAAGAGTAGAAATACAGCAAAGGCTACCACACAATGGGAGGTTTTCCAGATTGGATAGGATCTTTCTTTTGTTCGTGCTGCTATTCAAAATGTAGTGGGGTAAAGACAGTAGAAAGGCCCAAAGTTGTCATATAAGAGCAGAAAGATTTCAGAAAATAATCCAGTGAAATACATCCAGTGTGCCAAATCCGCAGCAAAACAAGGAAACAAACAAACCAACCCCCCAAAACCCCCTGTTTTTCCACCTCCAAAAAACCAATTTTCTAGCAACTTTTACAGTCAAATGCTTGCACGAAAACCAGAAGGTTGTATGAAATAGAAATAAACATTTATACAATGGTAGCTAATAACACTTGACAAAAAAGTAGGTAGGAAAAACAGTCTTCACAAGAAATCATATTCCATATCTACAAAATGCCGTCTTGATTAGGAATCCAAGTACAACTTACCCACACTTTTAAAATAACCATTTCCTGCAAACAGCTCTTCAGTTAAATGCAAATCATATCACTTAATAACATTTACAAGTTCTCTTCCCCAAGGTATTGGTTACATTTATCCATATTTCAAATTAAACTCAAAGTAACATTAAAACAAAGAGGATAAGAGAGTGGCAGAGTTCTTCCACAGCTTGGAGCAGCAAATATTTTCACAGTATGTTTAAAAAAGCCTAAACAATGAGTGCCACAGGCTTTTTTCCTTACCGTTGGGCCTTCTTCCGGTACTTGGCTGAAGACATTTTGGGCATTCTCTTGTCTCAGAGGGGGCTCTGCAGTTGCCACCACGTCAGTCACCGCGCTGTCTTGGGGATTTGAGACTGAAAGCTGTCTTTGTAAACTGGAAAATTTCCACAATAAGACATTTTTATGAAAATTACTTTTGTCAAATGCGCTATATGCCTTTAAAGGATAGTCAATGGATATGGCAGATATCATGTTAGCACATCATACAGCTTCTGAAGCTTTTTTATTAAATGAAGAAATGTATATTCCTTCTAAGAAAGAGTTTTCAAGTGGTTATGTTCTCAGATATCAAGCCTTGTGTCATGAAATTAAATTGCTTATTTGAATGTGCCTTCTAAGTTGCATATAAAAGCCAGAATTGATCGTATTTTGAGTAACACAATAGCACTCTTCAGAAAGACCATGTCACATCTTCCATCGTCAACCCTGATTTCCAGTGCATGCTTGCTCCAAGATTTCCACATGCCTTATTATATCCTGGCATGACATCTAGAATCAGAATTTTAATCAGGTCTTGTACTGTATCAGTCAGAAAACCAGATCTATCAAAAGCCTAGCATGGCTAAACAGGCAACTGATGAGAAAACTTCAAAGCCAAACAATAAAAGGAGACAGAAGCAGAGAGAGGAGTCCAAGGAAGAATTTAAAAAGATTGCCTGAGTATTTAGACATGGGGTCAGGAAAACCCAAAGCTCACTTAAAACTGGCAAAGGATGACAAAGGTTTTTATGACAGAGATGAAGTATTAAGTATCTTACTAAAAAAGTCTCCACAACCATGAATCTTGAGTGACTCTCTCAGGCCACAAACTTCCTTTCTTGTAGGAAAACCAGTTTCTTTTGTTTTCCACTGTGTTTTCCTCTACTCCTCGTGTGAATAAATCAACATAAATACCTGTGTACACAGACCCATATAGTCCTCAACTAAAAAAGATGTCAGCTGTGTTCTGTTACTACAGACACAGCAGATTGTGCTGGGCAGGAAACATATCCAAATAGTTTCATCTGCTCTCACACATTTCTATTTTTTTTTCTTTTTACCAATTAAATCTTTCTACAACCATCCAAAAGTTGAAAACAAAGATGACCCACTATAAATGATAAACAACTTTTTGACAGGACTCTTAGAGATTCATCTAGGTCACTGAAGTGGAGAACAATGTTTATGTGGTGATATAAGTGTATATAGAAAAGCCATCTTTTCAAAATCTGCCAGGTATGTTTTCCTACACACACTCCAAGCACTACTGGAGGCTGGGCCCTATCGTAACTATGATTTTCAACATGTTTACTTGGGCAAATAATCTGTAACAGGCCAGTTATTATCTGTGCCATTCACAATACCTTTGGTTGCTGCTATGGACCTGCCAGGTTCTGAACCTTTGGTTTGGTTTGGAAAATTACATTAGATTGTGTCATTTCCTGCTGACTGAAAATTGCAGGGAATGTAAACTACAAGATGTACTCAAGCTGTCTGCTGCCATTTTACAAAGGCTTTTAAAGGAAACTTACACTCTTTTTTCTTTCTCATGTGCATTTTCTGACTGTGTGTAATTTTTCTTCATATTCTCTAACACTGAAAGAGCTTCTCTGTTGTCGCCTTTCTTTACATTCAAAGCTTCTTCAAGTTCTCGAATTCTTAACTACCAAGTGATAGGAAAGCAGGTAAAGGAAGTTAGGCAAAACTAACATGGTCTTTAATGCTGTTCACTGTTCTGTTCTACTTTTTACAGGTGAATATATCTTATTAATTCCATGCAGAATTAGAAAATATTGAACAAGTGTAAAAATGTACGAATATATAGAGTTTAAAACAGAGAGAAATAGATATGTTGACCAAAAGCACAGTTTGTTCTCCTTTCGTGGTGTTTGGATTTTCCCATTTTCAGTTATTTATGTTACTGAAGTTTTCCAGAGGAATTCTATTTTTTAAGTAGACTCATGAAAGTGTGGGATTAATAGTGAAAGCTAGACTTCCACTCAGAACAAAGCCCATGTGGATCTAGTTCATATATATAAACAAGCAAGAAAACCTTACCAGTTCTTCACCCTTAAAAGACAAATCTCTAACTTCAAGGAGTGTTACCCTCCCAGTTCCTTTGTATACTGTCAAAGTAGAGAGGAAGTCAAGAAAACTAAACCATCACTACTTATTTAATCATCACTTCAGAAATTCAAGTGCCTGTACTTAGAGAAGGCCATAAGAAAATAACGGGCTGAAGATGTAGCTATGCTTATTTTTGTCCCTCAGAAAATAAGAAAAAAAAAAAAATTCCTTTCTGTTTTCTCTCTTAGTTTTTCAAAAATCCAGTGTGAAGGTTTTGTTAGTCCATATGAGATCACTCAGCAATCATCATACGGGTTTTTCATGTCTGTTTTTTAAAATAAACCCTAATTGCTTCACTGGATCAAACCCTGTGTAATACAGTTTATTAACATAAGATTTTCATATTTAAGTATCTACATATAACATTCTTTCATATAATCAAACTTCACAGGTAACTGCAGATATCATAGCTTTGAAGCTGAAATGTACTTGGAATAATCATATTTGGAACTGCAGTCTTAGGATGCATTAATCAGTCATTCATAGAAGAGCTTGATGTATGCACTATGCCTCCAAACTAATCTAAATGCCCTTTCCAAAGATACAGGGCAGGATCTTTTAACAGTAGTATAGAGCTTAAGTTTTGTGAAACATTTCCTTTCCCCTCACTGTTTAAATGCTGCTTTGAATTCTAAAACATAAGAATGTGACATTTTATTTTAATATTAATTCTAAGAACTTGAAAGTTCCCTGAAAAAAAAAAAATTCTATTATCTTTTACAATTTTGACACTCATTGCAGGAAATCTACTGAGTGTTTTCACTGAAGGAAGGAAGTGCTAAAATTTTTGGAAAATTGTATCTTTACAAGTTTATCTTCTGTTTTACTTTAAACTTCTACCAAATATTTAATAAAAAGTTTACCTGCATCATTTCTGAAGTGTATTTACATTCCAAATGTGCTGCTCTTGCTGCTTCATTGCTTTCTGCCAGCCTCCTTGTTTTTGCTGTTGCTTTCTAAAAGTACATTTTGAAAATATTTGAGTCCAGAAAGATGATACCACCACAAAGAGACAATTTTATTTTTTTCAGTATATTGGGTATCCATACACCAACCTGTTGTATCTGAACTACTTGCACTTTGAAACTGTGAAAACACATACCAATAAATAAATAAATAAATAAATAAATAAATAAATAAATAATACAATACTAATAATAATAGGAAAAATTACATATCCAGAATTTTAAATTCTATTTTCTGTTTAGTAAAAGAAATTGAGATAGGATTATGTTCTTGCTGCTTTTTTTTCATAATCACACCTACCTATGTATGGATAAAGGCTCGGACACAGAACTGCAGTTGGAAAAATGCTTTTAGGAAAAGCAGTAACTGTAGAACTGCTATAATAGAGATTAATATGCAGTTTTAACTACAGTGTTTTCCATCAAAAATATCTTTTCACCTTGACTGATGACTGAATTGAAAAGAAATATAACCCCCAAAATGACTCCTGCCTTCAAGTGACGCCACAAAGATCAAGAAAGATGTTAATATTAAGTCATTTAAAAGAAACACATTTAAGGTTACATAGGTACAAGTGAAATCATTGATTTTGCAGAAGTGATACAAGATGGCAAGAACGTGAGACTGAATCTTGACTCTAAGCACTTCAGTGAGGGAAAAATTAACAGAAAAATATAAATAAATAAATAGAAACTTTGAAATAAAAGCTGTTGGCAATGAATTTAAATTCTGTATAATTTCACACACACAGACTTTAGAAACAGAGATCCATGGAAAGCCTATTAGGGAGAAAGTCAGCAACAGCGCAGAGCTTACCTGACCTAGTCCACAACAACATTAGCCAAAAGACTTAAACTTTGCCTTCTCCCACAAGATGCATCTGTTTAGCATACTTAATTAAAATTTAAAAAAAAAAAAAAAAATCACAAATCCTGCACAAATACTCCCCCTGCACTTCCAAATTGCTCAGAGTATTTTCACAGTGACATAAACCTTTTCCCGTCTGCCATCCAAACACCATTCCCAATGCTCACCTGTGAATCCACCTTTCCTGCAAAACCAGCGCTCGGCATTCTGTTAATCAAACAGCAGGCACTCATTCAGAGATTCCACCCCTCAAGAATAAAACTGCTCCCGCTTACTGAAATTCCCAGAAATCCTCACCTCCAGCTCTTTGATGAGCTTCTCCTGCTGGTCAGCCTTGAACTCCAGCTGGTTGGCCTGGAGCCTCAGCCTCTCGCTGCAGCCCACGTGCTCTGTCTCCATCTCCCTCAGTTTCCTGTGCACACTTTGCAGGGCAGCATTCATTTCCTAAGGATAAACGGGTAAATGAATAAATAAATGCATCGAGAGGTACTTTTTCTAAGATAAAGGATTGCGGTAGAGTTCGAAAGAGGAGTGGAGGCCGCATCAGAAGAGGCTGTTAAAATCTTAAAATCTAAGATTAGATCTGTTTGCAGATGTCAACAGAAATGTTTACCCAACAGCAGACATGCTTTTGTTTGCCACCAAATTATCTGTCTGGGCCCAAAAATCATTCTGAACATGACCTTCTGTGGCAACCTTAAAATCTGAGCCGGATCTCCCCAGGAAATCTTCCCCCAAGTGTGCTGCCCTTCTAATCTTTTCTCTCTCTGCTTAGTGGCCACAATTAGGGTGCATTTGGTGAAATGACACACGGGGAAAAAAGTTCCATTTTGTTCTGGTTGTAATTGCTGAAACTTCAAGTTAAATAAGACATTTTTTGGAAACAGTTACACCCACAGACCAAATAATTTTAATTTATGCTATTCTAAGAAGGATTTTCTTCTGTCTAGAAACTGAATTACTTTTAAAAAAATATGAAATATGAAGTTCTCAATAGAATAAAATAGCTGTGCTGGCCCCCACTTCAATTTTTCCATACAGAAGTTGAACTGAGTTACAGGTTGGGATAAATACTGGACTCTGCAGCTTTGTGGAGTTACTGCTACAAAATCCCCATATAAATCTGGACTAAATTTAAGCTAATCCTCTAGCTTTGCATGCCCAGCAAGACAATGAACACATTTCTTCCCTTCAGAATCCAAATAAATAAATAAATAAAACGAAAATGAACCATATCTACAGAAATATATACCTGGAAATGCACAGAAATATTTATTTCTTCAGGTTTATCTTCCAGATATTAACAAAAGTGAGCTGGGAAATGTGAAATAGTTTGCTGTAAAATACTACATAAAGACTTAAAAACATGTTATATTAGAAATATAATTAAATTAGCAAACTAAAACTGTCATGAATACATCAATCCTGTTAAACAAGTTAGCATGAGCTGTTCAATTTCAGAATTTTGAACTTTCTGAACTTTTCAGAGGTGACTGTTTAACACTACCCAAGTAGTCACCTGCACATATTTGCTCATGAAAACAACAGGGCTGTTCCTTTTTTGGTTTGTTTTTAACCTGTGTGTAAACGACACAATTTCACAAATATTCTAAGGAAAAGAGTGAGCGTTTCTATGAAGGAGTATGACCTCCTGCCTAACCACGAGGTGATGCTATTGCCTTTTCTATCAGACTCCAAAATCTCCTATCCCAGACGTGAACACATCCAGCAGGGCACACCACAAACCTGTCACAAAGCAGAGAGGATGGCTTTTCCTGCATGTCTCAGAGACACATTTCAGTGCTCTCAGGTGACTCCACTCCCATGCCTACCTCAGCGTTTTCATAGCCAAGTTTAGAATTACGGATCATGAAGTGCAGTTTTTCCCTCCAGAATTTGCCTACGTGCTCAGAATCCTGGTGCTCTGCACGTATTAGCTTTCATTTTGTAACTCAGAATAGCTAAAGAAGATTTAAACCAGGCCTGTAAATATACAGTACAAAGCACTGCAACAAATTCAAAGTCGTGTTTTATAAACCCAGTTATTTCTGATGTTTATCTGACAAGTTTAAATGAATTAAAGTTTCAAGCAACAACTAATGCAGTCAAGTCCACATTTAACACTTATGTGGGGCATCTTTTATTTCCTGGAGTTTTATAACTATACATAACATAACTTCAGGGTGATGAGTGGGGGAACAGCTACAAAAGCAAAGTAGGAAAATTTAATGTTTTACTACTGAAGGCAGGTTAGTGTTCGACACCTAGTAGCGACTCAGATTTTCCTTTCAGAGACTTCTGAAAGTTCTGAAAGTCTTCTGAGTTCAGAGAGTCTCAAGACTCTGAAATCCTACAGCTGAAGCAGACTTGTTTGATAAGCTTGATGTATTCATGGCAATTTTAATCTTCTCATGTTAATTACATTTCCAACAATTTTGTAGCTTTAATACATTTACCAACAAAACACCTGCCTCTACAGACCACCTTTTCTTCTGAGTATACATTCACTGCTGGAGAGCACTGGCAGGGAACACTGTTCCACTGCTCCTTTTGTCTTTTTTTGAGGACAAACATCATTTGAGAGAACATAGGATACTTTTTGATGCTGTATTAAACTCTCTGAAAGAAGCTTTTACAAAACATGGTACATAACAGAAGGCAAGACCATTCCAGAGACTCCTGAAGCTAACTCAGCCTATTTACTCTAAGCCAGAACTCACAGCTTACCCTGCTGTACCTGGCAACTTAAAAAAGAAAGTTGTATCCAAACATAGGTTCCTTCACAGCCTGTATCCAGCCCTACATTTTTAAGAACCAGCTTTGAAAATTGACTTGTATTCCTACTTGTTTTGAGGGTATTTATAGACACCCTAGATATAGATATAGATATAGATATAGATATAGATATATAGGTATAGATATAGATATAGATATAGATATTTGGGTATCAGCTGTCCATGCACTCCTTTGTTTTTCACTCACGCCCTGTACTGATAACTTGGTTCAGGTGTTTACCATGACAAACAGCCACAACTCATTCCATCAAAGCCCGAAATCAGGGTGACATGCTAAGTGTAACTTTATAAAGCTGTATTCTTCAGAACCATTCTGCAGTGTTTAGCTATTTGGAAGTTCTTTTTTTCCCTGAAGCAGAAAAACACCGACCCTCCACACACTTTGCACCAAAAAATAAAAGTTACAGCCAGCATCTCATGGAACTTTCCATCTATTAATACGTCATACCTGAACAGCCTTTTCTGTTTCAGCTTTTTCTTTGATAAGGACTGCCAGTTCAGTGTGGTAAATTTTGCGGATTTCGTCCGCCTCCTTTGAAAATCTTTGCTGTTCTGCTATCCACTGCTGCTGAGCATTTTGATACATTTGCTCAGTCTCTGCTGCTCTCTGCTGATGTC
Organism: Origma solitaria; assembly: GCA_013397895.1. NCBI lineage: Eukaryota > Metazoa > Chordata > Aves > Passeriformes > Acanthizidae > Origma > Origma solitaria. The sequence continues at coordinate 301,994 of VZRL01006439.1, read as the reverse complement.
TGTCATTGAGTGCTATTGTTTAAAAGAAAAAAAAAAGAAAAAAAAGTTTGAGAAATTTCAACCAACCATACGTTTTTTACAATTTGTGTGTTCTCCAAATGAGTGAAAGTTCAGCTTTTGCATTATCTTAAAAAAAAGTCTGGCACTATAAGTGCACTTGAAAGTTCCAGAGTCTCCTTCCTTCCTTGTAAGGCTACAAACTCCAGGAGGAATGCTCCAATCTTTTCAGTGAATATCAAAGATTCACAAATACACCTCCTGTACCAAATTTAAAGAGTGTTATACTTACTTCGGTAACTAAAAATGCACCTCCCTGACTTTTAACTATGAGAAATCTCTCTCTATTTGGGAAGAATTAAGAAAATTTGAGTATCTGAATGTAAAACTAGTAGGGAAAAAAAAGGGTCTAGGTAAAACCCTTCCTTTCCACATTCTACTGCCATAACCCATGTTATCTGCGTAAAAAGAAAAACAAAGATGAAGTGAAGTAGCCAGACATGAGCGACTAAACTAGAAACATTTCAAGAAATGAAAGAAAAAAGCAGCACAATGAGAAGTCCTAGGAAAAAAAGTTGTCAGAAAGAGTATAAACAAATTAACAGGACTAAATGTGGTTTTCCTCCCCCTGAAATGTAAACAGAAGATATGCTGGACATAGTGATAAACAGGATATGGAGGTGGACACCTTAATTACAATTCTGTACACACTGAGGGAAGGAATAACAGAAGGTAAGGAGGAAGAGAAAAAAAATGGTTTGGTAGGCTTAGCAGGTTATATTTAATTCACATGACACAGCAAAGGTTTTGTAAACTCTTATGAGCTTACAAAAGCAGATGAGAAAGACATGGGAAAGATTAGAAAGATCCAAGAGAAACAGTAGCTGGAAAATTTCATGAAGTTCATGCTTGTTTTATTGACTTGGGACTGATGTAGCCTCTGGTCCATAATTTTTTTGAAAATTACCTTGCAGTTCCATAAGTTTGGTTTTTACATTACAAAGCTCATCTTCTGCAGAATACATTTGCATATTAGCCTCTTTTTGGACAATTGACAGATCATTCTCCAGACCTCGACGAAGAGCCTCTCCTCTCTCAAGTTCCAACTGTAATTTCATTATCTCTTTTTCATAGTGAGACATCTAGAAAATAAATTTGTTTCAGAATTTGCATTCACAGCTGCCATCTTGTCCCATTCGAATTTGAAATACAGTCTTGAAACTGCACATTTATGTATGTTTTAGATATTTTTATGGGTTTTTTAATGAAAAATGATCCTATTCCTAGGTTAATTTCATGTACCTTAAACATACCCCTCCTGTGTTCACAAAGATACTCTGCTTTAAGAAAATAAAAGTTGTAATACTGTCCTCTTCCTGGGCCTTAGAGGAAAAAATACAGCAGCAGAAATATTATATTCCACAAGAAATTTTCTGGTAACTGTATTTAACACTTAAAAACCAGTCCTGTTGGGTACTAGACTATCAGACACCTGGTAATTCACTACATAAAAACAAAATCTTCAGTCTAGTGATATTCAGAAGTCAAGTGGAATGCCATTAAACACAACAAAAATACCAAAGAAAATGTTTAAAAAAGGGACATTATCCAAAGTAAGAAAGATAGTCTAGTCACTGTTGCCAAAAACTGTATCCAGGAAACCACATTAAAGCCATTTCAACAGTAGAAGGTGAAAATTAAAACACGCTTTTCTTCAGAGCACCTACAAAGAAGCAGCGGGAGCTTCTTATTGACTAGAGCTCCATTCATGGGAAATCATTTACCCCCATTATAAATGTTTTCCCTGGTGGTCTTTCCTGATGGCAAACTATTATCTAAAAGAAGTACCAGTGAGAAAATAGTTTATTAAAATTTTCTTCAGTTTGAATCATTATTACTGCTATGTGTAACAATTCTGCTTTTAGCAGTTTGTTATGGGCAGCTGGTGTGAGTGCTCATTAATCTCTTTTTGGTTAAATGAAGCCAATAAACCAAGTTATTGTTCCATGTCCACTTATTTAGAGATTTCTGCTTCTTCCACGGTGACTTGCTCTTGTCATGCTCCTGTTACTCTGTCAGTGTAATTCTACAAAATGGATCCCTGGAATTGCATGGATTAAAACATTCAAACAAACAAATAAGCAAATCACGTATGAGAGGTCTGTACAGTGCTAATTCTTTGTTATTTTCCAACTAGTGACTGTGATTTTGATCCGCCTGATGAAAGTATTATTTTAAGGAAACAAATTACACTTATTCCAAGGGCAAAATAAAGCAAACAAAAAACCCAAAGTCCTTACGTCTCGATTGCGTTGATTGATCAATTCCAAATTTTGTTTCTCAGCATAAGAGAGTCTCCTTCTCAAATCTGAAGAAGTGTCCATTTCTGAGGGATTTCTATTCTGCGACTCAGGTATATCACTATGCGAGCTGAAAAATGTGAACGTTTCAAAAAACATGAATATTCCCTTGAAGTTTTAATGCCCCTTTACTTCAATTACCCAATCATGGGCCCAAAGTTTTAAATATTTACATAAGTAAAATTATGCCATGCAGTTTTCACCATGCTATTGCTCTGATGCCTGATGGTTTTCTGTCTTTTCTTATTATACCCTTTGTATACATTCTTATACACTTTCCCTCTCCTCATACCCTTCACAAACACTCCTTGTACCTTAACCCCACAGGTTTATAATTCTTGTAGTCTGATGTTTACCTTAGTTTGGAAACCTTGCAAAGTGGGAACACCAAACATTTATACTATCTCAGAACTAGAGGCTGGAACATATTTTGCTCTCTCTGAAACATATTTTGTAAACTAGGCTGTAGTCTCATTTGGCGGTGGGGGACAATTACTTCAATTATTAAGTTTATTATTGGGGGATTTTAAGTAGATATGCAAATTTGCGAAGTCCATGTAAGTTGGATACACAATGTACGGGAAGTACTTCTTGGTGTGTTTCCACCTTTGATGGGCATGCACCTAGGATCCTACTAAACCGAGGTAATATTCCCTTTTTTCCCTTTACTGCTGTGTCTGCCTCATATTTCTACCAAAATATTTCTACCTTTTCTATCGAGAAGGCAACAGCTCTCTGAAAAAAAGATTATATAGAATTGCATGTTGTGCCACAATTGAGAGATGTAGCAGCAGGAACTTAAAAGGGAGATGCACTTTGGATTAACAAAGTTGATTTAGCCATAAGACATTCATTGTTATTTTTCATGATCTTTATTTTTGATAATGAACTTCCAGGATTTCTGATAATTAACTTCCAGGAGGTTTAAAAACGTCATTCCAACAATGGACATTAGAATGATTGGCAAGTTTTTTGTCTCCACAGTCTCATTTTTATGGGTTTCTATCTCTGTCATGAAACAAATGCTCAGATGTGGAAAAAGCCCTCTCTTTTACACAGTTTGTCTTCAGATATTTATACATTTAAACTACAGACACATTAGGGATCACAGACACAATACAGATTAAAGGTTTCACCCTCTAAACAACCTTGTTTTATCTTAATTTCCACTACTATTTCAGTTAAAAGAAAAAATCTGCTTGGCAATAAGCAGAATCAGTCCTTGAGGAGCAGAAGCAAAAACAAAAGAGTCTAAAACAAGTTTCTATATATAAAGTGAAAAATGTATACATACAATATATAAATTTATATATTTTATATATATATACACACACAAATACACCTATACATGTATATATACATATATATATATACACAGGTATATTTAATTAACTAGTTTAAGAATTCTAAGAGAATTTATTATAACTTCCAATTGGACAACTTTTAAGTTATTTCAGCAGTTGAAAATCATGTTACTTGATATATGTTGGTTTTCACATCATTTCAAGTATTTAAGACTGCAATAATTATTTTCTCCACACAAAAGTACAAGAGTTCATGGGCAATAAATGTGAAATATAGAATAAAAAGAAATGTGATTAAATTAAGCACTTAAATTGTATCATATTACACAGAACTGTAAATACCGAAATAGCTTACCTTTGTCAACATTAAGTATTTTTTACAGAAATTACAAAATAGTGGGATTTACTTAATACCTTTTCCTAAATAAATAGTAATCAGTAAATAGTAATGTTTTCTCGCTTTTTTTTTTTGACTGGCAAAAAGCACAATGTTGGGATATTAAATTTTGCCTTTAAAGGCATTACTACTGTAAAAGGATGAAATTTCAGTTTTTTAGTTCAGATAATAAATATTTTATAATTGAATAAATAGTAAGTATATTCCCATTTAAAAAGAAGACAGACATGTATGAGAACAGAACAGCTGTATGTCATCAGGAAGTATTGCACAAGCTGCCATGTTTTTAACACACTTTATATATTTAATAATTGTTGAAGAACCATAAAAACCTGTGTGCGCTGCAAGAAAACCACAAGCACACTTTTAGATTTCAGTACTTACTATCAGAGCCATACCCAGAGCAACAAACATGACTCAAAGGGCAAGAGATCAGCAACAATTAAAACCACTTTATTTAATGCAACTCAGCTAGTGCAATAAGAAGATTCGGAAATAAGTGGAACCTGAACAGCCAGAGCATCTGTAAGCTGATTAAAATCTTATTTGTGGACATCATATAGTGGGTTTGACAGACCTTTATTTCTCCCTGGCTGGGGAAAACAGAGAAGAAATAAAGGCAGGTCATTTCATTCAGAGATGATGGATGAAGTATCAATCTCAGCTAAAGACCACTAAAAGCCAGACAGAAGCAAGGCGGGAAAACAGAACCCAAATTGAAAATTGGGCAAGACTTGGTCCAAGAAATAAGGGTTATGGAAAGGGTAACCATCTAGTTAGCTCGTGAGTAGCAGGGAAATTATTTGGCTTCTTTAAAACTTGCAAGATTTAATATTTTTTGCATGGGGAGCACATGGAATTGAAAGCAAAAAATCACTTTTTATAAAGTAAATAAGAAACACCTATAAGTTTTTAATTAAATTACATTGGTTTGTATGACAGTCCGAGCTAAAGAAATATGTTTCTTTCAGCACTCCTATTAAATATCCAGCAACAAAAAAACATTATGGAAACACCTATCCATTAAAACTTACTCAGGGGAGAAATTAACTATGAAATTAACTGTTCTGCTTAACTGTACCTATGCATGTGTGTTTGTGTGTGTGGGAGGCACAAATAAAAAAAGAAAAAAAACAAACCACACACAACTTATATGACACCACAAGTATTGACAAATTAGGGATGCTATAAAAATTAAAAATGTCTATTAGAGCATTGAAGTAGAGAGCATAATAATAAGCACTGGCAAAAAAATTATTAGACACCTTTTTGAAATAACATTTCATGCGCAGCTTCTGAACTCCCAATGCAATTGGTGTAAACTAAAAAATATGTTTCAGAAAACCCTAATTTTTTTCTTAGAACAAAAAAAACCCAAACCAGCAAAAGCAAACCAACAAAAAACTCTCCCCAACCAGCCAACTGGCAACAGAACCGAGGGACTATTACTATGCTCACCACTTCAATTTTGGTTGTCTACTTAAACATTTTCAAATAAAAGAGAAAACAGCCTTAAGAATTTTTATTTCTGTGATACTTTCTTTAATTGTCACAGCATGGCCAGCACATACAGTACTTTATGAAAGCTTCCTACAACCAGTTGCAGGAGATTCTTCCTTCCATCCTCAAGCAGAAGTGTTACCAGCATAAAGCTCTCAGAAGATTCCATCAAAGACAGAACCAAACAAAGTCCCTGGAAAGTTTCAAAGCATGCATGATTTGCAGTCTAACAGAATTCAGAGAATGTTTTCTACTTCCATTTTCATAGATTACTAGTTCATTGATCCTTGGTTTTGAACCAAAATATGTTTTTTACCAACTACAGCATTTATCTAAGACACCATTTTTAACAGGACTTTAAGAACCCTCAAGGAAGCATATGAGCAGGTGAAATAGCTTTCGAGTTCTCATTGCAGAAAGTATTTTGTAGCTCATATCCTAAATTCTCACTGTTTACAAGTCAGCTGGTTATAGTCAACATGGACCATTGCAGAAAACCAGCTTTTCACTAACTTCAATTCCACAGCTGGCACAAAATGCTGAGTTATTTTGCAACAGAGGGAGGTTTTCTTTCACCTAATACCTAGGAGTGTAATTTTGCTAAACTTCTGCAGCTGAAGGAGCAGACTGTGGCCCGATTTTCTAACCAAAGTCCATATTCGTGGAATTTTGCTGTTCCCATATAACTGGAAGTTTTGTACAATCAGACTAAAGAGAGACAAAAAACTTGTGGCAAAGAGCAAACTCAGATCAGGTTTAAAAAACAGGGGCCATGGACAAGACTTAAACCCAACCTCTACCACCTCGGCTAATGTGGAAAATCCTCCTGTCCCTCCTGGTCAGTGTTCTGAAGTGCTGGCAGAAACCATCTCTTCCACCTAATGACTCTATGACATGGCACAGCTTGCATGTATCACGTCATATCTGATTTTTGTTCAGCCTGAATTGCATCTAGAAAATAAATAAGCCACAAAAGCAGGAGCTAAACTATTAGACTTAAAAATCCAGAACTGGAGCTCACCAATTAGCTTCCCTCGAAGACGGATTGACTGATAGAGGGCAAACTTGTGGTGCCCAAAATGCAGTTTTTTAAGTCTGTAAGCTGTGGAGAATGAAGATCATGGTTAACCATATATACTTTTACTCAATGAGCTTCAAAAATTACTCTTTTCTATATCATAAAAACATAAAAGCCTATTGCACAGACAGGCTTTTTTTGTCAACCTACTTAAATCTTATTTTTTTTAACTACTCATGAACAGTTACACTAATGTTATTACCATGTCGTGTGAGCAATACCACCACTGCAATTAGCTTTAGTTAACAGAATTGTACTGCTAGTCCTCTAAGCCTGAATATTGTAGACAAATATATATAATAATATATTAAATACATTTGTATATATTAGTATATACTAAATATAGTAGAATGTCCACTGTCGGAGTTCTCAGAATATCAATAAAAAACATTATGTTTGCATAGATTGATCTACATTCTCCTAAGCAGATTACAAACTGTGCTTCTCCAAAATAATTCTAAGGGGGATAAATGGAGGTACTATGGCTTTTTTTGAGTAGATCAAATATCCAAGGTTGGCTGTCTAATAGAAGACTTGTTAGGTTAAAGGCCACTAAATCTTTCACAAATTGTGAAGAATTTTAAGATTAAGATGTAGCCCTGAGAACTAAGAAACTAGTTTTTCATAGCATCATTTTTTATTATTCCAACTTACACCAAAATCTCATAATGAATAGCAAAAAAAAAAAAAAAAAAAAAAAAACCCAAAACAAAACAAAAACTCAAAACAAAACAAAACTTAGTCTCATAGCAGAAACAAAATGTTCTCTGTCACATCCACATCATCCTGAAGTTTTAAAACTTCAAATTACTCTGAAGTCATACAGAGGAAAAAGAACCCCTAAATTTGAAGAGTGTTACCTGGGAACACTAAAGATTTTGAATATGCTGTATTCCTCTTTTAAAATATATACCAATACTTTATTAGCACACAAATAGATACATTCCAAAACCATGCTATTTCACGTAGGAAGAAAAATATTCCATTGCCATGGAGCAGCTTGTGGGAGCTCCACAATTAAACAATGCAGTAGAGGAAGTTTTTGCTTGACGAGTTGCGTTTAATGTGTCATTAAAAACTTGTGTCACATTCTGCTTGCAAACTTCTGGAAACGCTGAATACTTCTGAATAGGCCATTGATTTAGAATGCATATGGGGAAGAAATTCTTCCCCTGTGAGGATGGTGAGGCCCTGGCACAGGTTGCACAGAGAAGCTGTGGCTGCTCTATCCCTGGAAGTGTCCAAGGCCAGGCTGGACGGGGCTTGGAGCAACCTGGGACAGTGGAAGGTGTACCTTTCCGTGTCAGGGGAGTTGAACAAGGCGATATATGAAGGTCCCACGCAAACCATTTTGGATAGAGACCTCTCAACTCACTCAAAACAGGCAAAGCCCGGCGTGAGTACAATTCTGTAGCGAAACAACAGAAACTCACTGGGAGCGACTCCGACGCCGACGCCGGGAGCTCTCCCTACGGTGCTCCAGCTCCGGCATGACGAGCTGGGACCTTCGGCAGGCAGCGGCTCCCGGGACCGCTGGAATTGCGCTCCCGGGGCCCTCTGGAAATCGCCGGGCGGACGCGGAGCTCGGGGCGGGCGGGAGTTCCGCCGTTGCCGGGGATGAGCACGGTGATGCCGCTAACCCCCGTCCCGAGCGAGGAGCACTGCGGGCGCTCCCGCCGCCCTCTCCGCCTTCCCAGCCGTGTTTTAAGGCTTCCGGGCTCTTTAAAGTAAAATATAAATGCGGAAAATTAAAATGACCGAATGACACGAAAGCCAGACGGAGATGTGGGTGTCCTCGGGGCAGCGCGCTCTTCACGCGGGCTGCCGAGAGGAGCGAACAGCTGGAATGGTTTGAAAGTCTGTGGGACAAAATTCAGTGCAGGGGATTCTCTGGAGCATAGGATTCTCTTCAGGAGTGCATTGCAGGGCGAAAATGCAGTCGTAAAAGGGTCACCAGAAAGTGTGTTCGTGGCTCTGAGAGCCCCCACCGAGCTCCAGATCCTAAAGAGGTTTGGTGGCCCCAAGCCCCCTTGGCCAGTGGCCGCTGCTGGTGGCCAGCGCCCACGAGGTGGAGCTCCGAGCCTGACGATGAGCTGTGTGAGGACCCTCCTTCCTGCTCCTTGAACTCGCTTTTTTCCTTTTCTCTCCCGCAGAATGGTGGAGCTGTGGGTGTGTAATCCATTTTCTTATTGAATGAGTGCTTATTTCAAACGTCAGCTTGAGCTTTTTCTTTCCCATCTGTTTCTCTGGCTTTTCTGGTTTGCTCTCTTGTCCAGCCATTGAGCCCTTCTGGGGTAAGAAATACTAGCCCAGGGGCCTGACCAGAAAGTGGGGCCCAGTTGTGAACAAACAGCATCAGGCCAGCTTCACTCTCTCCTCCTGCTGAAAGCTGTGGAAAGCAGAGATTGTTGGCGAAGTCACATGGTTGGTAATGACAGTGACTAGTGATTGACACAGGCAGAACCGTGGCCAAGAATTTCCAGGGTTTTGCTGAAGATGTAGAGGTAATTTTACCATTCGCCAGTTTCTGTAATTGTGGCAGGAAAGTCAATGTCTTTCCTGCAGCCCTGGCACAAACAGCTTCTGGTATCTTTAGAGGCCCAGAGACCAAATGAGTCATTAGAATTATTTTGCCCACATTTGCAAGGGATGATTTTGTTCAGGAGACTTTCCTGCTTGTTTTTCTCCTACAGTTGAGGGCAGCCGTGCTGATGTCACCCCGAGGACACCTGAGGAGAGGCAGAAGTTGTCCTCCTTACTGCAGAGGAAGACTGCAGTTGCAGTGTTTCCCTGGGCTGTATTCCAGGTGCTCTCTGCCCCTGTGTCACCTGCAAGGCTCAGCCAGCCTGGCAGCTCCAGGCAGATGTGCTCCGAGGGATTTTCCGGTGGCCCCAGGCCTTGAGGGTGGGCTTTGAGCCCCATAGCCCTTTGACATCAGCCTGGAGAGAGGATGTGCCTCTGTTCACGACACTGAGCCTGGACCCTTCTGGGTTTGGGATCAGAAGTCACCGGCTCCAGTAGTCTCTATCCCAAGTGTCAGCATTTTATAACATTTGCCTGTTGTCACTGAGTTTACACTCCCTAATGATGAGGAAGAGTCTGACGCGTTTTGTTCCTGTTTGAGTGATCCATAATGAGTACTTGAGCACAAATAAAGCTAAAATTGGGGAAAGTAAAACAAAATACACATCAATAGGAATGCAGCATTATCTCCAATCCCAAGGCCTGTGCTCTACTACAAGTGTTTTTTTTCGTTCAGTATGTGCCTTTCCTGTGACAGGCTGCCAAGGCAAATGGAGAAATCACTGTTCCTGGAGGGATTTAAAAGCTGTACAGGAGTGGCAGTCAGGGACGTGGTTTAGTGGTGAGCTTGGCAGTGCTGGTTTAGCAGTTTGATTCAAGGATCTTAGGGGCCTCTTACAGCCTCAGTGATCCCATGAGTCTGTGATTATACATTGCCCAGTAAAACACCACAGATTATATCCATCTTACTATTATGTGGAGGGAGTTCCCTTTAGGAATGGGGAAGCAGAGGCCAGGGCAAAAGGAAAGTGTTTTCATCTGGTGGGAGACTTGTTGACCATAGTAAAAAATGACAGGATGGAATAAGTCATGGCATTGATGCACCTTGGGATGTCAGGGGGAACACTTCATGCAGCTAATGGTGAGGTGGCAGACAGCCTCATTGCAAGGTCATGCTTTAATTAGAAATGAAACATATGGCCTAGAGGAGCTGAAGAAAAAGGTACAGTACTTTTCCTGCAAGTGAGCAATTCCTTCCAAAGGTCCCAAGGCAATATGAAAATTACAAAATAGCTTTTCAGCTCTTCACAGTAATATTGTTTTTTCCCCCATGTAATGGATGGCAAAATCAAGACTACTATTTAACTTGCATGCTCCAATTGCTGCACGAATAGATAAGATGATTTGATAAATAGAAAGAGCAAGAGGTTTTCATGCTGATAATACGTAATAATTGACAATTTGATGCTTTTATCAAGTAATGGTAATCAACCTTTGTTTGCTTGATAAATTCCCAGCCTAGAGTGTTGATTTTATCAAAATTACCTTTGCAGTTAAGGGTGTAATTTTCTGCTGGTAAAATGAAGGATGTTCTCAGTAATTTGTAATTGTCCAATTATTTGGTACAATTTTTACATTTTAACAAGTTCTGTGAGTTTCAAGGCAGCCTGAGTGCTCTGCATGGTCTGTCAGCACGCTGAATAGGAAGGCACCTGTCAGTGTTTTTATTACACACAGTCTTCTTGCTAAGAAAATAATACCTCAGGGTGTCTTTTTATTGCTGACTGTGAAAAACCCATCACATTTTCTCATGCCAGAACACAAAACAAACATTATGCAATTCCCTTTCCACTTCAAAACCCATATTATTTATTAATGCCTACCAGGGCACAAAACAATGCCCAGTTAAAAGAGTTCTGTCTTGCTCAGTGGGGACAGCTGTCACCAAAAATGTGAGGATTCTGAGTGCCATGTTAAATCTGGTACCACTGGTGCACTGTGAGCTACAAAGACAAAACATTTCTTAATTTACCTCTATTTACCAGCTTCCTGTACTAGACAGACATTTTGCAGCCTGCCTTTCTTCATTTGCATCCCAGGTTTTCTTGCATTGTTACCTGAAACAGCAAGAAACAGGTCTAAGGGTTTGCAGCTGAACAAGATGAAAAACAAGCTGCTGTCTGAAATCCATGTTTTCCTCTGATCCCGTGCTTCCTTGAAAATATTACACCTGCAGTAGGTTATGCTTAAGAAACAATATCATGTACCTGATAATTGTAGCAGATGAACTTTCTCACTGGAAAGAGTAGCTGGGTCTTAGCACAGAAGTGAAACCCAGATTACACATGGCATTTTGTGCCACCAGGCATTCAGACAGCCAAAACCCCCTGAGCAGCATGCCACAAGTGTTGCCTGGCAATATTACTGATGTTTCTATTTTGAAAGAATCCAAACCAAAAAAAGCACTAGAGGGCACAGTCGCAGGAGAGCAAAACTAACCAGATTCGGACTGCAGTGAAACACTTAACACACTGACGAATTTCCTCTCTGATAAATTAATGTAAATCAGGCTTGGATGGAACATTCTCATTTCAAAGTTGGCTGAAGGACTGAAACAAAATGGTAGATGCCAATATAGCAAGCTGGGAAGTGCCTGTATGATACGGTGGCACAGGGATAGGTGTCAGGAGTTGTTCTATTTAACACCTTCATTAACGAAGTTTTCTTCCTTCAGAAGAAGAAACAAGCAGAGAGTAATGAGATTTAATGCTTGGGAGGATTAGTTAGAACTGGTGAGAGCTGCAAATTGATGCAAAGCAACAGACACCAGAATCACGGGCACAGAAAAGCAAAAGGCACAAAGCATGTGGGTGGAAAGCAAAATTTAACAAAGACAAACTTGGGGGAACTGCAGGCAGGGTAAACATCAATTCAGAAAGAGGAAACCTAGGAAGGGGTAACATGGCAAACTATTTCAGCAGGAGAGCTGACAAATTATCACAGACCAGGCTGTGCTGTGAAGATGCTCCAGTGACAGCTGGGGACATGTACGGCTGCATCGCCCAGTGGGAAGCTCCAACACATCTGGGTCCAGGCACTGTACTGGGAATTAATTCCCAGCACTGTGCTCAGCTGCCCTGCACATCTCTGCTGCTGCCAGAGTTCAGACAAGAGCAATAAAAGTGGTGAGAAAGGAACTGGGTGGCTCAATCCCCAGGAAAAGCCTGGAAGTGCTGCAGCTTCACTGCAATAGCACAGATCAATGAAGGAATGGCTTGGAAAAGGTGGTGGGGAGGCACATCCGTCACCAGCATAGGAAGGAGGCATAGAAAAGCAAAAGGCCACTGAGAGCACTAGTACCACAGCTTTGCCTGTTGAGCAAGGAAGATGGGACCCTTTCCAAAGTATTTGGGCCATGGTGTCTGTGGAAATTTCAGAATATAAGAGCAATCTGAATAAATTCTAATGAAAGAGAAAATTTATAAAATCCCCTCAGTGGCGGGACCTGTCTGTTCAAAACTGCAGACTGTTCTTGCAGAGAAGCAGCAAAGGCAGTGAGGATTATTCTGTGTCTGGCCAGTGGTGCGGTGTGAGTTTCTCTGCCTGCCTGGAGCAGAAACCTGATTTGTATCAAGAAAGTTTCTGAGCAGCATCCTGGGAGAAGGAGCTCTGGAAGCTGGCAGCTCCCAGCAAAGCTTGCACCCTTTCTGTTTGCAGCAGAAGAAAGCAAGTCATTCACAGAATCACAGGATCACAGGATGGGTCAGGTTGGAAGGGACCACAGTGGCTCATCTGGTCCCACCTCCCTGCTCCAGCAGGGCCATCCCAGAGCACGTAGCGCAGGATTGTGTCCAGAGGGTGCCGGAATATCTCCAGTAAGAAGACACCACAGCCTTTCTGGGCAATCTGTTCAGTGCTTGGTCACTGCCCAGGGAAGAAGTTCCTCATGTTCAGATGGAGCTTCCCAGGCATCAGTTCTTGCTTGCTCCTCTGGTGCCATTGCTGGGCCCCATGAAGAAGGGCTTGGTCCATGTTCGGAGCCCTCCCTGCACAGATGCACACCCAGGGCTGAGGACCACCCTCAGCCATGTCTCCTCTCGAGGCTTAACAGCCCCATCAGGTTCCATAGATTTGCAGGGATCCAGCTGGAGCAGTAGATCCCACACAAGCATCAACTGGGAGTTGATTATTCTTGCAGCTGTGATCTTCCAGCTCAGGGCACTGAGACTGCCATGGTCCATCATCCATGTTGAAGACAGAGATAAAGAATATGATAAACACCTCTTCCTTGTCCATGTCCCTGTTTGTGAGGTGACAATCCTCATCCTGGAATGGGACAAAGTTATTTCCATACTGCCTTTTTCCATCAATATATTTGAAAAAAACTCTTTTTAGATGAGCACTAGCACTTCAGCTACCAGAAAAATAATGCAGGTGGGGCAGGATCACCTTTTGTTTGCCCTGGAGAGGAGAAGGCTGGGTCATCTTCTGATACATCTCATGTTTAATAGCTTGCTGTGCCATCTGCGTGACTGTTGTTCAAAAACCTTCCAATCTGGGGTAATGCTTGGCATACCCTAAGTACTCCTTCTGACAAATAGGGTTGCCCAGAAGGCCCTCAGCCAGATTAAAATGTTATTTGTGATTTTTTTAGCATCAGGTAATACATGAATTGCCAGTACTGCTTTACTCTGCTTGATAATACTCTGGCTTTATACTGATAAATACCCCCTGAACAAGATGAAGCTGGCTGCATGAGACAGCGGGCAGACAGGATTTATGTGACAGTCCCTGCACCAAGCAGACCAGAGTTGGAGCAGAATGAACGAAGAAGATGAGTGAAAAGGGTGCAAGAGACCTGCATGGATGAACAAGAACTCCCGTCATTATATGCAGAAAATACACAGCAGAAAATACACAGGAGATGGAAGCAGGATCAGGCCACTAGGAATAAACATAAAGAGATTGTCAGAGTAAGTAGAAATGAGACAAGGGAGGCCAAGGCCCATCTGGAATTAAATCTGGCCAAGGATGTCAGGAATTCTGAAATTCAATAAGGGCAAAAGTAGGGTCATACATCTGGGCAGGAATAACCCCAGGCACCAGCACAGGCCAGGGTGATCTGCTGGAAAACAGCTCCGCAGAGAAGGACATGGAGGTCCTGGGGGACAAACAGCTGTCCCTGAGGCAGCAGAGTGTCCTGGGGACAAGGAGGCCAACGGGACCCTGGAGTGCACTTGGAAGGGCAGGGAGGGGATCCTGCCCCTCTGCCCAGCTCTGGGAGGCACCTCTGGAGTGCTGTGTCCAGCCCTGGATCTCCAGCCCAGCAGGGACAGGGAGCTCCTGAAAAGGGGCCAGCAGAGTCTGTGAAGATGAGGAAGGGCCTGGAGCATCTCCCTGCCCAGGGAAGCCTGATGGGATTCATCTGAGAATGCTGAGCTGCTGATGTCATTGCAAAACCTCTCTCAATGATTTTTCAGCAGTTTTGGGAAACTGGAGAAGTCTCAGCCAACTGGAAGCTAGAAAATATTCTCCTGATTTTCAAGAAGGATAAGAAGAAGGACCCCAGAAAAAACAGGCCTGCCACTCTGACTTCAGTGACTGGTAAAATAATGAAAAAGATTGTCTGGGAGGGATTGAAAAACACCTGAAGGAAACACAGTCATCAGTTACAACCATCATGGTTTTATGCAGGGAGAGTCCTGCTTATCAAACCTGATTTCCTTTTACAATGAGATAACTCACCTAGTGGATCAAGGGAAGCCAGTTGATGCAATCCTTTTCAACTCCAGCAAAGCTTTCTGTACTGTCTCTCCCAGGATCCTTCTGGACGAAATGTCCATCCCACAGCTGGATAAATACACCGTGTGATGGGTGAGCAGCTGGCTCATGGCTCAGGCACAAAGGGTTATGGTGGCTGGGGGGACATCAGACCGGTGACCTGTCACTAGTGGGGTTTTTACTGGGCTCCATTTTAGGGCAGGTCCTCTTCAACATCTTCATAAATGATTTGAATGCAGGACTAGAAGGGACACTAAAGTTTGCCAACAGCAGCAAGCTGGGAGGAGCTGTTGAATCACTCACGAGCAGAGAGGCCCTGCGGAGAGGCCTCGACACATGAGAGGGCTGGGTCACCAACTGTGTGGAGTTAAACAGGGGAAAGTGCTGGATTGTGAACCTGGGATGGACGTGGGGGTCATGGTCAATGGGTCAGCACTGGACATGAGCCAGCAGGGCCCTGGAGCCAGGAGGGACAGCCCTGTCCTGAGGGCAGCAGGCCCAGCGTGGCCGGGCCAGGGAGGGATTGCCCCGCTCTGCTCTGGGCCGGGGAGGCCTCACCTGGAACATTGTGTGCAGTTCTCGGCGTCACAACATTAAAATGACATTAAACTATCAGAGGCCCTCCAAAGGAGGCCATAAGGATCATGAAGGGCCTTGAGGGGAAGCCATATGAGGAGCGGCTGAGGTCACTTGGTCTGTTCAGCTGGAGGAGACTGAGGGGAGACCTCAGTGGGGTCTTCATCATCCTCCCAAGGAGCAGTGGAGGGGTGGGTACCAATCTCTTCACTCTCTGTAACCACTGACAGGACTCCAGCAAATGGCCTGAAGCTGAGCTAGGGGAGGTTTAGGTTGGATATCAGGAAAAGTTTTTCACCCAGAGGGTGGCTGGGCCCTGGAACAGGCTCCCCCGGGAATGGGCACAGCACCAAGGCCTCAGACACACAATGTGACTCTTGGGGTGCCCTGTGCAGGACCAGGCCTTGGACTTGATGATCCTGATGGACACCTTCCAACTCGGCAGGTTCTATGATTCTATGATTCTCTGATCTTTCTCCTGGCCACCTGTGGGCTGGAAAAAATTACAAGCCGTGACAGCTGCTGGAACAAGAGGGCTCTGGCACTCTGGTCACCATTTGCTGTCTACAAACAAGCGTGAAGCATTGTCACTGAAGGAAAAATAATGCTACCCAGGAGAGCGGTTAGTGATGCTTACCTTTGTAAGGTTTCCACTGATTTATATAGAAATATATCCATGCTTGTATGTGTATATATCAGTAATTCTAGAGGATAACGACCACTACCTTCAGGCTGGGGAGTTCTGTTTCATATCTCACAGCTCTTGGCTGATTTACAGCCTTCTGGTCCTTTTTTTTTTTTTTTTTCTTTTTCCGGGTTAACTACTGTCTGGATTCTGCTTTGGTATCTACAAGGAAACCAATATATTCCCAGATATTACGGGACCCTCAAGTCTTTCAAAAAATATGTAGATCCTAGTGATGGAAACAAGAATTAAATGCATGGCATACTGTGTTTTGTCATTAATTTCACTCTACCAAAAATGCCCTTCACTGAGGGTGAAGGCAAAGGGGGTTGAGGGCAAAGAGAGTGCCTCCATGAAGCAAAAAGTTTGTTCTTTTTAAATGCCTAAATCCCATGAGGCTGTGAATGATTTTTCATAATTTGGCTATTATTGAAGGACAGCAGTACTGCTTGATGAAAACAAAGAGCCTGAGCTGATGAGCTCCGCTTGTGACTCAGGAAAGGAGGAGATGGTCAGGCAGGGTGATCTAGACATCAGGTGCAATGCTACGTGCAATGCAGTAAATCAGATCTCTTCTGCTTCCACTCATACTCCCACACAGAGAAAAACTAATTGTATGACTCCACACTCTGCAGATGCAAACACAAGATATTTGGAGGCTGAGCCTTGACTTTGAGTTAACAGAAGATGATAACATTCAACTAGTTTAGTGCATAATCACAGTTGGAAATCCATGCATGGATATTTTGTTCCAGGGAGGTTCAATATGGGGTGGATTTTAAAAAATACCTGAAGGGATTTAGCTTCTCAGATGCCACAGAAAGGTGAGGGAAGTTGGACCCCTCCTTCCCTCTGCTTCCTTTGAAAGTTTCTCTAAAGGCAGACCCTTCCATCAGCAAGAATGATGTGTGGTGGTCATGGTTCTGATAGGGTCTGTAGGGTTTTTGAACAGTGCAACAAGCTAAGCTGACACAACTGCTGTTAGCTTTTCCGAGAAAAACAAACTGATCATCTCTAAAAGGTAAGTACATGTTGATGACTGTTCCTAAAAATGGATAATGGCTTAGGCTCTCAGCTAGTGTAAAATTACAGGGGTGAATTCAAAGAACTGAGCTCATTAACACAAACTGCAGAGCTGATGAACCTTGAATAGCGGGAAATGCTGGGCTTTGGATTTTATAATTAGACTTCTGATAGGAAAGAGAGACATGCGAGATCAAGAAAGCAATTAATTCTGTCACAAAACAAACCATATCTGACTCATCAGCATGAGCAGCAGAAAGATCTCTCTAAAATTTGTCCTTTGAAGCCAGAGCACTGTAACTGAGACCTGCTTCAATAAAGAGAATGGAAAAGCACAAAATGCACGGAACGCACTCCTTCCTGCCTGACTCTGTTTCCAACCTGCCATTTCTTTCTTTTCAACTGCTGTGGAATAACACCCAACTCACATAATTTTCATCTATTCCAATTCCTTGGGTATGTGAGCATATTCAGAGTGACAACTGCGGAGTTACTCAAAATGCATAACAAAGCATCTATCTTCTGACTGTTCTTCGATCCTGATGCATCTGTGCAGCCCCATAATATGAAACTAAATTAATTGTTACAATACAGTACACATGGTCTAGATCCTTATAAATGGAGGGCATTTCCTGAGCTTCTTAGGAAGAGTGAAGTCACACGGATGTGAAATACCTGAACATCTGACATGTTTATTAAGGATATGATGTTACCCTGTGTGCAAGGAAGGTCTCCAAATGCATGAGGCTTGCCAGGAGCTCTGCAAGTGTTGTCTCCCTAATAAAGAAGGTTTTGCACGCATTTCCCAGAGGGAAGGTGATTCACCACGCCGGGTTGAGACCCAGTACACTGCAATGTAAGCATCTCATGAGACTCAGTGGCACAGTGTATGGAAATCCAGGCATGACTCACACAGTCATTGTCGGATTGCAAGGAGGTATTTGCAATAACTGAGCAGAACTTTAGCGTCGTATCCCCCTGCTCTGTGCAGAAGTGCCATGCAGAAGCAATCCTTTCTGATTCAGCCAAGTGCTCAGGGAGGTACTTGATCTCATATATGCACTTAAACAGCAGAGTGATTTAAGCAAGTAAATAAGATTAAGCGTAGGTTTGATGGTTTTACATCACAGGCAGCATGTTCTTAAATGACTTACTAAAGCAAAGAATGCCTTTTGTTTTCTGAATTGATTTTTCTCAAGCCTGGGGGGTTGAGGAAAGAGAACAATCCAGTTGCAGAGAGCAATCTTGGACAGCAACAGGAGATCCCTGCAAATTTTCTGTAACCATCATTGGACTGGAGAGCTCCATTGTCTGAACACACCGGCAAGGGCTTCAGCCCAGTTTTACAAAAAGTGTGCTCAGCATGGCTCAGCACCATCCTGGGAGCGAGAGAGGGGAAGAGATGAGGGCAATGTTCACACTGCCTAACTTTAGACACATAAATTCAGCACCTGAATGAGGAGCGTGATTCACAATTGAGCCGCTGTGTACATTGGGAGACAATCTCCTCCACAGTGTGACTCAGAATGACCTCCAGATCCTAGAGATGCTCTAAAGGAGACCATGTCTGTTAATTTTAAAGTAAATATAAATAAATATTCAGTGTATTATGAATACCCCTTCCTAAAGAGCTTCAAATTCGATGCTCAAATTCTTGAAGGAATTTTGACTGCAGTGTTTTCGCTAGAGACCCAAGATCCAGCATTTGCAGAGCCCAATACACACTTGCCTCTTGTGTTACAAAGCCAGCATTATTTCACTGTCTAAACTGTTCAGATCTCCCTTACAGAGTTATGGCTATCTTTTGCCTAATAAGAGTAGAGTTATTGTTCCATTCGTGCAATTGCAGAAACAGAATTTTTCAGCAAATTCTTCACCCCCAGCTGCTGAAGGAATCAACAAACTAGCAAATCTCCCTTCCTCCTCTGTCCCACTCCAAAAGCAACATGCATTATCAATACTACTAGGATGCAAAATCCAAACTGAAATTAACCTTCAATCTCCGTTCCAGGAAATTAGTGCTACAGCTTCTTCCTTCTTGTTGCTCCTGCTCAGGTTTGCTATATTCAACCATCAAAGAGGCTTTACATGGAGTCATGTAAACATGTGTCTGTATTTTTCCTATGTAAAAATGTAAGCAATTAACTGCATTCAGACAGCCTGATGTCTGAAACTCACAGATGAAGCAGTGTTTTTAATATCAACTGGTATTTTCAGAAAAGTTTCATTCAAGGATGGCTCACCACTCGGAAGTGGGGTAGCAGAAATACAGTGTAAAAGAGGAGAAACTCATAGCTGAGAGTTCTTCCTAAATCCTCAGTTTTTAATATGTCCCTCACAAACTGTGAATTAGGGTGGAAGTAGCCAAGCTTTCTGTTGAACTGTGGGACTGAACTTCATCTTGACACCCTGGATGTTTGTGATGCTCTGCATCCCACCATCACTATTCTGCGGAGCGGGATTAATTCTCTGGGTCTAATGACCTCTGGATCCTATAGATGCTCTAAAGGAAACCATGTCTATTAATTTTAAAGTAAATATAAATAAATATTCAGAGTTCAGAGCATATGGCTCCTCTCTTTGTCCAGCCTTTATGCATCTCTTTCACATGAGCCCTTCGAGCACCAGCACATGCAGAGTTGAACGCCCTTGGTCCTAAGTGCATTTCCTTATCAGAATATATGGCGCTGCATTATGCTGCATGTTTATAGTTTGAAACACTGGCTGATAATGTGGCCATAGTCAAACAAAATGCTACGTGCAACAGCGACCAATTCATTTGTTTTAGGGAAAGAATATGACATCAGAAAGAAAGAGATATATGCTTGGCTACATTCAATTGGAGGGAGTCAAATAGCTGAAAGGATATAACCATTAAGACATATTTTCCTGACAACCACCCACTTTCACATGTTATCTATTTATTTTTCTCTAGTATCTTAGTGGAACTTCAAACATATTAAATCTAGTTTTTTCCAGTAGGCATTTACTGCATTGCTGGAAGCAAAATTTCTGACTCTTTCTGGTTACATTATTCTCACAAATTGCAGTAGGAGAAGTGCTGTTTTTAATGGCTACTCATGTAATTAAATAGAAGAATGTTTATAGAAATTATCTTTGTTAGTGCCTAGTGGGGTTGGAATTTGAACCTTTTCAGTCTGCAGCTAGAAATATTAGATAGCCAATTGATTGCAAGCAAAACACACATTTCTAGAGTTTTCTAAAACACTGTTGAGAATGGACTTCCTGAAAGGAAATATTTTATCAAACAGAAATGTTTTCGATTGTGTGGGTACTTCGTGTTGTATAATAACACCAATTTTTCTTTTCTCCCGTAATTTTTCATTTATAATTGTATTCAGAGCTGAACTAACTCAGAAGCCAACTTTCCTTGGTTTGTAACATTTGGAAAACTGCAGAGGCAGAGGTTGGGTCAATGCTGCAGAAGGAGACTCTCACGGACAGTGCTCTGATGCACAAGGAGTTAATTGTGACTGTCACCTCTACAGTGTGATTGGCACACACAAAAAAAAAAAAAAAGCAACAATCAGGTGTTCCCCCTTCCCATGAATTTGCTTTTTTAAGCAACAGACTACTCCTCTTACAATCTCTGACACTAAGATAATGCAATAATAAATACTAGAGTTAGCATTTTATTTGTAAGGCACCTCCTTTTCTCTCTTGAAGTGTCTTTCTAATTACTGAATATGCTTATGCTTGTTTTCAGAGTGAAGAGGAGAGGGAGAGGTAAGAAAGAGGACATTTCATTTGGAAACTAAATAAACAAGCCTGAAGTTAAAAGATATGACTGACCAGAAACTCTGCTTGGATAACTCAAAGTGGGTGAAGCTAGAAAGTTAAAATGCATCATTTCAAAACCCAGCCACCTTGAGAGAAAAAGCATTGTTTAGTGTGGAAGCTAGGTAGCTCGTTCTAATTTAGCCTTAGATTTCCCTTTTTTTTAATGTTACTTCAGAAATTCATTTTCTATGTACATTTACTAAAAGTATTTCTGCTATGAAAACATATCTCATTGAAAGCACATTGAAAGTGTTTCAATTATCCTCAGGGCATTTGACAAAGCAGATTTTATAATTCAGAGTTGGTTACATTATTTCTAGTTATAAAGGTTTAAGGGTTTGTTTCTCTGAGGGCTTGAAACATGAGTAGCGATGGAGGGAACAACTTATATTTCAATGTTTTCATGCACTGAAGCGAAGACCCACGTGTTTACCTTGACCCCCTGACTCTTTCTGCTGAATTATTTCATTTTAGTGCTTCTGACACACACATCTGTGGGTTGAATAGGCAGATTTTTTTTTAACTTAGAGCCACTGCTTCTGAATTACAGACAGTGCTGCTGTTGACGATGTCCACAGCAAATCTTGCTTGGCTGCAGCTGTGAGAAGTAAACAAGTGAGTGTTACTGGTGAAGAAACCCCTGGAAAGCCTTCATTTTCAATGTGTTTCACTTTTTGTTTTCCACCCAACCCCTGGTTATTTCCCCAAGCCATTATTTTTCATTCTAAACTCAATTTCCCGTTCCTTTTAAGTCAATAGCTTGACTTTATCTTACTGTTTTCTTTACAAATGTTAAGACCACACACTGAGCTCTGCTAACACATTGTATTATGCTACTAGTAGACAAATATTAACATCACATCACATACATGTTGCAGTTGCTGTTGTAACATGCCTTTTAAAAAATACCTTTATTGGATGAAATTGTCTCTTTCTCAAGAAAAAATCTGGTTCTTCAATATAATTTATTATGCCTTTTAAAATTCTGTCTGTTCAATAAAATCTTTGCTATATTATAAATACCTGTAACGAAAATATAATTTAAAATTCTGAGAGAAAACTTTTTTTTAAACTTTTACATTTTTCACAAAACCCACACAGGCACCAAGGAAAGACTAACAATAAAAATAATTTACTCCTGTACAAGCTAATCTGGGTTGGAAACATTCAAAAGAGACATTTTAGACTTGTCCTCTGGTGAAACTTTGGCTACAGCATAGGAACTGATCTTAAAACAAAGGAGGGTCTTTTGTTTCCCACCCTTTTAACCTGAAAATTTCTTTCAAGGCCTGATGGAGTCTTGTTAGTACTTTCCTCACTGTAACATACCTGAACGAGGACTGGCTAAATTTGCTGTCATCTGAGGGAACCAGCCTCTAAGCTTCATTGCACAGGACTAAAAGTGGCCCTTACCTCGTCGGATGAGTCTATTCTGAAAATTAAACATTAGTGAAAATAAGTGCTCTCATTCTGTAATAGCAGCAATTAGAGATTTTCATGGTTTGCTTGTTCATTAGTTATGCATTGCCAGAAAGCTTTTGCGTGGAAAGGACAGCAAAGGGAAAGCTTTCTGATCTGGACCACTTGCAAGGATTTTTTTTTTTTTAATTACTTCTCTTTCTAAGCAAATTTCTTAGCAGAGAGGGAGCAATTCAGTACAAGAGACATCCAATAGTGGAGATGTTATCCTTCAGCTATTGGCTAGAAGAATATGAAAGAGTTCTTAAAACTGGCAAAAAAAGGCAGACCAAGCCCAAAAAAGGCATAAAGCCACCACAAAGAATGATTTCTAAATTGTACATTTGGTAAGATAATTTTCAAGGTTGTCTTCAGAGAAGTCCTTTTTTTCCACAGAAGACTTAATTAGTTACAATAGATTTACCTTTAAATTACAGAATTTAGTGTGATGTTTGAAAAGCTTTTATTTGAACTGATGGATTATGAGCAAAATGTTAAATTCCTGTCTTAGAGACACTTGCATAATTTTAAGGAATAGACAGTGAGGGAGAATCTAATTGAATATTTCTAGACAATCTGCAAAACACATTTCAATAGTAGACAAGAGGAAGAAAGTAAAAAGCAGTCATGACTTTTTTGGGTTTTCTTTAGCACTTCAATGAATTAACTATCCCCTGGGAATCTTCATTTCCTTGTTCTAGATCCCCTACCTGTTCTGAGCATCCAACATGGCTTTTTTTTCTTTTTTTTTAAATTATTAAAAGCAAAATAATATATCATTTTGACTCTCTATAAAGAGGTGTGTGTGGAAAGCCGTCTAGTACACTGCTAATGTTAGGGAGTTGCTTACCCTAACTGCTCTCTGACAGCCACCTTATCGTCCTCCTCCCACTCCACATTCCATGCCCACCCTTCTCAGGGTAATTTTTTTTTTTTTAAATCTCAGACCTTTTCCCCGTGTCGTTCTAGACGTTTGGAAATTTTACAGTCTTTAAGTGGACTTTTCTGCAACAGCTGCCCTCTTCCGTTCCACTTGGCCTGACTACCTGCAGATGTGGGCAACTCAGAAGGCAGCTGTATTACTTTAGAAACCTAACTGAGGCTCCACAGGTTGGAGGCTGGAGCCCAAAGCTCCTATAATTGATACAAATAGATCAGTACTCCATCATGTGATTCACTACTGGTGAAAAGAAAGCCAAGTGCTCTGAAGTGCTCTCTGTAGGAGACTGTTTCTCGTTAAACACATACAGCCTAAAGAGACCAGGCTCATAATTCAGGCACTTCACTCAGGTAGTTAAAAGTCAGGTGGAGAGAATGCCATCCCGTGGTCTGGGATGCCTCACTGGGGGCTCTTTTGTATTACTGTGTGTCTGTCTGTAGTCTAAATTGTGAATAATTTCATCAGTGTTCACTAACGCCCCGGTTCAACTCCAGCTTCCCAGATGTTCCTTTACAGGAGAACAGAAGGGCAAGGGAGCATTGTTTGGAGAAGGAACAAAACACCTATGACAGAAGCAGTACTTGCTGCAAGTATTAAATTGGAATAAATGACAAATATAACAGAGACTGCAATTATCACGACAAATCCATGGATGAGAATATATCCCCATAGCTTTGGCAGTTCGGTTCAAAACTGCTTGGTAATTCAGGTTTTGAATCCTACTGCATGCTTAAGTGAAGAAGGTGGAAGAATAAGTAATGTGAAAATTGTTTAAAATAGACTATTAGGGTTTTCAGGGGAATACTATTGCATTTCATGCCTGAGGGGGCAAATCTACTCTGAAGAAAGGCTTTGAAAAAAGATAATACTAAAAAGTGTAATTTTCCTGCCTTATCCCCTCACACCCGTTTTTTCCCTTCCTTGATATTTGTATTAAATATGAAGCAATCAAAGCAGCAATCACACAACTAGAGCAAACACAGACTTTGGGAAAAAAACTACAGGTGGGGAGAACGAATATTTCCAACTCAGCGCCATACCCTACAATTTAGTTTCCTTCATTTATGATATCAACCAACGCTTGTAGCAGTCTATCATCTCTATGCTTGTAAGGTTTGGCATTGTAAAAAAGATCGACGTAGTCACTGTACAGACTTTCTTCTGAGCCTCTCAGCTGGGAGGGCTTGTTCAATTTTTTGAGGGCTTGATAGAAGTGCTCGTATGGAATGTTCAACTTCTCACTTGCAGTCTTCTTTGGTGGTTGCTTCTGATCCATCTGCCTGCTAAAAGCACTTTGCAGTAAATGCAGCATGGCCTCTGATGGGATTTTATCTTCTGCTTTGTTACTGCTGCTGCTGGTGTCCTCTGTAGCCTTGGGTTTTTCACTCAGGCTCTCCAGTGTGGTATGGTCCTAAAACACAGATTAACATGAAAAAAGGTTAGGTGTCAATGAAAGGCTGACTGGATTAAGGTTTGCTCTGGTTGGTGATCTCCATCTATGTGTGGGAAAATGTTAATTTTTCATTCGGTAGCCACTTGGGCATCTAGAGAACAACCAGACCATTATCAACGGAAACAAACTATCAAAAGGACTATACTGTATAAAATATCAAATCCCCCCACAATATGGGCAGTTATAAATTCAGATTCCACATTGGCAGGATACAGTCATTTAATAGACTGATTTGTCCCAGTCTTGAAAGATATTTCTGGATGTGCCATGGGACGCATCTCCTCAGCAGTCTAAATGAAGGAGATACATATGCAGTGGTGATGGCAGCTCTGATTGTGTCTCAGACCCTTAGAAAAAGGACTGAACCACTGCTTCCATACAACCTTCTCTGCAGATGATCTCACCTGAGAAAAAGACAGTAAAGTATGGCTAATGGCTGGCCATAATACATATCTAGGAAACCTTGGAAAACCAGTCCTGAATATAGGTTCACAGAGCAGTTGGTGAGAGGCATAATCTTGGTCCAACAGTAGTGTGTGTCTGCGCAGCTTTCTCATTTAACCTAGAACTGTATTTCTAACGAAACACTCATTTTACCTTCATAAGATTTTTTTTCTATGTAAGATTCATAAGTGTTTTTTTACCATGTCCACCCATTTCCTTCTACAGCACCTGCTGAATCCACTTTTACTTTCTTCCAATTTATTTTCTTGTCCGTGGCTGCCAGACCTGCGGACATTTATGTAATGGATTTAAAGACCATAATCACACCCACCTTTCATAACCTGTCTGAGTAAGGTTAAACTCTCTGTGATCTATGCATGTCCTAATTACTTAATGGGGAGACAATTTGATGTGACGGGATTATTTTCTGAAGCTGTTGACGTAATCAAGCACTGTGAAAATGTACATTACTACCACCCTGTGCATCCTGAAACCCACGGTCACTCTGCCTGTAGTATTTTTAGAGCACTGTAGGGTAGAGAGGAGGTGATAAAGGATCTGACAGCAACAGATCCACTGAGCCAACCTTCTGAATCAGTGAGTTCCTGGCTTTTGTCAAGCCCTTTGTTGCTGAACTTCCTTCCTAACTCCCTGGAAGCACAGCAGCAGGCAAAGTTCCTTTAGGATGTGACACTTGTTCTCAGTAGAATTACATAAATTTAGTGTGTCTGTCAGAGGTGTCTTCCTCCCTCCCTCTGACACTCCACTGCATTAGCCATTGCTGTAGCAGCAATTTCCTGTTACCATCCTAAAACCCTTATATTTTTCAATTTGAAAGCAGAGACTAATAAAAATATCAGTTGTTGACATGGGCAAAATTATGATACACAACTCAAAAGTGGTCAGAGGTTAGATGAGATGAATACAGAATGAATATGTCTTCTTCCTAGGCCAAAAAATAATGCCATTTCCTTATAAACTGAAAACATGTAAGGAATAAATGTACTATACCTCTACAAGATCTGTCATCTTCTCTACTCCTCTTCTGTCATTCTGCACAGCATTGTAGGAGGTATACACACGTGGGTGCTTCATGTGTTCAGGCTGGGTAGCAGTGCCATGCAAAATCAATTTCCAGTTTACAATCCTTCCCTCATTTTGTATTCGTCTGGACTGAAAAACAAGCGTGGCATCAGAATAGGTTCTCAGGACATAAAAGATGAAAACACACACTTGAATGTAAAGTACACAGAAGCGACCAAAGCAAATTATCAGGCTTTCAATACCTACCTATAAAGCATGATTCATAAGCACAAAACCCCCAGATATATTAGAGACAGAGTATATCAGAATATAGGATTTAATACAATAGCTGAAACACTCAAAATATTCACGTTTTGATGTAACGTAATTATGAATTAGTCATGTAAGCATCAATGGAATTTTGTCATAACATAGAACACTAAAAGTAACTGAAGTAGTATCTTGCATTATTAAAATTTGTTCAATAAGCCATTCCTTGGTAATTTCCTCATAAAAGTTACTATGGAAATGGTAATTCAAATACTGTTCTTTACTATTATGTGGTGTACAACATCAGTCTTAAATACAGTGTGTTAAAGCAAGCAATGCATGTTTATTTATAATTTCTGGTGGCAGCATTTCAAAAGTAGAAAGTGGAAGGCACAAGCAGAGAAAACACAAAAACCTACAGGGTGAGGAGGGAGTGTATTATACCTTGAGGACACTAAATCTCTCTTTATTGTAAGTTTCAGGAAGCTCTCACTTGAAATCAGAGCTAATTTACCAACAAAATGCTCTTCTTAACTTATTGTTCCAAAATAATGCATTCAAAGAACAGGATATCTGTAACCATGGGGTTATCTATAAGCCTGCAGCATTAACACTACACTGCTGATAGTAATATTTACTCCTACTGCCTTGTCCATCTGCTCAGCTCTTGGCAATACCCTCCTGTTTACAATTTGAGGCCAATAGAGGCTGGAGGCTCAATGCCTAACAGGAAGCTTTCAGTTTCTGGCAAGATCTGACCCCTAAGGACAAGCTTATTAACAGACAACTTCAATGAGATGACTGAGCTTGATCACTCTCTCTTTGAAGGGAATTATTTTTCAGTTGCCTACCAGGCAGCTTAATTTTGGTGTCTTGCTGTTGTAATCCATATCCCCAGGTGGTTTTAGTAAACTGATTTATTTCGTATCTGTAGACTACTTGGCTTTAATCCTTAAACATTGCTCAGCAGTAGATACCCTCAGAAAGAAATTAGGGAAATGTATACATTAGAGTAGCTCAATGAGATCTCCCAAAAATCATTAATTCAGAAGGTTTTCAGTTAATGAAAAATGTGCACATGGACCAAGAGAAGCCTAGATCCATGCTGTGTTCTTCTCTGCAGAAAAAAATTTGCAGTTAACCATATGTTAATTTGATTGCATGTTTCACTCCATGAATCACAGAAAACTTTATTAGGTGATTTTTTTCAGTGACGTCTGTTTGAAAAACACAGGCATGGCATTTTTTTGACAGGTACACATCAATGAAACAAGAAAAGTGCTTTGCATTTAGGTAAAGAACAAGAAAATCTGACCCTATCTTTATTCTTTAGTCTTAAACCCAGCTGGATTCCTAAATAACCCCTCATTTAGCTTGTTTAATGAGCAGGCTCATTATTCAACACGCTCAGTAGTGATGAGTGATCATTTTATCTGTGTTAGATCCCAAACACAGCTACTCAGCATACAGGCATACTTACCATATCAGTAATTCTTAAAATCCAGGTGCCTGTTGGATTTTCCCCCCACGTGTGGACAGACATGAAGTCCCAGTTCTTGAAGCCATTCGGAGATTTGTCTCTCTCTCTCTCAGCCAGTAAGACAGTGCTGGTTCCTGTGAGGGTGCAAGATCAACACCATGATTGTCCATGCATTTCCTGCTCCTGCTTTTCTCATTTCTCAGCTTACACACTGCCTGGTGCAGAGGTGACCTGAAAAATTCATTGTTCAGCCGTGTCTCCTTCAGCAGTGGCTCCTGTAATTATTTTTGTAGCAGTGCTTAAGAGTGCACAAGCTGTTAGGTCACACCAAGAAGGTACATCTTGTTCAGTGCTCTATCTCCAGCACAAAAAGGTAGTGAATGCGCATAAAATAAGCATAAGGAGAAGATGTCAGGCACAACCAGTCTTTTCCATCGATGAGCTGTTCAATAAACTTCTGGAATGGAAGTTTTGAAGGCAAACCAGCTCATGCAGTTTTATGAAACCATAGCCTTACTGTGATTTCATCACTGGTTTGTGTTGTTTGCTTTTTTTTTGTGAGTGGATGTATGTTGTCACAGCCTGGTCCTCCAACAGTGTGAAAAGCATTTGCATTGCTATTATTACAAAAACACTGCACTTCACAAAGCACTTCTGGAGCGAAAGTAGTTCTACTGCGCAGGAGGAAATTTGTTGGGCTTGTTTGCATATAAGGAGAAAACCAAGGGAGCAATATTTACATAATAAGGAGCACCAAAGCCCCAAGGAGCCTTGTCACAATTTATAAATATATTCACAGGTAACACCATAAATACAGAAAAGGAATGACATATATTTCCTACTAATGTTTGCAGGAAAGTGGAAAAGCAGCAAGGAGCATGGGAACAACAATTTAACCATGAAAGCAAAATGATACTACAGTGGAGGCAGCAGTACTTGATGATTGCTGCCTAGAAATAGAAAAATTAGATCAGCCTGATGTTTAAGTTCATATCTGAATGTTTGTCTTTTTTTCCCTATTAATATCAGTTGATCTAACAGACTTTACTCTGAGTCGTTGATGCTAATTTTTTTTCTTATTATGTTATTTCAGGGCATTGTCAATACAACTTGCTGTATTCTTGCTCATTTAGTATAATTGTACTAAGGTGCCTAACAGAAACACTTCTTTTCGTTTCAATACACCAATGGGGAGATACATCAAATGAAATCTAAGGAGTCAGATTTCCTCAGTTTTCCATTAGCCTGCTAAATCACCGAAGTCTGATAAAAGTTGTTGATCTGTAATTCATTGTTTGCCAGGAACCCTGAGTTTTCATAAGTCCCGTTGCCTCCATGAAAACATTCTGTGCCTTCATTTTCTGAAGTATGATTTTCAAACCTCTTCTCACAAAAATAACCCAGAGCAGGTGAAGGCTGAAAAGAGGTCTCTAGAGTTCCCAGGATGGTTTATCCTCACCAGATTCATCCAATAACATATTTAGATCTTTTTAAACCACTGAAAAACACAGCTTATTCATTAAATGAATGAAACAAACACCCCACAGCAACACAAACAAGGAGAGTCTTTGCCTCCTGTACCTGATGGAGAAATCAGAGTGACATGAAGATCACCTCTACGGGAATACTCAATCGTTGCCTCGAGTTGCACATGCTCCAGAGATGCAATGGAGTTCTCTTGACCCTCACAGGCTTTTGTGGGAATTTCGATGATGACTTCTTCATTTGCTCTTAATAACCTGGCAAAATTGCAGTAGTTCTTTGATTACTCTCAGAAACTTTTGATTCTGGGTCATAAAGTATAAATAACACATTTAACAGCTGTTTCAGAATGATGAGAAAGGAAGAATCTATGCCACCTCAATAAAAAAAAGGTAATGTCCTTGTTCATGCTCTGCACAGAGAGAGACTGCATAGCTTTCTCTGCACAATTCCCATTATTTCCAGAGAGAATGGGTATTTAAATCTCCACATAAATAATTCTAAACTCAGGATCATGAGGTCTTTGTTTTTATAATGTAGCATACAGGGCTGCAATAAAAATGCATTATCAGCGAGTGTTATATACATCAGTAGCGGGTCAACATTCTGTGGAAAACGGAAAGACCATAAAAACAATTTGTTAGTAAAATAGCATAAATAATAAGGTTACCAAGCAGTGAGTCTCCAAAACACTGCAATATATTTCTGCAGATAGACCTTTGGTACATTCACATGGTATAATTTCAGCCTTTGAAATAGATAATTTTTTCTAGATAAAAGTCCATATGTGAACATGTGGAGACAAAAAGAGTCTAGATATCCTTATTGATTAGCCTCAATAATGTTAGCTCAGTGACTAATGATAATTAATCTGTCTGTTCAGGCCCACTATGCTGTGAGCACATGGTTGGTAAGACTTTCCAGTGAGCCTTTGAGACACTTGTGTTTCATAAGAGAAATGTTACAGACATGACTAAAGCTCAATATATCACCTTGATTTCAACATATTCAAGCCTGTCACAGGATAAGATTTGCTAAGACTCATTACAGTTATTTTTATTTTTAAAAAATCCTTGTGAGACGTCAGTATCTTTTTATCTGTCTTCTGATGGTTGTCTAAAAATTCACAGCTTTGTTGATTTGGCTCAGCCTCCCAGTACCCACCATTCATACACTGTCTGCACAAGCAGACATAATAATCTTAGTCTTTGTTAAGGCTTCATGATAATAACTTCCATCAGTCTTACACCAAAAAAAAAAAAAAAATTACAAGAAGCAAATGCTGCTTGCCTGCCTCTGTGGAATACAGTCTGGCAAAACTAGATTAATCAAAAGAAGTCCCTTGGTCTTGTCCAGAGAAATCTATGAAGAATATGATCCTTCAGGCTTTATTACGATAGATACCAACTTGGTAACTGCTAATGCAAATCCTTACCTCGGTTCAAAGCTCTTGTCTTTGACAATACACTCTCTCTTTTCTGGTACACTTTTCCATCTCTTGGGATCAGCTAAATCGACCAATGCATTGGCGTTGAGTAGCCCAAACCCAAATCGGCTGTTGACCATCAGTCCCGCTCCATTTTTTTTCCATCCTGGATTTCCAGCCAGCGGATCATATTCTGAGGTCCACACTACCAAGTGCTGCATATCCCTCCACGTTAGATCTGGGCTGTTGAGAAATTGTTCCCGGTTGGTTGTTTCAGGGCTATCTATCATTTTTCTATCAATTATAGACTGAAACAGAGCATACTTTGAATGTATATGGCATCCCACTATTTTAAAACACACAGCATGTTGCACTTATCCTCACAATACTTCTCCAGGTAGACAAGATTTCTGTGTCCATGAAGAACAGGGCTCTAGGAAGGGAAGAGTCCAATCCTCCAAAACTATTCAGGATTTTGAAGTTAGCTAGCAATACTAGAATTTCCCACCAGTCTCTGTAGAACCCAGACTTCGAAAACTGAGTATTTGATTTTATCTGTGATTTACTCTACCCTTTAAAATATCTAAGCATCTTGGCTTATGTCACCAAAGGGGTGTGCAGTAGAAAATGGAGCTGAATTTACACCATCCAAGCATTAAGCCTAGGCACTACTGCCTAAAATGTTTGTGTGAAAAAGCCATTGTCCTGTCCTTTCTTGGCTTCCCAAAATGCTGCATTCTGACTACCTACCCTACAGGATCCGAACCTGGCTGCTCCCTGCCTGCTCTGACAGACAAGCTTGGTCACCTTCCCTTTTATGCCTCATCATTGGCAGAAAGTCTTCTGTAAATTGGCTGAGGCTTAGTTTAAACTCCTGCAGCCTATTGTCTTCAAATCCTGTTCCCCTGAATCCCTGTGCACACTCCCTTTTAAGTGCATTTGACCAGAAATCAGTAAACACTGTTGCCAATACACAAAATATTCCTCAGTCATCATGATTTACTCACATTGGCTCTGCTTTTCTAGGAAGGTTTTGAGGCAAGTAGCTGCTTATTTTTTGTCATCAGCCTGAGCAAGTCTGACTGACAAAAAGTGGAACTGCAGCAAAGTGGTGGTGTCACTTCAACTAGGAGTTTTGGGGAAGGTGGTGGGGTGTCTGAGAGAGAGAAGTTTCAAAAGTAAATGTGTGACATCTTACTTGGCCTCCAGCGCTAGAGCAAAAATTCCTGCTGCTAGAGGTGCAGATGCAGAGGTCCCAGTATGAGTTTCTGTGCATTCGTTGTGGAGATCGACGCTTGTCTGACAGAAAATAAAACAAAATAAAAGGAAAAACCCCAGATTGCATGAATAAACAGTTGTAAATACAGTAACATCCACACTGACAAACATAACTATGTGTCCTTTACTTGGTGCATATTAATACACTCCTCACCAGCAGAAAAAGTGATGAGTGCTTAAATCTGTTCATATTTCAATCCACTCTTTTTACTCCAACTATAATTTTTGTATCAAAACGTTTTGTGTTGGAACAAAATACTCCCACACTGAATATCTTATTTTAGTCTAAGGTTTCACAATAAGTGTTTCAGGCTCACTGGTGAATCATGAAAACAGATCATTGTGTTGGGCCTAGAACATTCAAAATTACTGCTTACTAGGAAATTACTCATAGGATTAGTATTGGTGTTCTGCTCCCTCTTCAGCAGAAGAACTATAATTTGCAATGAAACACGTGCCTTATTTGGAAATTAAACACCAAACTTGTCAGCCCATGTATCTATTTCATCTTGACTATAAAGAGAAGCCACTTAGTAAGGACTGATCTCCTGGGATACCTTGGGATGCTGATGGGGATGCTGAACAGAAATTACAGGTATTTCGGCTTTACTTTGTCACAGCAATTTCCTTCAGCACAGCTAAAGAAGATGCACAGACTGGCATTGCTCAATACCTTTTATAGGTTTGGAAGTGCTGTTGTTGCTGTCTCTGCCTTATAAAAGGTAATGGCAAGGTATACCAGAGGCCCTGACACCACAGGTTTTCTTTTTACTCTAAATCTCTCTTCATTTACCCTTTCTGAAGAATGGGACTGTATCAAACTATGCAGGCACCTCTTTCATGCACAAACAGCATTCTCAAACAGCAGATAAATTCAGCATGTTGATTTAACTGCATCAACCCAACAATTTTGTTTAACCACTGCTTTAAGGCAGAAGAATACAGGAATACAATCACTTTTTGGATTACAAATCCCTTAAATTCTCCAGGCAAAAACACTAAGCACATAACACGCCACATAACACAGGCACTCGAAAGAAAGCATTTAAGAGATTTCTTCTATTATTTGCATATATTATACCTTTCAATTTGTTCGGAAACTGGTAAAAACAACTTACAATTCTTTGGTCAGTATAATCCCCGCTGCTGTATGCTGTGGCCAGAGTAGAAGAGCACTTCTCTGCATACCAGGGAGAAAGCCCTTGCTGTGAGGCACTGCTAATGGAGATGGTGTAGATGCTGTCAGTGTAACCATCGCAGTCACAGTTGTCACCCTGACGACCTCCGTTCCCTGAAGCCCACACAAAAATGGAGCCTTTTCCATTTCGGCCCTAGAAAAAAGTGGAAATGTGTGGTTATCAAAGAGAGTTCACACCTCGCAATATATCCTTAACAACTCCTTTCCTCAAAAAACCTAATATAGCAAACAAAGAAGAGGAGAAATTTTCATAATCACTGTAGAAGACAGACACAGAAGAAATCAGCTGTTTGAGATACCCCACTTCTCTTCCTACAGCACAGCTCTTATTCTGACTGGCCCAGGCTTAGTGGTCCAGATACAGCAACTTTCCTCAGCTTTTCAAGTTAAAAACAGAGTCTGTGTTCAATGCATAAATTTTTCCACGTGCTGCTGTTTTGATCCTCACCACTTCTAGGAGAAAATGCCTTTTTTTTTCCCCAAAAAAAGAAATGACTAGTTTATCAGTGGTTATTTAATTTGCCCTTACTGTGCTCACTCACAGAGGTATGGTTTAGGACTATGAATGATGGACGCACTGAAAACCCCCTCTTCTCTCACAGATCTGTGGGTCACCACCACCAGCTCCAGGCATAACCACGTAAAACATCACAACTGTCACAGAGGAAACATGCATCACCCTATCCACTCTTATGCTCTGCTAGTTCTTCAGAAGAAAATTTATCCAAATTTTTTTCTCTTTGCTTGCCCTTCATGCAATTTCTCTATTCTCCCATCTGTGAGTCAGTCTTCCTCTCTTGAACAGTACCTGTCCATCTTTAGGTATCTTTTCACCTCACTGACAAGAGCAAAAGTAGTTCGCTAATAAATACATGGCAGCTCTCAGTTTGCACCCTATTTATTATCCAAACAGATCTAAAGAGAGTAACATTTTAAAAAAGCCTGTAAAAATATTGCTCCCAGTAGTCTTCATCATGCATTTCTACTATTTTCATTTTAATTGGATCATGATATGCACCAATTTATAAATTAATGCAATTAGCACAATACAAGCTCATCCACAGGGTGCTAAAATGCATCACGATTTCACACAGCAAAATATTCATGAAGCAGGAATTTTGTATTAAATTTTATGGGCTTTCAGTGCAGAAATCCAATTACTGTTCAGTGTAAAACAAGCAGCAGAGAAGGGTGGGGGTAGGGTGAGACAAAGGCAGCAAAATTAAGGAAGCAAAAAGAAAGCTTGTCTATGGAGCTTAGCAGCTTAAAACCAGTTTAGAAAGCCCTAATCGTGTTTTCTCAAAAGTCCTTTGCTGGCTGGAAATTTCTCTGGCCTATACTGTTAAAATATATCTTGCCCATTTCAAATATGTTTGAGCAAACAGAGCACAAACCATTTTCATTTCTTCTCTGGTATCAACCATTTTAAAATCCTTTTCTTTGCCGTATTTTACTTTACTTTTCCCTGAAGTATCATACCTGGTTTATCCCATACTCGAAAGCCTTCTGTGCCAATCTCCCAGGTCCCTCCACGGTTTTACCATCGTCGTTAGGGCCCCAGCTTGCACTGTAAATATCCACATGTTCTGGATTGAAACCAATTGAACTGGCCTCAATAGCATCAGTGACTATTCCATCCAGCATTCGTATACCTTCACAGGAAAAAAAGAAAAGAAGCAGACTAGACTTACTTTCTGTTTCCTCCTCCTTTTCTTTATTAACTGTTTTTAGTGTTTCCAGCAAAATTAAGCCATAACTACTGTCACCACAGCCTAATGCTGTTCATGTAAGCAATACTAAGGACAGTTCCTGTTAGTGTAAAACAGTACAGTTAGCCTTTATTTGCACAGCTCAGTGTTTCTCTGCAAACATTAAAACAAAACAAAACAAAAAAACCCTTAAAATCTTGTCAGCCTCCTATTTATTTCTTTTTCTCCTTCTACAGAGACCCAAGAGCACCTTCTTGCAATGTTTTGCTTACTGTTCCTGCTTTTTCTTATGGCATTCTCTTTCTTCCTCCTTCTTCTCTCTTACATCTGTCACAAAGACTTCTCAAACTGCTAAAATGCCACTGAAATTAAATAGGTTTTATCAACATTACTTTTATCTTTAAGAGTTCTAAGAGTTTTAGTTCAAAGACGTAGTTCTGAACGTTCTGACTAAAGCACTTAGTCCTCACAGTCATTAAAGGTTTTGCTGTCTCTGTGATGCTGCAATTTCCCCAGCCCTTCAATCTCCACCACAGGAAAAAAAAAAAAACCTCACTGTTTTTCTACTGCCACGGTTTTTTCTACTGTGAGCAGTCCAGAGATATCTAGCCATTAACAATTTATTAGGAGTGCATGATCTAATCTTCTTCAGAGCAAGCCTGATCTCAGTGGTGCTTAAAATTCAGGTGCAGGCAGTGGTTCATCTGCCCTGGATCCATCGCTCTGCCTAGCCACAGCACTGCAGTGGGGCTGCTGCCACTGTCCAGTGCTGGAGGATGACAGAAAAAGCAGAAATCTGGCAGAGTTCCCACTGTGGCATGGCTCTTAGAGCAGCAGCAGCAATATAAGAGCCACAGCAGTCAGGATTCAGCCTGTGTTTACAAGCAATAAAAATGTCTGGGTTCCCTTGGATTTGGCAGGTTAGTACTACAGCAGCTGCACCATTGCTGGCACTTGGTAAATTATGAGTACTCATTTTCTAGTATTTTCCACAAATCGGGGATTTTGCCAAAGCACAGCAGGCAAAATGTAGTCATTCTATTAAAAGAAGAAAAAAAAACAACAAAAAAACCAACAACAAAAAACCTCTAACCTTACCCTTGCTGCTCAATGTCTTGTTCTTTTTTTCTAATGCTACCAAGCACGGAAAAAAAGACTGCAAGCATAATTCTTTTCCCAAATGGCTGACCTCTTAATACTCCTAATACCTCAGAGATAAAGCTGAGCTTTATTATTTCATATTCATTAGTGGTAAGATCAGACAAAGGAGCTAATCCTCTCAACCACAGCTGCTCCACTATCACTCACAAAGCTGGGAAAGCACCAAGGTATATCCTATGCCTCAGGTACTAAAATCACCACTTACCCAGGCTTGTCTTAAACTGAGAATGGTTTGATTACTCTTTTTTTTCAGCAGACTCAGAATTGCCAGATTCTGTCATGCCAGCACACTGTGAGCAAAGATCAGCCTGCGTGAAAGCGGCTGCAAGCCCCAGGTGAGAGCTCGCAACACATAATGAGACACTGGGAATGCGAGGAGGAGTGTACAGACACTACCCACAGAAAAAGACAAAGACAACTTGGCAGATAAATAATGTACTAAGGAAAAAAACCCCTGAGAACAATGACCCTACACTGACGAAAACAGTTCAAGGAAAAAAATTGCTGCCTTGCCTCCCTGATTGTCAAAAACCCTGATTGTTCAAGTCAACTCAGGGATTTGATGACTGCAGTGATATTCCCCTAAGCACATTCCAATTATGTCCTCTTGCATAAACTCTTTTCTATTCTTGCTCCCATCATCAGCCCCACAAAACCAAAAGCAGGCAAAGCCCAAGGTAATTTCAGACACATATATGTATCTGCCTGGCAGAAGGCTATGTTTAGCAACATGTCACTGTGCATGAACTCTCAGCCCAGTCCTTTGCAAAATGGAGCTTCTTAATCATTTAATTTCCATGGCAGCACCATGGAAATATCATAACACAGCAGTATGGTTAGGTATGCATGAAAATACACATGCCCTGCTTTGCTCCAGAGGTGATTGATATACACACATTTGTAAACTCTACACAGACCAAGAGGTGAATGTTAAAGGACACTGGCAGGTGTCACTTTGAAAACTGGCATTAAGAGTATTTTTTTCTTCACACAGCGTGCAGAAAAGCCTACGGTACTCAGAGCCACAAAATACTGGAGAGGCTAGTCAAGTTTCAGAGCAGGGCCAGGCATTGATGTGACTAGTGAGAACACTCAGGATTGTTAAAGTCAGTGCTTTCAGAGAAAACAACAACAACGAAAAAAAATTAATGGAATGTTTTGTTTAACCCCTCAAGGCAAAGTTAAACCAGCCTCTGATGCTGAAGGTTGGAGAATGAGGTACTCCAGCTGTCAGGGTTTCTTTCCCTATAAAGCAGATATTGCTGACAATGAAAGAAGTAACAGGCTGTGGACCGCTGAATTTTTCCAGTATGGCAACTGCTACAAGCAAACAGCCACTTAGAGAAGTCATCCTGAACTAATGTCAACCAGAAGTGTGCAATGTGTCATATCATGGGTTTAAAAAAAAAAAAAAAAAGAAGAAGAAAAACAGCCTCTGGAGAAATGAATACTGTAGAGCTTGGATCATCAAAAAAATCTTTCAATGTTTAGCCACTCCAAATTTATCTGAATCTTTTTTGAAGACTTCTCTTATCTTCCACTGCTCTTTGAACATATTTTTGTTACACCCCTGTCTTAATCAATCTGGTCACATCTAACAGCTTACAATTTCTTTCAACTATTCCATTCTTCCTCCTCCCCCACCCAAGTGTATGCTGCTTCCTGGGTAATGTGGATTGCTGGACTGCCTTTCCTGCTGTTATTTCCCTTTTCGAGATAAATCATCCTGCACAGATCTGTAGTTTGCATTTGCAAATGAGCACAGATCGTATGCAAATAGCTGTGGAAGAACCTCCTCTGTAGATGCAAGAGCCTT
This sequence comes from Origma solitaria, assembly GCA_013397895.1. Lineage (NCBI taxonomy): Eukaryota > Metazoa > Chordata > Aves > Passeriformes > Acanthizidae > Origma > Origma solitaria. The sequence goes on along the minus strand of VZRL01006439.1, from coordinate 263,831 downwards.
AAAATATGGGCTCAGTGGGAGTTCAGACATCTTTGCAGCTTCATCCATTTTGCCTTCCTTTGAAAATCTGACGTCTTCATGTTATGAGTGAGATATTTAATTTAAACAGATCATGACAGCATAATGCATTATGGCAAAGTCAAACCACAAAGCTGACATCCATGACAGCTCAGTGGAGTAACTGGGAAGTGACAAAACTTCCCACTGAAATGGTGGGAACGACAGTTATTGGTGTCAATTGCCACTCATCATCCCATGGTTTAAAAGGAAAAGGAGGGAATAATGGAAAAAGTGGGACTGTGCAAATAACTTTCTCTGAGCTAAATAACCATTTGCAACTGATACACTTATCATGATTATTTCATAAACAAATAACAGACTGAGTCACCGATCTAAAAAAAAAAAACAATATTGATTGATGGGCAAGAAAGACTCTACTTGTTTTCAGATTTAATTTATGGTGACAGTAGAGAAGGAAGGTGTTGAAACAAGAAGGACAGCAGTTTGCATAACTTGACTGACATGACCTTTGGAATGTTATTGTGTAGATGGAAACAATATGCTTCAAGTATGAATGGGCATAATTTTGTATACTCCTACTTTCAGTCTGCTCAATCCCACTCCTCCCCTGTGCTTCCTCATTCCAGAATAAACAATAATAAGTAATTAGTCCATCATTCCTTAAAAGATACAGTCCTAACTCTAGGTACAATATATTTTGCTGCTATTATTATTATTATTGTTGTTGTTTTTATAATAATAATACTATTTGTTAATATTATTGACATTATGATTACTAGTTTTATAGCTATTATCATAATCATCATCACCACTGCCTATACTGTTGCTGCTGTCATTATATATTCTACCTATATTTTACTCATAACCAAATTCCAGAGTTTATCCAAGAAATTCTGACATAACATTCAGCACTGTGGCTAGACAGGATTTTGAAGCTTATAACACTGCAAGATTCATGTTTTCCGAGAATGACGAATCATTCATATTTCAGATTAATGGTATCTGACAACACTCAGCATCTATCTTGTTTCCATCCATATTAGACACCTAATTATTTTTTCTTTCCTTACCTCCAACCCTGGAGTTGTAGGCTACTCCAACTCCACATTTTCTGTTGTTGGCTTGCATGGCAATTTCTCCTGCACACCGTGTCCCATGCCTGAATAAATACAGCAAGAATAAAGAACAGATCGTAAAATCTTTGTTGTATGGTACAGAAAGACTCCTCAAGGACTCTGATTTGCTCAAATTCTTCCTTTAAATGAATGCAATGCAGTTATTAAAGAGCTTTTGAGTTGTATCTACATGATACAAAAATACAAAAATACTCTCAAGCTTCATGAAATACAATTTTACATACCTAATGATCAAAGGAACATTTTCATGAGATGATAAATGCTTTACCTAAGTCTCACTGAATTCTGTAGACCTATTACAGACCAATATTTTAGTAGAATGCAAAAGCAGTGTAAAATTATGGGGCTAAGAAGATGCCTTCAGACAGAAATATGATACAAGTATTTTTTAATCACACATTTAAATACTTTTTTTAAATGACTGCATTTATTTAGGATTGCAGAAAGTGAGCCTTAAAAGTATCTCCATTGCTATTTTTTTCTTGTAACCAAATGTTTTCTATGATTTTTTTTTTTTTTTGCCATGGGTAATTCTAATTCCACAATACAGAAAATCTTCATGTAAGTGTCAAGGTAAGAGAGTCGAGTTATGCAATGTTGCAGATTGTTATTCGGTTATAAGCTTCAATGCTTCTGGGCTGAATTCCATTTACTTATTAATAAAGATTAGAGGCAATACAGGTAGATTTTAGAGATAATGACATCATAACAAGAGGGCAATGGCTTCTTTCTCTAAAATAACACTGTAAAAAAGCAGAAAAGCCATTTTTCAAACACCTTCTTCATGGGAGGTTTATCCTCTGACTGATCTTTTTCTTTTTTATGCCAATAGAGTGATTTATACTGTGAATGCTACTGCACTGTCTGATAGAAAACAAGGAACCAATGCATCATTTTCTTGCTATCTCTACTAAGTAGTGTCATCCTAATTTGTTTAAGAAATTGACTTATTTGGTGTAGCAGCTTTTGAGGAGGTCCCTCCTTTTCTCTTTCTTATGGACAAAATCCATAACTGGACTATGATGGATGTGCCCAGGTCTGGCAGACCCATCAGGAGACATTTTTATTTTTTTTTAAATTCCAGCAGAGAATTGAAGTAAATATATGCTTTGGGAGGTATCATTCCAGAAACACACACTGTCACATGAACAGATCTTTCCCTTCATCTCGCAGAAACACATCAGTGCCTGAAGAAATTCAGGACATCACAGGGAGATTATAATTATGAAATTCTTCATCTGGGAATTTAATCCCCGTGTTTATACAAATGTTCTGTGAGGATGTTTCTGCAAATTGGAACACAGGTGGTTCCTTCTGACCATCCAATAATGACTCTTTACATTGAGGGCAACTGAGCAGTGCCACAGGTTGCCCAGAGAGATGGCCTCTCTCTCCTTGGAAATATTCAAAAATCATCTGGATCATCTTGGGCAGCAGGCTCTAGAGCTGCCTGCTGGAGCAGATGACCTTCAGAAATCCCTTCCAAGCTCAGCCATTCTGTGATTCTGTTACACAAATTCCTCCTCTTATTCAATAATTGCCACAGGACACATACATAGAAATTTTTGCACTTGTATCTTCTAGCACACAAATTAATACGGTACTGCTTTGTTCTCTTCCGACAACTGGGAAGTTACTCACTTGTTTTCATTTGTTGGATCATATCTAGGAAAGGGATCATGATCATTGTCGTTGAAATCGTAACTTGCCTTTGGGTCCTACATGTAAAAAAAGAAAAGCAGAATTAATTCAGACAACTAGAAAAGGCATTTCTAAATTGTGTAACAAAATAGGTTCTACAGTCTATTTATTTACTTGATGTACCTCATACTGGCAGCAATCAAATTGGTAGAATTTGAAGGCCATTAAAAATTCCATAATTTTTTCATGGAGCTTTAATATTTTAGCATTAAACCACTACATACAAATATGTCTGGGAACTAAATCTACCAAAGGAAAAACAAAATAAAACAACACCAGCCCCGCTACCATTGCTAAGTGACATTCAGCTTCCTGTGACACAGACCAGGTTCCAAATCATGCCTAAGGCAAATATTTCAGTCTCTCTTCTGCAGGAGCTGACTTACAGAACAGACAGTGAGCTGGGGAAGAGTGCCCATTTATCAAATTTACAACTGGTTAATCTAAGCCATAGCATTCTAATGCTCAAACTTACATAGTTAGAATAGATGTCAGTGTGATTCCACTCCAGTCCATCATCTAGGACCGTGATGACAACTCCCTTGCCTGTAAATCCTTTTTGCCACACAGGAATAACATGGAGATCCAGTTTGGGCAGGGATGGAGTTATCCTTGTATCTTGCTGTGGGACAGAAGGGATTAAAATAAGTCAACATTTTATCCATTTATACCAATCAGGTCCAAAGTCATATTTTAAAGACACTGTAAACAATCTCAACCCAAACATGTGTATTTTGCTCAAATTCTGCAAAGACAAAACAAAAATTAGTTTAATCAAATACTTGTAGCACCAAAAGATTTACCCCACTACTTGGAGATCCCTGAAGACTGCCTTTGAACAAAAAGCATCTTGTGTTTTTTTGGAATTAAGCAGCAGAAAATGAAAGGAACGGTGGGGATGCACCAATGGACCTTGGAACGCTGGGTTAATAATCAGACCTGATAATGTTTGTTCTTTCCATTTGATGAGGAGCCAAGACAGTGTCCACAGTACAGCAAGCTGGATTTCCTCCAAATGTATTTTCTCCTTTGACGTTAAAGTCAGGGCAAAATAATTAATGGATTGGGAACATTTGGTTGGGAACAACTGTGTTGAATTGCAACTTTCTCTTTACTACCCTCATTAGTGTTCCTGTGGTAAATCAGCTGGAAGTATGAATCATGTATAGCCTTCTCTTCCACAGCAAGTTTTTTGAAGAGTTTGTCCTAAATGGGTCATTTTGCCACTCTAATGCTAAATGTGCAGTGTGTACATTTAATTTAGAAAACTTGCTTACAGCCCCCATGAAAGCACAAAGGTAAAAAGAAGCTCTTCCTGTTTCTCTGTGCACAATTACTTTAGCTGGTGGCAGGTTTTGTTATGTCATTTCCAAAGAAATGCTGCATAAAATATGAAGCTTAGGAAAAGAATTTGTTATGGGGATGAAATTTCTTTCATTTTTTGCTATCTATATCTGACTGCTTCCATTCAGGAAATTATTTGAGGTTTCAAGCTCTGCTCTCCTGAATCCATCAAATAATATTTTTTTTTCGTGGTGATGTGTGAAGGTACACTGAACAGAGCTAAAACTGTTGTCATCAAATCATAAAAATAAGGTAATAGTCAGCTACTTACTACAAGGAAAACCACATATTTTGAAAGAAAATATCTAACACGTTTATGCATTTAATCAGAAAAAATCAATGTGCACTGCAAACGAGGGTAAGCAGCATGTTTCTGTTTCTCATGTGTGAAAACTAGAGGGAAAAGAAATGAAAACCATAAATAGGTGGGAAAAGGAATTATGTCTCCTGGAGAGCAGAGAATTTTGGGTTTCTTTTTTTCTCAGGCTGTTTTTATGAACTCTCTGTGTGTTGGTGTATTTGTGTAATACAGACATCTTGGAAATGTCCTGCTTTTTTGGATACAGGCAAGGAAGCAAACAGATATTCTGCTTCAAAGAAAAGCTAAATTCTTACAGATAACAATTCTTTTCTGTTGAAAAGAAGTCTGCAGGAATCCTGGGAATATTTTATGCTATGTGGTTCATAATTTATCTTTTCTAGTTCGAGCAAAGGAAAGAGAGGACAAAGCACTATACAAGCAGCCTAGAGTTTGGTCTGATTTCTCTAAGCTGAATTGAAAAAAAGTATTTCCAGCCACTGGGGCCCCATTCGTGTTTGACCTTTCTTTTTGATTTGTTATACCCACCTTTAATCCCATCCCTGTTCTGAGTGAAAGCAATGAATCGTAGGCTGAGGGTACAGCTAGACACACAGTGGTAACACAGGCTCTTGGAAGAAACCATATAAAACCTAAATGATCAACAGTATTTCTCAATTGGCGCATGCAGACAGAAACTCTGGAGCTCAGGAATTTTTTTTCCCTGATGTTTTGAGCATGTAACCTTTACAGACTGTCTTAGATATATTTATATCTAGTCCTAGTGTGGCTGAAGGTGCTTGTCACATGCATGCAGATGCTTTTGTTTTCATCTGGAGTAGGCACTCTGCACTATCAATTTTAATAAAGAAATACATGGCCAGCTTCAGATATGATAATGGACTTCTTACATGAAAACAGCAAATATTTTTAAATCATCATAAAAGTGGTTTTTAACTCTTAACATATCACCCCCCCCATACTAAATAGCAGCTGAATTGGTGTTTATAATCTCTCTACAAACAACAGTCCACAGAAAATAGAAGGTTGCCTGAGAATGTTATGCACAGAGATCTCTCATTTTTACAGCATGTGCTAATGAAAGGGACCCTTTGTTCATTCCCTCCTGTACAATCGTTCCGATACTGATAAAATAATGCAGCTGATGGCACAACCACCATCCCCAGTTCCATGAGGCAACAAATTCTTACCAGATACCACTGCTGATTCCACATAGGGTCGTTGAAAAGACTTTCTGCAGAGTCTCTCACAGAGGCACGCTTAGTTCGCTTTTTTTCATACTGCTGCTCTGCCCACGACACCTGCAATTATTTGTAAAATTATAACAAGTGAGCCTCTTTAGTTTAGGACTTTCTTAGCCTCAAGCGTGAGGACTTTCCTTACACAGAGAAATTTTGGTGCCTAAAGCAAAATGGGCAATGCTTGATACAGACGGAATTACTTAAAATTCAGTACAGTGGAATTTGGAGAAGAGAACTTGGTGAAATCACAATACTGTAGAATCAATTCACAGAAAATCATTAAGTTAACAGTAGAACTGCTGTGAGTGACTCAAGGCAGGGTTTTATGTCACACAAAACCATGTGGTATGGCTAGAAGGCCATCTAAGCAGTGATGATTACTGAAAAAAGGAAAACCACAGCCTGCTTTCTCCTACTTATCTTTTATTCACCCTCTGTTGGGAGTTAAAAGGAAAGAAGAATGATTATCTCTGGCTTCAGTCTAGCAATCATAATGCTGCTGTTACTCACAGACCAGCTGGACCTCCAAGTCTCCTTCCTAGTGGTGTTCTGAAGAGTGATCAATTAGTAAGCTCTGAATATTGGACTAACTTCATCACCGGCATAATTCCACTTAAGGCAACTGAGAGCCAAAATGCTTCAATGTGCTTTGATAAAGCATCAAATGAGATGCACAGCCTTTGTGCACAGACACAGCAATCTCTAAGGTACTAGGTTGTATTTTAAATGTGTTTCCCACCTACATTCTCTTGAATGAATCAAATCCTGATTATAATGCCTCTCTCTGTGTTGTGTGCTCCTTTTGGAAATGGGAATAAAACATTTTCCATAGTTGTTCATTACTTGGTCACTCTGACACAGATAAGGTTGCTGCTTTTCATCCCAAATTCCAAGCAGGCAAAGCAAACTCACGTTCAATAGATTGCCAAGATCCTGTGACAAGCCTCACGTGGAGGGCGCCTTGGATACAACCTTTTACTTTCAAAATCTGAATAGATTTCATTCCTTTTATCTGCTGTGATTGAGTGGCTTTATGATCCTGACATCTATCACTGTATATGAAATAATAATGACTCAGAAATAATAATAAAAAAGTGTGATTTGATCAAAATGCAATTTTCTAATGGAAGCCTTATGAAAATTCACTACAAGAACATAAATCCTTTAAAATAGTAGCTGCATTAGGCATGTTTATGATTCTCTTCGCTATATACTTAGTCCTAAACCCCCTACAAACCTTAGTCATAGAAGATGAATATACCCATGCAAGCGTAGGTATTTTAAACTGCCCTACGGATATCTAGGGCCATGCATACTTGTGCACATGTTGGAGCAATTACCTTTATCTCTCTTTCTTGACCACAGCCAAGCTTGACCTCTTCACCACCCAACAGTAATTAACAATTGACAACTTCCATGCTTGTTATTTTTTTCATGGTGAGCAAGTGCACTGAGGGAAATGAGCTGAAACTCCAAGCACATATGTCAGGCAAACAAGCCAAATATTTGTCACTCAGCAGCTGGGTGAGGTTCCAACCATCTATCTCCAGCAAAAGCTGAAGGCCCCACACCAAATCTCTAATTACTGGTATATAATGCCGTAGAAATAATCTCAAGTCAAGTCGACTTGCAAGGAAGCAGGTTTGGAAACTCGTGCAAACACTAGAAGAAGTTAGGTTACCAGATAATTATATCCCTTCAATCTATTCACAGCCTTTATCTGCTTTACAACAAACACTATAAGAAGCAGATAAATATTCAGATTAGAGCCAAGTTTTACCACAGCTTTCACACTTAACATACCGTAAAATTCATGAGGGCATTGTACAAACAAAAACAGGAGTCCCTTTTCTCTCCCTTTCTAAAGGCTGAATCCAAATCTTTTTAAGCAGGCTGCTGCTGAACAGGAGCAGCTCTTTAGAGCAAAGGTCTCTGTGTAACTACACAGCGTTACATGATTGCTTTGTGTTTATACACTTACATAACGCATAATTACATCTCATTTATTTGCAGAGTTAATTTGCATACTGGATGGTAAATAAAAGGGAAATTGGACTAAATTTAGCAAATCACCTGCAGCACTTTGGAGCCCTGTTTCTGGATCTAAGAATGCAAGGATGCAATAATGTGTGGTAGCAATGTGATACAATCGCTTCCATTCTGCTACAATTTTAGAAAGTGATGTGTTGAACACTGTCATTCTTCCCTGTGTAACAGATTCATTTGAAGCAGTAAGCCCAAAAAAGAGAGAAACTGCACCCAAAACTCTGATCCTGAACATCATACTGCAATGACATTGGACATCTTATCGATGTATGGGCATAAATTGGAACCAGTTAACACTGAACCTGTGGATTTGAACATCTTCAAGTTAGAGTTATTTCAATTTTAACTGTTAAACCAATGTTTGTGAGTAAATTGTTGAGAGTGTACAGTCTAGAAACACAACAGGCAAAACCGAACACCAACACAAACACTTCTGTCTTGCCACACAGAATATTTCCTCCTAGTTGACATTTGCATCTAAAACCCCCAGATAGAAAATTACTCATTCTGAAGTGATTTGTCCTTATATGATAATTTTCTGGTTTTCATGACTAGGTTACTTCATGGTTTGGACAGCTCATATTGTCACAATGATTGCTGCAACAATGCTGATCTGAAAATCAAATGTTGTTGTGACATTTCCCAGAAAATAGTTTGTTAGAGAGGCTGACAGCTTTCTGGTCTGCTCTTTACATTTGTCATGCACCCCAGCTTTTCATTATGCTTACAAACAGAAATGCTTCTATCTTAAATAAAAGCCAGACAAATGGGGAGTCTGTTTCACCAGTGGGTTGTACCTTAGATCCCTGGCTCTCCAGTTTGCCTGTTCTCCGATTGCAGTGGCGTATCACTGCAACAAAAGACTCCAAGTCTGGAATGTGTGATGGATTCTTTGAGAAGGGATTTTAGCTTGTCGTAGAAGCCAATCCAACAGAACCTCAGCCTTTTTTCCCTACTTCTTTTCTTTTCTTTTCTTTTACTTAATATTTAGTCACTTTAAATCACGTCTAATTCACATGGTAATTGCATAGATGTGGCCAAATTAAACTTAGTGCATCTATGGATTTTTACTTTGAATCCAGCCCCATGGTTCCCCGTTTACATTTTCACCAGCGACACATCAACATCTGAAATTCCGGTGCTGTGCATCTTAAATCTTAATTTGGAAAGCTCTTGTAAAATAAATGGTAAGGGAGGGTCAGATTCTGCCTGTGAATGACAGACTAGTTAAGTATTATTCAGCACGAGTATAGATGGCTGAATATATTAGACTTGCAAAATGAGGAAGGCCTGCCTTTGACCCCATTACAAAGCTAGCGGCAAGGAGGCAGAATAAGAAAATAATTTTAAAAAAGAATAAATTCAGCACTCACCCGCTCATCATCGGAAAGTCTCTTAGTGATATGAATAGCACTTCTTCGGGACCGTCTCGGGTGACTCTTGTGTCTGAATAAGTAGTGGTTTTTCAGTGACCCAATCTGTAAGACACAGGCATGCTTTAACTATCGAGAGGTATTTCCCCACTGTAAGCAAGTCCCAACAATCAAAGCCTGAATGAATTCATGCGGCCAGAAAGACAAAAGAGCAAGAAACTAGCCTTTAGATATTTTAATTGAAACAAGGAAACGCTCTTCAAGTAACAAGTGCTTCTCACAGCCTGTGTGCAGCTAGAAGAAGCAGGGGGAGTAATTTCATTTCGGCTACTCAAGTGCAGTCGTTACTACTACAGTGCTCAAGTTACATAGCACCAGTACTAGTGACCGCTACACCCACGGACACACCTCGGCACGGCCACATTTCAGACGGCAGGTTGCACCTGTGGCCACACATCTGCTTTTCCTGGGTTTCAGCTGGACAGGTGTGAGAAGCTCTGCATGGCTTGAGACACCTCACTGCAGGGCTGCGGTGCACAGGCACCCACTCTAGAGGCGTTTTCACCGGCACAGTAGCCAGCCACCGGTAGAGGTGGGTGCACCCCGCTTTCAGCTCCCCACTCCCCTAAGGATGGGCTGTTTGAAAGCTCTGGGGGTAAATGCACTGCCTACAGAGGCAGAAGGACCAAGCCCACAGAGGTGGGGTCACACCTACTGGTTTGGGGGTCCGGAGAACACGGCAATGCCCGTACGCGAGGTTGGGCAGGCAGCCAGAGAGGGCTGCACACGGACGGACAGCACCGAGGGCATGGAGAGGAGCTGACCGCGACCTCGGCCACGGGGCCGGGCCGGGGGCAGCGGGGTCCCGGCGTTGGCGGACTCGGTGCCCGGCACAGGACCCTCGCCGGGAGGTGAGAAGAAGCTGTTCCCTCACGGCGGTTACTCATCCCTGACAACGCTGACGTCACGGCATCCCAAAAAAGCGCCCGAGGGATGGCTGGAGAGAAGCCCCGCGATGGCGATGGAGCCGGCGGGGCGGAGGCGGCGCGGGGCCGCAGCCGGGACTGCCCGCGCCCTCCTCCTGCTCGGACTGCCGGGAGAAAGCCGGGCGCCCTGCCCGGTCCCCTCTGGAACAGCGGGGTGCCCGGCCGATCTCCTCAAGGGAGAGCAGGGTGTCCTGCCTGACTCTGTCCTGTCTCCTCTGGAAGAGCGTGGTGCCCTGCCTGGACCCCTCCAGAGACAGACGGACGCCCCGCCCGACCCTCCCCAGTCCCGCCAAGGAGAACGGGAGAACGGGTGCGCCCTGCCCGCTCCCGTCAAGGAGAGCCGGAGGACCCCGCCTGGTCCTCTGAGGAAGAGCCGAGCCGCCCTGCCCCGTCCCCTCTGAAAGCGCCGTCTCTGGCTGGGCGCCAGGGCCGGACCCGGACCCTGGGAGCCTGCGGTGGGGGACCGGGAGCTTCAAACTCCCGCGGGCGGCAGCTGGGCACAAGTTTGAGGGAGAGGGGAGGGAAAGAGCCTCGCGGGATGGGAAAGGAGCCCCTTCGCGGAGCATCCTCCGGGATGCGCGGCGGCGGCTGTTCCCCGCCCGGCCGTACCTGCCCCACCAGGTCGTAGTCCAGCTCGTCCGCGATGGCTCTGGCAGCGTCGGGGCCGGCCGGGATCTCCGCTGCCCACTCGTTGAGGAAGAGCCGCCCGGCGCTGCCTCCTCGGGGCAGGGACCAGGCTGCCAGGAGCACGGCCAGGGCCGCGCACCGGCCGGCCCAGCGCCGCCCGGCCATGGCCGCGGGACGCGGGAGGGATGCGTGCGGGCGGGATGCGTGCGGGATGCGCCGCCGCGTTGCTACGCGATAGCGGGGAGCGGAGCCCTGCCTGCCTGCCTGCCGGCGCGGCTGCCCGAGGCTCACAGACCCTCCGGAGCCGGAATGGAAATGAGTGTTTACACGTCAAAACGACGACAGCCATCCTGACGTCAAGTGTACCTGGTC
>VZRL01006439.1:197881-252635 GCA_013397895.1 Origma solitaria | reverse complement strand
TGGCGGGGGTGGCGGCGGCTCGGCGGGACAGGGGGGGCGGGGTCTGGCCCCGAGGGCAGGGGGGCGGCTCCCCGAGCGCGGGGGGCTGGCTCGGTGCCGATGTGCCATCGTTTCCATTATTGCAGGTGATCGGTAAGATTGAGCCCGAGCTGAAGGTGAGGCAGGAGCGCGGACCCCGCCTGCCCCTCGCACTCATCCCGTCGCGGGTGGGTGTTCTGCCCCCAACCCGCGACCCCTCTCGCCTCCGTGCGAGGGCAGAGCGAGGCGAATTCAGCTTTTTTTTTTTAATTTAGCTACTGACCCGGGACCCGCCGGGCGGCGCAGCCCGCTTACCGTGCATTGTCTCCCGACACCTCCGACACACCATAGATGGGCTACATTAAAGGGCACCGCTGCCCACCCTGATGACGGTGGGCAAATATACTTGTCCTTAAATACAGTTATTAATTTAGTACAATTTCTCATTTGAAAATAATTTCAATTTTTATTTTTAAACGCATCCAGTGGTCTGCATGTTGTACTTTTTCAGCAATTACTTTGATTTGTTAAACAATTATTTTCATATTTTCATTTCACATCTGCATTTCCCCAGCTCCTTCAGTTTTATTTAACATTCCCTCTACTGTTTCATTGTCTTTCCATGTTAGAAAATGCTTCTAAAAGTTTCCTAATGTTTTCTAAATGCTCTTTGCCTCTGAAACTGAACGTTTTAGCAGCTTCACTTTACAGTGAAGCTACATTTCTTTGCTTGATATTTCCAACTTTTAAATTGTAAATTTTAATAAGCTGCTTTTAGGTCTGTGCCTCAATACTATGCTTCTTTCTGTTTATTATGGAGTGACAGATATGCCTGCCCTTATCTTCACTGGCTTCTAAAATGGGAAAATTACCAAAACATAAACATGAAACAATGAGGAGAGGAAAATATTGTAAAAGACCAGTGTTTCAGTGTCTGACATCTCAACCCCAGACATCATTATGCCAGAGTGGATATGGTCCTGAGCATCTCCATGTACCCAATAGAGATAACGGGACTGTAACCACTGCCACTGCTGTGCCAGCCATAAGAGTAAGAGCCTCAAATAACAGGAATATGAATGGATCTAGGAGAGGGAAAAGAATGAGTGTGTAGTAAGTACACTAGAAATGCCAAGAGAATATCAATAAAAATTGATATAGAATAGAACAGCGATAAAATGACGCTACAGCACCATCCTGCTGTTCACCCACTCTTGCTTTTTGCAGCATGATGTAACAATAGGTAAAGGTTCATCAAAGCCAAGCCAGCAACCAGGGCATGTGGTTCCTGTTCATTTTGATTTGTTTTATTCTCTGCATAATTTTCTCAGTGTTCACTGCCAAAAATGTATTTTCTTCACTTTCTTGGAGAGATGCCTTAAAGATCCCTCTGTTCCATTTTTAGTATTGTTTCTGAGGCCTTATTTAAATGTGGCCATCTCACCAAGAAATTTCTGATTTCATGGGGGTTTTTCCTGGGTCGGTGTTAGCACTGCTGTTCTACACAAAACACAAAGTGCTTTCTACCTCTCATTTCTCACTGCTGAGACTGCAAGTTGGCGTGGCTTTTTAATTTCATTTTGTATTAAGGAACTGTGCAGAAATACTCTCTGCATACAGAAATGAAATTAGGGTCATCTGAATGTATAATGACAATTTATACCCTCAAGTCTTTAAGTAGTGGTCAGAACATTCACATCCATAGGAGTGTTTTGAAAGTCTAGGTACTCTTTTCTTAACAATTAATTCATTCACACGGGTTTGGTTTTCAAGAAATCCTTCTGTGGAGGATGACAGGCTGTGTACAGGTTCTGAATTGTGCTAGAGAAGGAGCCTGTGCTACATGGACTTGGTTATGCCATCCATTCATGAAAGATGCTGTCCAACGCACTACATTCCCATCTAATAATAGCACAATAAATAGGAACAGCTTGCTCAGCAGCATCAGGTGGAGTCAAAGATAATTGTTTTATGCTTCATAAACAATTTAGGTTTGTTGATTATCAGTGAAATATTTATTCAGTCCCTACTGCACCCAGTGGTATTCTGCCGGAGTACAAAATCAGAAACAAGCACAAAACCCATTATAAAAATAGTATTTCTTCTTTATAACTTCAGTTTAACATGATATTCAAGATAGACATGCTTCTGGGGAATCCATGTCATGATAAGGACCTGGTGCAGAACTGTAGGTAAAGCAGGTTTTTTCCAGTGTGTGGTTACTCAGTGGGAATCACTGCATTTCCCGAGCAGAAATGTCCCCTTGTAGACCAAGTGCAAAATGTTCCCTTGCACACAGGCAAGATATCTTTCAATAATGAGGATGAAATCCTGAGTTACAAGGGCTAGGAGTTTAACCAAGTGGATTTTTCTTCCTTATTGTCAAAAGGCATGCAAAGGTTTCAGGCTGTAGCTGTGGTTTTGTACCTGCATTTCTGATCTTTCAAAGACTTGTCCATGAATAAGGGAGACAGGCTGGTTTTGAAAAGCCAGGCGCTTACACACAACACTCTTCTTCCTTGCTCGTTAGTAGACATAACATATTTAAACTTAATAATCCTCATTTAAAGTTCAGTTCCATAATCTTGAGCCCAACTGTCTACTTGGCTGCTGTGGCTTCTCTCTAGACACCCATTCCAGGCATGGCGATCCCTCTCTGCAGTTGGTACCCTGTGACTTCACCACACCCACACTGACAACAAACCCATCCCATCAGTCAGAGCCCCGCACTGGAGAAGCCTGGGGGAGTTCAGGAGCATCAACACCTCTGAAACGGTAGCCAGAACCCTGTGAATTATATTTAATACAGGGTGGGAAGCACAAGCATGAAACCCTGCAAGCCGTGAAATGAGAAAGGTGTCAGTGAAATGAAAGCATCCCAGGAAAGTATAAAAACAGAAGGATGTGTTTCTTCTTTGTGTACCTTGTAGAAGAGGAGCAACTGTCTTCTTGTTGAGGCAATTAAGGAAAGAGCAGAGATAAACAGGAGCAGAGCGTAAGGAAAACCAAAGGCAAGTAAAAGCACCATGTTTATCTGCAGAAAACTCAAAAGGGTTCAGGAGGATGCCACTGTCTTTTCATCTTACTATGTTGCAAGTATATTTTGGATGAAGGAAGGTACTATGCAATGACATTTTCTCTTGGATTAGTCACAATGAAAAAACCAGACAGAAAATTCATCTCTGGTGTCATATCATGATCAGCCTGTTTGATTTTGTAAGATGAAGACAAACATATTTTGGCTACCCACAGAACTTGTTTTTAATATGTAAACGGAATTTAGGTTAAAATACTGGTAGTTCCTGATGGGTAAACAATAAGACATCTCTGCAAGAAGACAAAAGAGCCATGTTTTGGGCACAGGAGGAACATATACTAAACTTGTTACTGAGTCCCTGCACATGCTGCTGGTTTGACGGAGAGAAATAAGACCAAGTCTTGATACTGGCGATCTTCCAGCACCACAGACAGCCAAAGCAGAGACTTGCCCTCTCCACTGCAAGCCTTAGTGTGACAGGAAGAGTGATGCAGAGATAGACACACATGCTTGGGGGAACAGAAGAATTCACAGGGATCAACATTCAACCAAGTCTTAGACTAAGTATTTTGGCTGCTGAGTATCACCAGCCTGCACTTTTTAAGGATGGCCCTCTGGCTGCTCTGCCACCTTCCTTCTTTTATTTCTCCCCCAAGTGCCTTCACCCAGGTGAACAAGGTCTTTGCATAAAGCCTGTTATATAAAGAGACCACTGATATTTCTGCCTGCACCTCATTCCAAAATCTTCCTGTTATTAGCACTGCAAGGCCAGTAGATCTTCTACAGCTGTCAGGAGCTAAATGTTTTTGCAATGTAAATTTCAGGCTGTAAAGTATAAAACTAGCCAGGAGTTGACATTATTTTACTGATTCAATATGGAAGGTCCAATTTGAGGATGTTAACACCATTCAAATGGGAATTTTTGTTACACATGGCTTTAATTGGCTAGGTCAGAGGACCATTTAAAATGAGAGTGGCTGGAGATGCAGTTTGATGCTTGAAGTGTGTGTGGTGACTGCTGTAGTTTAATTAGTTAAATACTAAAAGGGCTGTACTGCTTGTATTTAATTGGCTGTGGCCTGAAGAACACTCTTGAAACCCACTCTTTTACAGTAACACTATTCCTTTTTCTGCAGGAGCCAACATTACAAAGCAATTGGGGGGCAGTGTAAAAGAGGCCATATGTGCAGGCAATCACAGAGGATAGGGGGAACACCTGTTTTTTCCATCAATTACAGCCTGCAAGCTCACAGGGCATATTTATTCTGGGGGCATTACATTTTCTTGGGTAATAGCGCATGACATATTTCCAGTTTTACGGCAGATGAACCCTGAGAAGGAGCTAATCATGTCTGTACAAACGAAAAACAAACATGCCCTCCCAGCCACACACGTGGTTAAACAGGGGCCCTAATGACACCAGGCATCGCCCGCTGCCTGCTCGTGGGGCCAGCAGGAAGCAGTTGGGGAACAACCACCCATTTGTGGCCACCTGGATAATTCTGTTTGCTCTACGGCTGAAGACAATCTGAGCAAAAACCCCTGGCACATACATAGGTGGAACTGTAGGAGAGGTGGAAACCCACAGAGAGAAGGCAATAATATCTCTGTTTGGTAAGGACAAAGTCCAACTCAGGTGTTTTACCGATGGCAATAAAAGAGGCACTGATGGGGTTCATACCCTGGGTTTCTTTGTAATCCTGATGGAAGAGGTGGTCAACAAAGGGGAATATTTCAAGGGGACATTTTATCGCCTTCATGTATACAAACCTGACATTTTAAAATTCTTCATACTTGTGTTACGCTTTTAACAGTATTTTACTTATGCTAATGATTTTATTGTCCTCACTTGCAAACTGTTTAATAAATCCCTATAGGAGGATGAATAATTAATAAATTTTTTGTTGATTTATTTTAATAACAGCATTATTTATATTTAGCCTTGATGAAAACATTTCCAAGAATTCAAAATTACTGTTTTAGTTACAGGTTTATTTTAAAGGGGGTGGTTTTGTAGGAGTATTTTTAGAAGACTAAGTACATTGATTAATTATTTTAAATGGCTCTTATGCAATGTTCTTCCTCTTCATGTTCCATTTCAAGTAGGACGAAACAGAGAAAAGACCGGAAAGAACAAAGAGCATGAATTCATGAGAGAAGAGAAAAAATACATGGAAAAATAGATTAAACCCCACTAAGAGCCACATAAAAAGCTGTATTTAAAAAAATGTCATCTTTCTCTCCTTTTTTTTTTTTTTGAGGTAATGAGTAAGTAACAAAAAATGACAATAAATGATGATTTTAGGTTAAAATTTCAGAACAGTTTTCTTGTTGAGGCAGGGGGTAGTCTTGCTAAAGAAAACTGGGAGAAGCTAAAGTGCCAGTGCTCCCTACTAAAGCCAGTACTGTGTCTATAATGTACACAAATGAGGGAAAACGATCACAGAACAGAACAGGATGACCAAGGTTGGAGAAGACCCTTAAGATGATCAAGTCCAACCCAGCACTTTCAAGCCCACCTCTCAGCCACATCCCTAAAGTTACTAAAATTGGTCTGATTTCTTCAAACAGCAGAAAATTCTTCCCCTCATTGTTTCACCTTAGAACACATGACTTCGGCTTGTATTATGCGAATGAGGAATAAGTCTAACCATCCTTAAACTGAAATTAAAATGTCGCCGTGTTGGTTTGGCCAATATAGCTTCAGGCTGCAGATAAACCAGGCTTGTGCCGGGGTTTTGCTGCTTCTTGGGGCAGTATCTCAAGTGTGCTATACAACTTGCCCTGCTGAGCGGCACTCGGCCACACATCATGATTTTGGATGGTTGTTTTATTCTTTCGGATGCTTTCAGATGCTTCCAAGTGCTGCCTGTGTAGTTTTATCTAATAACTCAAGTGCTGCTTTATATCAAATTATTACAACATAGCTTCAAACGTGCAAGAGTTTGGGCTACTGGAGCACCACTGACAGCTGGAAAAGATTTTTTTTAAATATTCTTTGAGTCCAGGTTCAGCTATGATAGACCAATGGTATTTCAAAGTAAATCACTCAGCCCTGTCCAAAGCTGATACACAAAACTAGCCCTTCTACACATGTATCATGCATATGGCTGGAAGCATTTTTACCAGTACTGTGGCAGTCAAATCAAACACAATTTTTCAGGGCAGGGCATGCATTTTAGAAAGTGCTTTAAATATGCAGTAGTAAATTCAGAGGTTTTCCACAGTGGATCAGCATAGTCATGCACCACTCCATCAAACACTGTCCCATAGAAGGTCCATTCAGCACCTCCAAGTTTCCTGGGACTCCACTGTTTCCTCATCAGAGACTCTTCCTGAATGCAGAAAGGAATGCCATGTATGTTTCTCTTATGTCATGTACATACTCATCCCATTAAAGATGCCTGGATCTTGCTGTGCTGAGCTCTGCATCTGTTCTACTGCTGAATTCTTTCTCTAGGGGATTTTTTAGTGGCATTTTCAAAAAACTTCTGCGCCTTAGGAAATATAATTCCAAAATAACAAAAAAACCCAAGGTGTTACCCTGAATAAAAAGAGTATTAAGTGCTAAGGGTACAAAGATATTAAATACCTTCATGTGTGTGGTGGGTTGACTAGGACTGGCTGCCAGGCCTCCATCCTGCTTCTCTCTCCCTCATCTTTCTCAAAAGGGTGGTGGGGAAGAAATAAGCAGCATCAGCTCATGGGTTGAGATAAGGACAGGGAGATCACTACTTGCCAATTACTGTCGTGGGCTAAACAGATATGACTCGGGGAAAATTAATTTCATTTAACTAATTCAATTTAATTGACAATAATTTATTACTGCTTGAAAATAAGGGTAGGACTGTGAGAAGCAAAGATAAGAAGGAAAAAATGTGTGCTGCCCACTTCATAGGCTGAAATACATGATCCTGCGATTAAGTGTCCTGTGCCATAGCAAAAGGAGCTGCTCTGGCCCTGCACACCTCAGAGAGACTTCTAAGGCTAAAAGGTGCTCTAAGAGGTCTCCTCACCACTCTGCTGGGACTTGTCTGTGCCTGCGCCAGCAACATCAGAGGGGCATGGCTGAGACAGGGACCCATGCCATCAACAAATACAGAAGACGGGAACCCTTCTGAGCAGTTGTCTTCCCCTCCAACTTTTTTTTGTGGCCTTTCAGCTTAGAGGTGGTTTCACCACCTCACTTTGTCATGTCATCCTCCTGGTCAGCAGGAAGAACAAGAGGATGGCACCTGGATCTGCTTTTTCCCCCCAGTTAGGAGTAGGAAGGATGTGGTCAGGAATTTGAGATAAAGGCAACAATTGGGAGGGGTAGTGGACAAAACTTGGACTGGACACAGCCAGAAGAGTGGGATAATTGTGGGAAATATTTTATTGTTGCAATTTTGTGAGGGGCCAAGCACTGGCGTTTTATCGTGTGTGTAAATTGGCCCCTTTTGCTGGTGTTGTGATGGCATTACTTTCGTTTTGGTGTGTGAAATATTTTGGTGTGGGGAGAGGTGCCTATGCAGGAGTTCATCCTCAGTCAGGAGCTGTGGCTCGTGAAGAGGACCCACATTGGCACGAGCTTATCTGAGGGACTGCTGCCCAGGGAAGGGGCCTGGAGCAGGAAGGAAGTGTGAGGAGAAAGGAGCGTCAGAGGGAATATTATGAGCTGATGACAGTCCCCATTCCTCATTGCCCCACATCACTTGGGTAGGAGGAGGCAGAGTCAGAAATAAAATATTGAAGTTGAGCTCAGGATGAAGGAGAAAGGCTTTTTCAGCTTCCATACTTGTTTCTAACCATTCTTCATTTCTATTTGGCACTGTTAAAACTTAATTTTCACCAAACCTCATCTGTTTTTTTTTTACCATCAATTACCATGATGGCAATTGCTATGTGATACCCTTGTCTTTATACTGATCCATGAACTTTTCCATCTCATTACTTCCCTGCCGCATTGAGGAAGGCAAGTGAGAGAGCAGCTGGGTGTGTGTCTGTCTGTCTGCCAACTGTGGTCCATCACAGTCCATTTTGACGCCAGTCTGGCTGGGGTGGCGGTCACTTTCCTCATACCACCCTGCATGGTGCATTGCCTTGAGTTGTGGTGCTTACAACACGTTGAGGCTTTCTCTCTTTCCTCCACCCTACCCCAAAGCCAGGAGTCTGGGGTGGGATGGAAGCTAGGAGGGGACATCGAGATATTTCAGCTGGCTGTGGGGATATCCCCTGCCATATGATGTGTTATAAGTAAAATGCGTGATTTTTTGCATATTCAAGTTAGCCATTACTATGGTACCTGTTAAATAACATTAGAAAATTAAGACTTTAATAAAGTTATAAATTATAAGGTTAAAAGAAAAAAAAAAAACTTAGTTAAAGATGTTTTGAAAGGGGTAGTGTTTGGAGTTACAGTAGAAGAGTAGAAGTTATAAAGTTAAAAAGGAACTGTTAAGTAGAAGTCGTAAAGTTAAAAAGAAACTGTTTAAGAGTATTAAGGTATTGAAATTGTTAAAACCATGTAATCCTAAATTCATAATCTATGTATCTTTAAAAATCCTTTATCTTGGCAATTGTATTCATGTTAAAAACTCGGTTTTCATGTTGTTTAATATCTTTAAGCGCATCACCCATCCCAATACTAAAGGCACACTGCACCACCCAATCTAAAAATAGAAGAATCGCATCTCTCCGCCCCCTGCAAGTGGAATACTAATGAGGAACCTTCCCGCCTTTGCAAACTACCCCTAGACACGATCCATCTATTGGCAGGGGAGGTCCACCTCATTAATTAGTACTCCCAATCACCAGCAAGCAAGAGGGAGGAGATACTAATTCGGACCAGCCCATCAAAAACCTTATAAAAACCCAAATTTGACCAGCCTCGGGAGCTGGGCTCCTTTGCCACCAACATCAGCAGACGTGGGTCTGTGCAGGGTGCCTAGTGTCTCTCCTCGCTGAATAATAGTGAGGTAGAGACTGGGTCGGGTGCTGGGCCTCTTACCCCTTTTCAGGGGCTTATGCTTAAAATTTTCTTTGAACTTAAGGCTAGCTTAAGTTCACCACCCGGCCTTGAGGATCTCCTCTCTTCGGCAGCCAGCCGGTAGCCGGGGGAGTCTCATTACCGTACCGGGACCTTCTTTTTTGTGCTTTTTGTTTGACTTTTTTTTTTACCTCGGGATATTCCGGACCTCGTGGGCTTTTGTAATAAACAACATCTACCTCAACCCACGAGTGTGAAATTGTCTCTTTTATGACATGATGTCAGGCTCGGCAATAAAAGCTCAGGGGAGGGAGGAGGAAAATGGGATGTTAGTGATTATGGCATTTGTCTTTGCAAGTGGCCATTAACCAAGCTGAGGCTCTTCTTCTCAGGAAGCAGCTGGACATCTGCCTGCCAGTGGAACGTACTGAATGAATCCTTTATTTTGCTTTGCTTACGTGGGCAGCTTTTGTGTTGCTTAATAAACTCCATTATCTCAACCCATGAGTATTTTTGTGTCCCTTTGATTTTTTTTTCTCCCCATCCCCCAGCAAAAGGGAATGAGGAAAGGCAGGATGGACGCTTGGATGCTGGATGGGATCAGCCCACTACAATGTCTCATCAACATCTATAAATTATCACAAAGGCAACGTACCTGTTGAGATTTAGGATTTATAACATTTACAATTAAAGACTCCTTCCCCACCTGTGCTGTCTCAGCACCACGTGCTGCCACATGAGAGGCTGGTATCCTGCACAAGCAATGCAGAACCAGGAGCTATTCAAGAAGCAGTGAGCAGGACTGGTGGGGTACAAAAGGAGCTGCTGCATGCTTTAAACACGCAGGAAAATTATCCCTAGGCACACAAACTGGCACTACTGGCTTTACTGTGTACCCTGAGCCCAGCTCGTTGCAGTTTTTTTAGAGCTAAATTCCATACAATGTCTTCCAGTTGTCTGAAGAGCTATTTCCTTTGTCATTCACAAAAGTAGGAGCTCCACATGGCACTGGATGTTTTACTCTCATCCAATATTTGAAGGAAGCCACAAAAGAAGGAGAAGAGTTAATGTCTTAAAGAGCATTCACTTTTCTTATGCCAAACAACCACAGACATGTATTCCTCCTGCATAGAAAAGACATGTTGTGATTTTCCCAGCTTCCACTGTGGGATCCAGGGAAGAGCAATCTGCCCTCCTTTCCTTTAAAAAGACAATTCAGGCTGAGCCCACAGGATCTGGGAGGACCTTGCAGGACAAACAAAGCTGACCATTTAAAGCAAAGAAAATTCAGCTCCCAACAAGCTAAAATTAATTCCAGTGACAGCTGAAGACATTAAGTATCTTCCAAGATGATGGTGTCTAGCCACAGGCAAAAATGTCCTTTCTGGGGAATACAGTCACTGGAGTATCATTGGAAAAGAGATGCAAAAGGTAAGTGAAATCAAAGCACATGCATTTGAAACTTAAGTCATCTCACAAAAATGTTTCAGTAGTCCTGCAAAAGCCACCAGACTGGGGGGGTAGAACAAAAGGTTTCCTACGATAACATTGCTGAGGAGTTGAATGGAACTACATAAATAGAAATACTTGGGGTTTCTTGGAATTCTACATAATGTTTAACAAGCCCTGTTCTCTGAAATAAGCCAGTATGGACAGCCTGCTTTTCTAAGCTGCTTTCCATCAACCCATCTCCTTTGTCTTCAGTTGCCGCTGATATGTTTGAACAGACATCACATAAAGATGTATTTAATCACATTAAAGTCAAAGCCTTTTTTTAGACACAAGCAAGCACTTCCAGTTAGTTCCCCACAGATCAAATACTTCAGGTGTGTATTTTATTGCTCAAATCTTCCAAGGTAAAACAGTTCCATCCAAGATTAATACCTGCAATATTTCTAGAAAAGGTTATCCTGAATCATATTGTTGGGTGTTTTTGTATTTTTATATAACCCACATGAGATCCTGTTGCTAAGCAGAAAGCAAAATCAATACAGAAGGCAAACCATACCAGCTCGTCTTTGAATTGCTATAGACAATTCACTTGCTTGTAACTGTTTCTCTTTTAATGGTTTTCTCCCATAAAAATCTGACTTGACTTTGTGACTAGTATTTTATATTTCACCGTATTCCAGAATATATCACGTAAGACATTGGGCTATTTGGCTCAAAGGTACCATTTTGATGAAAACATTAAGACAGCCTTCATTATTAAATGACCTTTTCTAACTAATGACTGAAATGGGATAAATTTTAATTAGCAATTCCTTCAGCTACTCTGCCAATATCTGTATAGCTCTTTCTCCTCCAGCCAAACCATGGCAACTTCTGCTGAAATTCTATGCAGTAAAAAATTCCTTATTTTCAATCACAAGAACCACTTAAAAGCTTGCTCTCTGTGCAAAGTAAATAAAATTTTATTTAATTTTTTAATAGATTGCAATTGCTGAACAATCAATCTCCTGTGTTGTGGCTGACAGGAAGGGTCATGCAGGTGAGTGGAGCTCTTCCTCCATACCTCATCCTTTCTCCTCGTGGGTCTGGCAGAAGTGTCATGTTCAGGCCAGCACATCAGATTATGTTATAGTCCCAGTAATTTTAGTCATGTTCCCTTTAGAATCACAGAATCATTTGGATCGGAAAAGTCCCCTAAGATCATCCAGTTCAACCTCAACCCAGCACTGCCAAGCCCACCACAGAGCTACACCCCTTAGTCCCACACCTACATGTCTTTAAACCACTCCAGGGATGGTGACCCCACCACTGCCCTGGGAAGCCTGTTCCAACACTTGACAACCCCTTTGGTGAAGAAATTTCTCCCACTTCCAAATTAAACCCTCCCTGGCACAATCTGAGGCCATTTCCTCTTGTCCTATTGCTTCCAGGTATTTACCCTCCACGGGGTCCAGACTAAGACCACTGTTTGGTGCACTGTGTAGTATTGGCCTATGATATCACACTGTTGCTGGCTTTGAAACTCACCTTGCCTGTGTGTTCAGTACTACAATATCTTGGGAATATCTTTTCATCCCATCTTTGCTGCTTTTTCTTTCTCGTTCTGTCTTGCGCCTCAGATGGTCGCTGCCCCGCCCCGGCTCCAGAATCTCGCGACAAGTGGGAGCCAGCCCGGGATTTCCTGCGAGAGTTGGGGAGAGGGAAGAGGAGCTCCGCCCTTTCTGGCCGCGCGGGGGATTTGACTAGCGAGGCTGCAGGGTCTCTCTGAGCAGAGATACAGTTACACATCGGGTTTCCCTGTGTCTTTCTTTTTGTTTCTTTTTGTTGCTTTCTCCTTCCGCCCTGTGGCTGGGCTTGCTGTCTCCTTTTCTCTGCCTCTCTGCTGTTTTGGGAGCTCAGAGTCACTGCGTGCCGCGCCAGAACCCGGGACCACCCAGGGACCGGGAGCCACCCCACCTCTGCACCGTCCAGACCCAGGGAACTATCCAGGGGAGAGGTTCCCCGCTCAACCCCGGTCGTTTTTCAGCTTTTCTGATCTTTGTTACATTGTCACCCAACACCCCATGCCTGCCAGGAGGATCGCAGGTCCTGCTACATCTGCGGAGTTCCTACTACCTCTTGCTTGTCGCCCCGGGTGAGCCAGCCCTGCCATTCCAGCTTGCTGCTCTGAGGTCCCTGCTACAGCCCGCCCGCCATTACCGCGTGAGGGAGACGCGGCAGGACTCGCGCCACAGCGCCCCCTGCAGGCGCGGGGGAATCACCGCCTCTGCCTGCCCTGCCCAGCCAGGAGCCTGACAGCGCCCCTGCCGGCTGTGACCGCGACTGCACCAAGCGGAAGGGCATGTGACAGCCCAGGGAAGGCTGGTGCTGGCATTTTGGTTTGTTTGTTGTTGCTGCCCGTTGTTGTTGTTTGTTTGCCTTGTTATACATGCTAGTAAAGAACTGTTGTTCCATTCCCCTTAATTTCAAAGTTACGATAATTCAGAGGGAAGGGGGTCATATTCTCCTTTCCAAGGGAGGTTCCCATCTTCCTTGGTAGACAACTGTCTTTCAAACCAAGACATGCAATCACCTTCATACTTTATGAGTCATCTATTGGAAACATTTTCCTACATCTTGATCCCTGCCTGAGCAAACAGGCATTGTCAAAGCCACTGGAAAAATGACACGCTCCCTCTGGCTCTGGAGGCCGCTCCTGCCAAGTGTGGGGAAAAGGCATCCTGAGCTCTGGTTGTGCTGAGCTTCTCTTGAACAGTGTCATCAGGTTCTGGGATTTGTGGATTCCCTACTTGTGTTCAAAATTGGTCTCCAGACATCATTTTCTGTCACTCCACCAGGGTAACAGGAAAGTGAGTCTGCAACTCTGATTTGGAAATTGTCCTGCTAGGTGGGCTTTGCTGTGAATCTGGAATGCAGCAGCTCCTGGCCCACGTGGTGCTGCTGGCAGAGCTGGCTGCTGCCTACTCCAGGCTCAGGTAGGCTGAGCTGCCTGGCTGCACTGCCAGAGCCATCTCAATACTGCTCTGCATCCCAGAGGGGCCGCTCAGCTGGAACCTGCAGCACTTGTCGGAGGGCAGAGCCGTGAGCTGCCAGTGGAGCGACTGAGGCAAAAGCAGCCAGGCTGATGCCACCAACATTTGGACCCAGCAGACGACTTTCTCCGTATCCAAGAAGGAGTCTGTGCAGAGGGTGTCCAGCAGGTACCAGTCCTGCTCCCTGGGCAGCTGGCCACCAGAGGGGTGGAGAAAGCACATCTTCCCCAGCAGTGGCTCCCCAGGGCACAGACACTCCAGCCCCACACGGATGCGCCTGGCCAGCGGCTGCTCCATGGTGTCCAGGCTGAATGAGTGTCCGGGGGGTGGCCGCAGGATGACCAGCAGGCGGTAGGCAGTGCCGTTCTCCTGGATGCTCCAGTCTTCAGTGGTTGGGTGCAACTCCGGCATGAAGTTCCTCTTGGAGAGCACTCGACAGACCCCGAGGAGGTCATCCACGAGTTCCTTCAGCACCTCCATGCTGGGCAGGTCCTGCTGTAGAATGGGAGAATCACACAACCGTTGGGCTTGGGAGTGACCTTTAAAGGCCGTCCAGTCTGACCCCCCAGCGATGAGCAGGGACATTGTCAGCTAGGTCAGGTACTGCCAGCTCCGTCCAGCTTTATCCTGGATGTGCCCATTGGTGATGGGGTGGGCACAGCCAAAGTGCTGACGCCACTGTCTGCACCCTGGACCTTCTCCTTCTGCTCGCTGACTGACCTCCTCCTCACTGTTGACCTTCTCCGTGCTGTTGGATCCCTCCTGCTCCTTGCCACTGTCAGAGCCACGCTTCCATCTCCTGGCCAGCCAGAGGCCCAAAGCACTTCCCTCCTGCTTCCTGTAGCTGGCAGAGCCACACTTCCTTCTCCTGATCAGAGAGCAGCCCACAGTCAGCAGGAGCAGAACCAGGGCTGCTGCAGTGACCCAAAAGAGCCACTGCTGCTGCAGGGCACAATGGAGCAGGTTTTCCATTCTGCAACTCTTGTCCTCAATCTCCTGCAGGAGCCGAGTCATCTCCTCATGTAGATATTCCTCGCGCTCCTGCATCCGCTTGATCTCATCCTTATCGATCTGTAGCTCTACCTTCAGCCCAGTGTGGGTGGCTAACAGGGCCAGGATGAGGGCAAGTGTTGGAGACATGGCCTGGTGAGAGAAAGGGTGCTCAGCAGAGCTGGCTGGGAGCGAGCAGGGGGCTGGGGGCACCTGGAATGTGCCCAGAGCCTCTCTGGGCACCTGCAACACCGAGAGCCCCCTGCTCCTCTTCCCCCAGCCCTGGGGACAGTGCCATGCCCTGAGGGTCCCAGCTCTCACACTGGGTTAAAACCCCCCTGGGCATCCCGGTTTTCCCAGCCCCCATCCAGACCAGCATTCCCAGCCCCTGCGTGTGCACTCACTGCTTGCCAGAATCCAAGTGACCAGGGATGTCCCTGGACACAGATGCCAGTGTGACCTGTTCCCTGTGATGTCATAGCCAGCAGAACCCTGTCACTCAGCTGCCAAGCTGGACGTGTGTCAGGTCACAGCTCCCATTGTGACCCATCCTCTGGAATGTCACAGCCCCAAGAGCCACACCTCCTGGCCCACAAGCCCCAGCCTTTCATAATATTCAATATAAACCTTCCCCAGTGCAAACTGAGGCTGTTTCCCCATTAGTCGCAAAATTGTTTTTCTTACAAATGACTACACTGCTGGAACTGGATATATAATTGTATATTTTTGATTGCCTTTTCCCTGTCACCTAAGGCAGAGCAGTCACTGGGCAAGAGCCTGTGTCCCTAGTTCCCACAGGGGGCTTGGAGGTACTCTCACATTTATGCATTGTTCAGATGGCACCACTGACTTCCCGCTGACAATTTGGCTGCTGCCTGGGCACAGTTCCGCAACAGGAACACAAAGAGCATATTCCCCCAGTGCCCAGAAACCCTGCTGGGAAGGTGTGCACCAGCTGCTCATGGCCATGGACCAGGATGTTCTGATGGCACTGTCTGTGCCATGTGGACCTGCCTGGCTCTTCTCCACCCGCTGCTCTCTGCACTGCACTCTGAGCTGTGGACGTGTCTTAAATGACCTGCCAAAACTGATACCAGCACAGCCAACTGCATGGTCCAGCATGGGCAACAGCATGGCCAAAATGGTCAGTTACATCCCAATGCCTGGACTGGTGCCTGGGTGGCCACAGTACTCATCCTCAGCCACACCAAGGAGCAGACTGGACACTGAAACATTTGCTGCCTGTCTGGTGTGAGCATCCAGACTCTGAGCTGTGGGGACACTCATGCTGTCACACTGT
This sequence comes from Origma solitaria, assembly GCA_013397895.1. Taxonomy (NCBI): domain Eukaryota; kingdom Metazoa; phylum Chordata; class Aves; order Passeriformes; family Acanthizidae; genus Origma; species Origma solitaria. The sequence goes on along the minus strand of VZRL01006439.1, from coordinate 236,838 downwards.
ACATGCACTTCAATGTGGTTGGAAGTGCTGGACAAACTCAACCAAGCAAACAGCCTTGGTCAACCTTTGGACAGTAGGATTGACAACCATGCTGCTAAATCTCTTTTCTGTTGCAAAAATCATCTGCTTTATTTCTTTAAGCTGGAAATTCCTCTTAGCACTTGTCAAAAAAAAAACCCAACCCAAGAATCAAACCAAAAATATTCCATCCTGAATACCCAGAACAGAAATAAATGTCTCGTGATTGAGCAGATATAGCACAGCTTTTGCTGGATTAAAAGGATGATGAATTCATACACTTTATACTTTACAAGTTATTTTGGAAAGAGCGTGAGCAATATATGCCTGGAAATTCCCAATTAGATTCAAGAGCATGTTGGAGTGAGCAAGCCCACGCCCACAGGAGCAGATGTTTGTTTGCACTATCACAGTGTCATGTATCACCTACCCAACTGATTTCAGAGATAAGAGGGGTGGTTAAATGGCGCTGCGGAATTCAAAGTGACCGTGGCATTCATTTTATCATTGCACTTCTCAGAATAAACAGTTCTTGAAGAAAATTTCAGAACAAAATGCCAGTGAGGGAGAGAAGAAAATTCTAACCCTATTTCCTGAGTGGAGGTTTCTGTGCTGGTATTTTTCTTGGAGCTGAAAAAACCAGAGGTGGGGGGGAGTGTAGGGCAAAATGAAAAAAACCAAAAAACCCTGATTAACATGGAGTCAGGCATCTGACAATTTTATAATGATTTCTGTGGGATTCTCGGTGCTTTAACAGGTTGGAGACGGTCTCTGACCTTATTCCCTGGCCTCACTGGCATCCTGGCATCCAGCTCCCCTTCTGGATTTTGGGGCACTTGTTTGTCTGCTCCTCTGTCCATGTGCTACTTCTCTTGCCTTGCCCTGTCTTGCCTTGCCTTGCCTTGCCTTGCCTTGCCTTGCCTTCCTTAAACAGATGAAATTTAAGAGGTGTTGGGTCAGAATCCTGATGTTTTTTCAGGTGTTGTTGCCTTTGACAAAAATTCATCTGGGTTCCCAGAGCAATGGATGTTCCCAGACAGGCTGCCTGGTATCTCATTTATTTGTGTCATGCTCGTCAGGTGCTCATGTGCCCGCACCACAGCACAGAGGTTGGTGCCATGCCCAGCTTGTGTCCATCTCTCTGGGTGCCTCACTGGCTGCAGATCCAGGGTGGATGATGGTTCTTGGAAGGGTGGGAGAGGCTGTCAGTCCTCATTTCTACTTCTGGTTTGTGCAAACAATGGAAGAAGACTAAGCACAATCAAACACAAAGCTGCAAAGCAGAATTTTCTCACTGGTGGGCAAGGTAACAAAAAACCCAGATCTATTCACACATGAGGTTCCACCAGCATTTCTAAGACCCCTGTGTGCCAGCTCTCAGTTTGGAAGGAAAGCCAAATATCATAGATCTGTTTCAGCTGACTAAAACAATGACATCTGTTCTGGTTTTACAAATGCTAAGAATATCATAAGAAGAAATCCCAGTATTTTTTTAATACGTACTCTGACAGTGTCCCATAATTTCTTTTGAGAGAATGGCAAGTTAAGAGATAAAGCACTAAGACAGCATGATTCATCAACTTACTCTTCACAAGGAACAGAATTGTTATTTTTCTTTTATGCAGAGGGAAACAGGAGAAATAGGGAGTTGTCGTGACTTTGCAGGGCCCATGCAGCCAAACAGATAAAATCTCAGCATCCCAGGGGACAAGCCAGTGCTTTATCCAGGCACTGAATTAACTTAAAAAATCCAGTCAGTTTCATTCCTCATATCCTTTGGAAGCCAGTTTTCAAACATTGAAATAGCTTAGTTAGTAAGCTCTTAATTTTTCCACTGGAGCAAGTTTTTTTTTGCCCTCTGAAGGGAGGAGAAGGTGGCTGTTTACTGACAAGCAATAATCACCACTGTTCAGAGCTCTGAAGTCCCAGGGTCTATAATGCACTTTGCTGATACCAATCAAAAATCAGCAGATGTCCACCAAACAGCAGCAATATATTCAGCTTTGGGGAAAAAAACCCAACCAAACAGCAAACATTTATATCTACTGAAACCTAATTTCTAGGATTTCCTTCAAAATCCTCTTTAAGCTTTATTGAAGGCAGAGGTGAAAATAATGTAGATATGTCAAGTCACATCTCTCATCATGTTGGCATATTTTTGGTTAAAAAGTGGCCATAGATTTGAATTCCCCCTCCAAAGTCATAAAACCATAGAATCAAAGAAGCATTGAAACATTGAGTAATAGAAACATAAAATCATACAAGTATAGAATGATTTGGGTTGGAAGGGACCTTAAAGACCATCCAGTTCCACTCTGCCTGCCACTGGAAGGGATGTCTTCCACTAGACAAGGTTGGTCAAAGCCCTGTTCAACCAGACCTTCACCATTTCTAGAGATCAGGTATCCCCAGCATCCCTGAAAACCTGTGCCAGTGCCTCACTGCCCTCACAGGGAAGAGTTTCTTTAACTGTGTATTTCTCTTAAACCAAGTTTTTATCTAAAATCAGAAAAATCCATCACTGTGTCACTTTGACAGCAACCCTGCCTGGTTTTTCCTTGTGTGGCCCCAGTGGCTGCCCACATTTGTGGGTCCGTGCACTGAGGAGAGCACAGAAACCCTGGCAATACAGCAACAAGAGTTCCAGCAGGTTTTTGGGATTGTGTGGCCTCTCACCTGCCAGTGGTAACCCCATGTCGCCCCCAGGGCTGCCGCTGGATGCGGAAAAGGGCCAGGGCAGCACTGGGACAAAGGTCTCTGCTCAAGGCAGTTGGGTCATTGCAAACCCATTTTTATCTGCTGCACTCCTGTGACATAAAGAAGTGCTTGTTTTTTTCCTTTTTTTTTTTTTTTTTTTAAGGACCTATTGTGTTCTGTCAGTGCAGTGCTGGTTCTGTCCTCTCTTCTCTTCCCTTTGATCTGAAATACATGAAAATCAAGCCTGCTCTCTGGCTCCTTGTCTGCTGTGCTAATAAGGGGGCTGGAGAACAAGGCACAAGCAGGAAGGATGAAAAAAAGAAAAATTGCATGAGAAAAAGCAGAAGCCCTAAAGGCAAGATTTTCATGTCAAAACACTTGTTGGCTGCTTGTTTTGAGTGCTTCAATTTAAACAATATATGAGAGGCAGTGGCCTGAATCCTCCCAGTTGGAGCCTTGGGGAGGCCAAGGGAAGTGCCACAGCTGCTGCTGCTCTATGCTACTAAGCAGATTGGAAGATGCTCTTGTTTCAATTTATATTTAGATATGGAAACCTCTGCTTGTCTCTGATACTCAGCATTGCTGCACCGAGAAGGCTGTCAGAAGAAATTCAGTTTCTGTGCTCCTTTTTGCTGTGACCTTATCATCTACAGCTCTGAGCTCTGCTCAGCATTTCCAGCAAAACCTTGTTCTCCAGACTGTCTTGATGTTTTTTTTAAGCACTGACGCCACTCGTAAAATTTCAGAAAAATAAGATAATTAGCACTGCTTGTAAGTAACTTTAAGGGAAAAGTCAGCTGCTCTGCATTCAGTATATGCTCATGCAGTGTTCTTCAAATGCTTGAAATTTCATCTCCAGCTTCCTGTGGATGAACAGGTCACATCTAAACTGTGTCATAACTGTAGTGGCACCAGAAAATTATAGATATCAGAAACCTGCAGAGTGTGTTAAATATGGAAGACTAAAATTACCGCTGAAGAAAATAAAGGTGAAGTGAGATTTCTGGTAAGAGCTTTGTGGAAGTGGAGGAGATACCTTCTGTCACTGCCTACGGGAGGTGTGTTTACCAGAAATTTTGGTGTTAGCTCTGATCTCAGTTGTCATCTGCCACTGCTAAACAGTTTGTAGTTGTCCTACCCCGATCTCTAGGGGTAGATAGCACCTCTGAGCCTTTTTGGTTTCTAAGCTGGTTGATGGCTTTCTGAGAGGTAAGGTGTGGGTCAAGGAATCAGCCAGTGGTGGCCACCGTCCACAGGACATGGCCTCACTGCCAGTATCTCCACTGCCTCATGGGGACCACTGGCCTGGGAGAGCAGCTTTCTGGCAGACCATTAGCTTACCCTGCTGGATTCACAAATATTGTCTCATTCTTCTCAACCATTGCGGTAGCCCTGTGCTCCTCCACGCAGGCTTGAAAATTACAGAAGTAGTTAAAAATAATGTTCACAACATGAAGGTAAGAAAAAATAACCAAGCTAAGCAAGCTGTCAGATTAATAACTTGAATTTATTTTTTCAATGAGCTCTGATTCCTTTGAAATCAGTTGCAAGCTTGAAGGAAGAGATTTCTTTCTGTACACTGAGTTTTCTGACTAATTGCTGCAGCTAACCCATTTCAGACAGGCTACCTCTCCCCTGCTTGCTCCCCTTGAGACAAGCAACAGCTTGTTCTTATGAAGAAGCATTTCTCTTGATCTCTGTAGTGCCTCTCATCCTAATTGCAGCTATCTCATTTAAAACGTCTCCTTGTCTTACCAATTAGAAATCAGCCCCAGGGTTTGATTCCTGTCCTCTCAGCTCCCCGGCAGGGAGCTGGAGGCTTGCAATCAAGCTTGAGCCTTGTTCCCTATCTCCTGAGCTGACAGGCTGGTTCAGAGGGACTGATGAAGGCGGGAGATATTATTTGTGTAAGGTCTCTATCAGCAAACCCAAGACACAACCCGCAGATACCCACCTGCCAGCACTATAGCTGACAGGCTGTGCCATAATAGCTGCTCACTGTTACAGTGCTCTCTAATTTAAAAAAAGAAAGAAAAAAAAGGAAAGGGAAGCTTTCTGCATACTAAACACCCTCCATTTCTCAGCACGGAAGCACAGACGTGTTTCCAGTTGTCCCCCAGGGACGGGGAGCAGAAGTGTTGCCAGATGTGGCCAAGGGAGCAGAACCTTTCTGAAGTCACTGATAGTGGCTAACGGCGTTGGGCATGGGTGATGGAGACTGGGCATCCAGGGGCTGGAAAAAGCCTGAATGTCCTTCCTCCAAGGGCTGGGAGGATAGAGCATGCTTCCTTGAGCCTTCTTTGAGAGATTACACATCCATTTCAGCCCAGACCTGCTTTTTTTCTTCCTCCCATATTTCTCATTGGAGTCTGACTTGACAGGCCAGTTGTCTCACTGCAAGTCTGCATAATTTCTTTTTCCAAGAAGAAAAAAAAGCCAACCAGAGCTATTTATTTGAAACATACACGCAAGTCCAGGATTTACATATAACCCCCACTGACTGCCAAGAAAGAGAAAAAAGCCCCAACATTTAAAATCAGCCCTTTCCATTGACGGGAGAACAGTGCTTAGTATTCAGGACACCACATCTGAATACATTGAGTAAATTATATGTGCCAAACTATTCACGCTTCGCCTGACTACAAGATTTACTCACACAACCAGCCACAGAAACGACATAATAAGAAACCTTCAGTGTATTTCCAGAATACAGATATCCTAGCTGGGGAGCCAGCCTGACAAAGATGGTTTGTGCTCCAGGAGAGGAGGGCTCCACTTCTGCTTTAGGTACTCATTTAGGGAATCCAAATTCTGGCATCCCAGGGAAATCTGGTGTTTCCTGCCTATATGACCCAGGCAATCCATCTCTCTCTGCATACAGAAATATTAGCTTTCCCTTTATCCCACCTGGGGTTCTTTTCTGCTCATACAGGCTTCAGATGATTAAGATGGACGTGTCAGAAGGTCTGAGAGCATGTACCATTTCCCACAGAGCAGGTAGAGGAAAGCTCGGCCAGTTGGGTGCATGTACAACCTTCCATAGGGGCGCTTCAGGTCCACACTCATGGAAATAAAATGCACCATTCAGTGGCCACTAAAGGGAGGTAAGAAAGAACAGTGTTTCCAAGTAGCTTCCACAAAAACCAGCCAGAAAAACCTTACCTAAAAGGTTTGATTGCATTTCTCATTCTAGCTCATACTCTGAAGGGTTTTTTCCAGCTCACAGGTATGTGGGAGTGCTGATGGATTTGCTGTCTCTGGTAAGTGTCTGACACAAGTCACCCCAAAGACTGTGGCTTGCTTTGAAGTGTCAGATCTCTTTAAACTGAAATCAAACTGAATGAGGGGCAGGAACTCTCTCCTCTGGTTGTGGGAGGTAATAACCTGAAGCAGCCCCTAGACAAGCATTGCCTACCATCAGCAGTGGATCTATGGATTCTGGATATACCAGAAACTCCACAGGGATGGCAGCTGGTTTCATAACCTGTGCTGCACGTGCTCTCTTAAAACCACATTTTCCCATCTGTAACATTGCCCCTGTAGTGTAGCTTTGGAGAAGACCAAAAGCCTGCATGTGAAGATAAACAGAGCTGAGCAGGCTGGCCAGCCAAGTCCTTGCCTGTGTCTGCCATTTGAGCTTGTTGCCTCCTGCCACCTATCCAGCACATTCCAGGGTGCTCCAGAGGAGCCCACCAACAGCAGGCAGCTGGGAAATGGATGCCAGTAAGATCAAAAGAGCAAGCAGACAAGCTATCCAGTATTTTCTGGTTCAGAGGGAAGGTCCAGACACAACTGGTCACAGCAAAGGGTGGGTGAAGCACTCACATCTTGGCTATAAAAAGTGGAGAGGAGTCAAGAGGAAAGCATTTGATTTGATGTGTGGTGTGGACACCAGCGCCCATCATCTCACCATATGATACATGTACAAAGTGAGAAAGAGATGGTGAAGGCAGCTTGGAAATGGGGATAAATAATGCTGAAGAAGGGACAGCAGAGCAGGTTTTGCATCACAGGAGACAGCAAGTCTGATGATGGGTGAGGGAGCTGGGGTTGTTCACCTTGGAGAAGAGAAAGCTCTGGGGAGATCTTAGAGCATCTTCAGTGCTGAAAGGTGCTCCAGGAGAGCTGGAGAGGGACTTTGGACAAGGGCCTGGAGTGAAAGAACAAGGAAGAATGGCTTCAAACTGACAGACAACAGGGTTAGATTAGATATTGGGATGAAAATGTTGACTGTGAGAGTGGTGAAACACTGGAGCAGGTTTCCCAGAGAAGCGGTGGCTGCCGCATTCCTGGAAGTGTCCAAGGCCCGGCTGGATGAGGCTTTGACCAACTTGGTCCCTTCCCATTGCAGGGGGTGGGACTGTGTGGTCTTTTAAGGTCCCTTCCAACCCAAGCCATGATTCTATAATCTGCATCTTTGTTTTACCTCAGGAGAGTGAAACTACAGAACATTAGCTCCAGACTCAGATGATGGGTGAGAAGAGTAAGTATCTTATTTCTATACATACACTCTGCATAGCCATCACATTTTTTGTATTTATTGAAGCATGATTTTCGTCAGATTTGCCACCCTGCAGGGAAGCAAAGACAGATCATTAATCCTTAATACTAAGTAGATGCAGTTTGTTAGTTTGCATTTCACCATGTAATTATCTCTGCCACGAAGTATTGTCAGAAACGCTGGGCTGCTATTCCTCTGCACATCCAACCCAAAAAGACTGCAGAAAAGGGGGCAGAGGCCAATGACATGATGCTGGGAGCATTGCTCACTCATTTGTGGGGCAAAAGCTCAGCTATAGACATTTTATTCAGAAGCCTCCCTCATGTCTGTGTTGGTGAGAATATGCTGACAGCAGCTCTGAAATTAACTGCAGATTGGAGCAATTAATCTGAATTTAAATACAATGTGTTCAATGATTTCATAGACAATTAATGATCCTAATCTAATCTTCCCAAATGAAGTCCCAGCAAATTCCTCTGGGATTCTCAGCCACAACCTCCCATTGCTGGGTCCATGGCTGCAGCACCCACGTTTAACTCTGTTGATTTTCTTGTACAGACTTATTTGCCCATGGATCCAGGGCACCCACCCCAGGAACTCTCCTGAAGCATATGACAACACCATACACAGGGCTACCCTCCCCCCTTTCATCTTCTTAATTGCTCTATTCAAAGCAGTCATTCAGCTCAGAGTTAAAATGCTTTGTGCAGATTTTTTTATTAAAATTTGAGTCTTGAAAGACGGTGACAGTTCCACCCTGAAGGATGGATCCCCCACTGAACAGACACAACGCAGGCAACTTGCCCTGTCTGCTTGTGGAAGCGTGAAGACAGGTTCACACTTGCTGGAAAGTGACAGTCACTCATCTGGGAGGGTGAACAGACCTTGTGCCATCAATTGGTAACCAACCAAAATTGTCTCCAGCCACAAAGGTTTTGCTGAACCACCACAGGGCTCTGCAGGAGATCAGTGAACATGTTCGGAGAAATAAGCCTCTGCTCATCCCTGGCCAGGAATGATGGAGGGAGCTGCGCTGCTCCACACCGGCGGCCACAGCAGGACTACAGGATGAATGAGGCAGCAGTCACTGGTGGGTGCAGGGGTAGCAAGGTCTCTGGGTGGAGGCTGGGGGAGAAATAGTACATGACAGGGGTGCTGTTATGCTGTTATGATCCCCTGGAATAATGTTAGGATCCCATTTCTGAAATAATGTTAGGTCTGATTATTAAAAGATGCCCCTGCCTGAATTAAGGTGCAAACAAGCCCATTTGCTAAAGTCCATAGTATGGATTTTATTTAACCGTGAATGTGAGATAGAGAGAGGCGGGGAGACAAAGAGGGAGAGAGAGAGATTAAGTAGAAAGATAGTCAGCACCACATGGGTTCCTGTGGTATCCTGCTGGCCCCTCTTCCTCTGGTCTGCTTGGTGGTGCGGGTCCCTGAGTGTTTTGAAGGTGCCATTTTTATACATCCCAGTCCAAGGTATCCACAGGGCGTACAAGCTGTTCCCACAGCTTTGGATGGAATCTGTGCAAGCAGTTGCTTCCTTTCCCACAGTTTGCTGTAGTGGTAATTTTTGTCTGGGTAACTTACCCAGATCTGCCTCACCAGGCCTGGCAACTTGCTCTTGTTCCCTCTGTGCTTTTCCCACAGGCTGCTCAGGGGAATCTTGTCGGGTGTGCTAATTCCAAGCCTTTCACCTCCGTGTAGACCTGACATTAACGCCTTCCTGCTTGCCGTCTGTGCCTGTTGTGATAGCTCATCTTGTGAGAACTTCCTTCTTTGACAGTGCTTTGAGACAAATTGATCGCATTCTTTAAGTGCTGGCAGGTGCAGACAGGGATGCAAAGCCTGGCAGGACCTGTCAAACTGTGGATGACTGCAGAGCTGCTGGGTTTGCTGCCCAGCTGCTCCTCTTGCTCTCCTGCAGAACACAAATCATCTCCTGATGCAGATATTCCGTGCCTTGCCTTATCCAGACAGAAAGTTATCACAGAAAACACAGAGTAGTTTTCATTTTTCTTATCCATTGGAAGTCAGTTTTCAAAATAGCTTAGTTATTTGAAATATCTTGCTTAGCATGTTCTTAATTTTTCCTCTGGAGCAAGATGGTTTTGCTCCCCAAAGGAGGGAGAAAGTGGCAGTTTATTGACAAGCAGCAGTCACCACTGTTCAGAGCTCTGAAATCCCAGGCTCTATAGAGCACTCTGCTGATATCAAAGTCAACAGATGTCCATCAAACAGCAGCAATATATTCACCTTCAGGGAAAGACCCAACCAAACAACAAACACTTGTACCTACTCAAAGTGTTCAGAGGTAATTTAATTTGCAAGACACACTATTTGTAAGGATATACAGAAAGCCTACATATAACCTGAATGACAGACCACATTTGCATGGGCAAATTTTGTAAGCTCCCCCATGCCCTGTTTATGCAGCCAAAGTGGTGGAGGAGGGGGATGCTACCAGTTGTACAGCCACTCACAGAGCTCACTGCTACAGCTCCTTGTCAAGGGACAGAAAGTTGGAGGTCTGAGTGAGACCTCAGTGGCCCAGGCCACTCATACACCCTCCTCCGTCTGCCACAATGTGCAGATGGACACAGGAACACAGGCACAGCCTGGCTGGTCTCATCCCTAGGGTAGGAATGTGGTGTTTTGGGTATTAAGCATAAATCCAGCTTTTTGTTTAGGGACATTTGCAACCTAATTTCTAGGATTTCCTTCAAAATCCTCCTCAAGCTTTACTGAGGGCAGGAGTCAAAATAATGTAGATGATTAAGTCCCGTCTCTATCTGTGATCATGCTGGCATTGGTTAAAAAGTGACTTTAGGTTTGAATTCCCCCTCCAAAGTCATAGAATCATAGAATTGAAGAGGCATTGAAACATCAATAGAATCATAGAGTCATAAAAACATCAAATCATAGAATCATAGAATACTTTGGGTTGGAAGGGACCTTAAAGACCATCCAGTACCACTCTGCCTGCCATTGGCAGGGACATCCACTAGACCAGGTTGGTCAAAGTCCTGTCCAACCTGACTTTCACCATTTCCAGAGATGGGGTATCCACAGCTCCTCTGAAATTATGTGCTAGTGCCTCACCATTCTCGTTGAAAACTTTGCTCTCCTTCATCTGAATCCTCAGGGTTTTTATCCCAGGCTATGTTAGCAGTCCACTTGGGCAACACAGTTTCACTGGTGGCACTACCTTGCACCCATCCCTCCCTCTGCACATTCTGCTCCTAAAGGGGATGCACAGAGTCGCCATTACTTAATAGGAAACCTCATTTTCCAAGATCCCTCTGCTTGCCCTGCCAAAATGAAAACATCAGGGAAGGAAATCTGGTGCTGCATGACTCAGGGGCAATCTGTCAGGCATGTGGGTCCAGACCTGCCAGCCACTCTTACAGCAACCCCTCTCACCAAGGCTGCTTGCTGCAGGCTGCTGCATGACGTCCCCACGAGCCTGCGTGTCACCATCGTGATATAATCTCCTTCTGCAGAAATTTAATTAGCGCAGTGAAAGAGCTGACCTTTCCCAAGATTTTATTTTTCCCACTATGCTAAAAATATACCACTGAATATGTCAATAGTATCCTTCATGTGCAAAGCACTCTGATCGGCTGTTGCAAGGGGAGAGGCATTTTAAAATGATGGTTTTGTAGAGAATGAGAGAAAGAGGCTTTAAATACCCTTTAAAATGGGCAGTGTTATTTGGAATCAAAATTATTATGAATGTCCTAGAAAAAAAAGTCCATAGAAAACAACACACCATCTTTCTCATGGTACATTTTACAGCAGGGCTAGTAATCAATACTGCAAGGCATTTTACAAAAGAACTTTATTTCTTAATCCATCATTCAAAGATAAAGGGGAGGGGAAAATTAAACTGATTTGCCAAAACCCACTCTGAAACCTGTCCACCCTGTAAGTTCTGTCCACCAGGACAGAAGTCTGTTTCTTTATCACTTATTAATGTTGCTTTTGCCTCCACTGCAAGAGCACCAGCTGATGCTGTGCAGCATGCTCAGTGCCTACATATACATATATGAAATAAAACTTAGAGCATGGGCTACCCACATGCAATTTGCTGGTAATCACACTGCCTCATGACCAGTGATAATTTAATGTTGGAAATCTTAGTCTTCAAAGCTGTCAAAATAAGAAAAATATTTTGTGTTTCCATATTTATTATATTTATTATATTTATTTATACAATAAAAAAGTCTGTCCTCTTCAGTTGTCCCTTTCTACTATTTTCTTGTGAAAGAAAGTAGCAGCTGGGTGCTCCAGCTTGGCCAGGACCCTCTTCTGCCCCCACAGCAGGTAGCGGGAAGTTCATTCTGAGCTCGCAAAGCTCAAGTCTTCATCTCTTTGACACTAAGTAAACACCTCTCCTACAAAGTAAACACATATTTCAAACGGGGAAAATGCTTTTTCTTGTGTATTCATGGAAATATTACTTATATATTAGGCAGTCCTGGTCTTAAGATACAAAACTCTGCTCAGAAAAGTAGCAAATTTTACAGGTGGAATAAGCCCAGATTTTCTCCTGCAGTTTTTGAGAACACTTACATACTATGCTTCTTTCCAAGAAAAGATAGGAAGAGAAAGTCAACCCACACTTTCAGGATTATAACTTTTGGTAGAGTGGAAAAACTGAATGTCAAAAGTTTGTGTCATGCTCATGTAAGTTATAGAAATTACTTAAACCAGCTTCACCTTGGTATCATACAACTGGCATTGAGCACAACAGCCTCCACATTTGCTGGCAGATATTTGTGATGCCTTTTTTAGCTCTTTTAGCATTGCTTGGGGAATAAAACAGCAATATCTTGACTTTATATCTTACTTTACTGCTTCTCCTTGAGAGGTTTGGAAACTGGAATGTCTGTGAGAGGCAGAAACAGATAGTGCTCTTTATCCAGAGGCAATAAAGGCAATTTCCTTCTCTTGGACAGCAGCAAGGCCAAAGGCAGTGGGGCAGATGGGGGTGTCACCAGGATCCTTTGGGGATGCTTTCCCTTGCCAGCCTCATGCTATGTAGGACCAAAGCCACCACTCAAAACCCACCTCCTCCCCAAGGTTTGAGCTTTTCTGAGCCAAAGAGGAGTTTTACAAATAGGCTGCAAAGTGTCTGCCTGCCTGGCCCTGCTGTCAGCACTCATCCATTGTGCTGGCCCAGTCTCTCAGGTTTTACTGTTCTGCCGTCAAAGTTGCCACCGTCTTGGCTGGTAAAACAGCCCAGGCAATTTAGCTTTCACTGCTGTTATTGTTGCTGTTGCTCAGACCCCTCTGCCCCCTGAAGTGTTATAAATGTTTGTATTTTCAATGCATCCCAAAAATGGAAATGTTCTTCTAACTTTAGTGGCCATTTCAAGGTTACATAGCAGCCCAAAGCAAAGCCATGCTGCAGTACCCAGTGAGTCTTGGTGATATTACAGCATAAAATTGAATCAGGATTTTAGCAGATATGAAACAGACGAAGGATTGATTTGCACATGAAGGATTAATCCACCCTGAAGGATTTGCACTTCTCTTTATGCAGCACCTGAGATGTTATAGTAGCATGAAGACACGCTATTTATATTAATGACAGGGTCATGAAACAGTAGTTACATGCATAAGCTGTAGCACCAAAATTTTTGATCTGTTTTGGAGGGGATAATAGGGAATAATCTATTTTTGTAGGCATTCACATTTTTCTTGGTTGACTGATAACCTTCTTAGTGGCTCAGTGGGGCTGTAAAAGAAAATAAATGTCTGCTCCTTCCATGTGAAGTCAGGAGCATGCCCATGTTCAACCCTCACCTCACACTGAGCAGCACTTGGCAGATGCCCAGAAAATGGGTTAAACTCTCCAGCACTAACTTCTTGGTGCAGGAAAAATGAAAGCAGGACCAACAGAAACTGGGAACAAGAGGGTGTTTCTCGTGAAATTGTGGATGCTCATTTAGTGTGCAGCTCCACGCAATGAAGGCACTGTTAATTTAAAATTAAAATGGGAACTGATGTAGAATTTACCCTTCAGTGCTTTCCCTGAGGATTGATAGCATCCTGCAGGCTTGAAAGATCTGCAAAAGCAATTAATAAGAATAACTGTCACACATCAGACATCACTTTCGGGGTGGTGCTGTAACTCAAAATGTAGCCCAGCCAAAAATAGAAATATATGGTTACTCTAGCAAGGTACACCTGACCATTTATCTCCTGGGCTGTTGCTCAAACTTTTGCTTGAAGGCAGAATTTAATACCAGAGTATGGAAAGTAGAGAAAAACCTTCATAGGCAGAGAGAATAAGTGTCAGGTAAGGAGGATAAGTCAAGGAGACAGATGCAATGATGATTAGTCATTTTTCAGATGCCCTTTGCATAGTCATTTTTCAATAAAATCTTTATTGGGTTATGGAGTGGAAACTTTCACAAACTCTGGGAGAAAAAGATAACTAAAATCGACTTGAAGTCATCTTCAGGAATGTTTAAAGAATTCAGAAGAGGCAGCACTAAGGGGGCAGAGCTTCCTGTCCCTGCTGTGTTGGCTGATGTCCTGCAGCAGCCCCTGACCAGCTGATATTTGTAGATATGTTTGGTCTTTTTGTTGGCTTTTTTTTGTTGGTTGTTTGGTTTAATTTGTTCTGTTTTTTTAAAGGGTTCCTACTGACTTTAAAATGAATAGTAAATAAGTTTCCTGAGCAGTTGCATAGAGAGCTCAGCCATCTCTGTATGTGGCTCAAGTGGATGGGATGGGGTGGGATAGAAAACCTCAGGCAGACTTCACTTCAGGAAAATGTCTTTTCACCAATTTTTCCTGCAAGACCTTCATAGGTGTCAGTGTACCTGTTCTCATTTAACCAGCAAAACTCAAAAGGTGAAGCTAATGCTTGGTATTGTCTCAGAGCCATCCTGAAATTAACCAATTATGGTAAATTTGCTGCAGGCAACCAAATCAGTGAAAATTAATTCCAGAAAAATGTGAGCATAAACAGAAGTCAGTTAAATTGTACCTGAAGGGCACAGGAATGGCTGTACCTTGCAAAAAGTGTTTAATGATAGATCAGTTCTTTTAGTGTGTGATTACACTTATTATTTCTTATTGGTATCCTGAATATCATGGGTAAAGATCTTCAAAGATGAAATAAATGACTCCTGTTTTCACTATCACTTTACTGCTAAAATTATTTTTGTTATTTTAGAGTAGATCAGTTGTCCGTCTTTTCTCACACGTACCCTTGTTGATGGTGCAAGAGATACCTTTTTTCATCCCACAGAATTTTTTAAAATCCTTAGCTGATTTCATCAGCACCAAGGACCCCCTCCCACTGTGACGCCAGAGCTCCTTTGTCCCTCATCTCTTATTAAGAAACAATGATTCACTTTCTGACTCTTCCCCGGCACTTGTTCCTGCAGAATAATATGAATTAAATATTTATGAAGACTTCTGCACAGTCATAAAATTACTATGAAGATCAAACATGTTGGAAAAAATGTAGTGAGTGCACTCTGATGGCTGTGGTTGTGTAATATCAGGTAGTCCTATTGAAAAAGGGGTATTCATTAAAAAAAAAAAAAAAAAGTTTTAACTTCCCATGTCCGTGAAACTGGTCAGTAATTCATTCATGTCACCGCATTCCCTGGCTTCCCAAAAACTCAAAAATCAAGACTTATGTTCTCTCACAGGATCTGTAATAAAGAATAGTTTTCTCCTAAGACATTTCTTATTGGTCAGTGAGTTAAATATCAGTAAGTTATGTTTGATTTGACTCCTCAAAAAAGCTGTCTGTGAATGCTGCTTTCCCAAGAATGTTAATGATGCTTTCACAATCAATTCCCATGGCCCAGGACTACACATTCAGGGCAGTGCTGACAGGTTGCCAAAAAAGGCTACTTATATCTGCTTGCAAACTTCAAAATTCAAAAGAGTTTTAGGGTTTTTCCCCCTTCTCTGTTTTTTGGGGGGTTTTTTTGTTTGGTTTTGTGGGTGGAGGTATCTGCTTTTTAGACTTTATTTGCTTAAATTTCTGGGCCTGTTGGAGACTCTATTTTCTTCAGCCATTTTACTTTATTATAATATGCTCTTGGCTTTCAGGATCTTTGAAGGAATGCTTTATCTGCATGATGTATTACACCAGCTCTCCCTGCCAGTATGGATACTAAGTGCACCCTGTACATCACTTCTAGGATTATTTGTGTGCAATGGCTTTTTCTCTTCCTAATAATCGTTTTTTAATTTTACCATGAACTACTGATACTTGTACTCTGTATGAGGTGTGACTCCATCCAAGACCTTAAGGGGTTTTTATCAACTATTTTGAAGCCTTTTCCGTCTCTCCCCACCTCAAAAAAAAAAAAAAAAAAAGAGGCCTAAGGTCATTCTATTTTTCTATTTTTGTGACTGTGCACTCTGGAGAAAAGTGAAAAAGCAAAGAGTTAAAGGCAAGTTATACTTGAACAAGAAGCATTTTTGCTAAATGCAGAATGTAAGTTAAGATGTTTTAGAGCAGTTCCCATTTTTCTCTGCAGTTTAATATAACCTTGGTACAAGATTTTATTAGAGTAAATCTGAGTATCTTCATTTTGCTGTTGGACACAAATTCAGTTACACTCAACAAGCAGAGGGTTGATGGATGAGCAGGAAATAAAATTTAAAAATTGTTCTCATTATCAACACTCAATAACTGACATAGGATTGACTCTCTTGCCTTAATCACTTTTATCAATATAATCAGGTGTCTTCCCAAAGCAGAATGCAAGGAGTGCAAATTGCACATTAATGTTATTTAGCAGGTGCATATAGAGAATTAAATTTTCTTTAACTGCCCTCACACTGTGAATCTTTATCCCCACAGATGTACAAATTGAGTCATGAAAGGTCACCATCAATGCTTTGTTGTGATGATTGCTCTTTGGGGGACCATCTAAAAGTCTCTGCTACATGGCCCACTAGAAAGGCTCTCTGCCCTCACTCGTAAGAGCAGTGAATGGTTTGATGCCACCCTGTCCAACCAGCAACCATTTTTATAAGAAATCTATTTTATTTAATAAAAGGCTGTGTTTACCCTTGGTTTAAAGGAATGGTCTCTCTTTTCCCATGATCTGAACATAAGGACAGCAGAGATATGGCTATGTCTCCCCGCTGGACATTGATTTTTTTTTTTTTTGCTATCAATGTGTCTTAAATCTTGTGCATGTGCAAAGAAGGACAACAGGGCTGTAGAAGGGTTTGGAGCACAAGTCTGGTGAGGAGTGGCTGAGGGAGGTGAGCTGTTTAGCCTGGAGAAAATGAGGCTCAGTGGAGACCTTATCACCCTCCTAATAAAGGTTGTAGCAAAGGGGAAGTTGGCCTCTTCTCACAGGTAGGTGAGCAACAGGATGAGGAAATGGCCTCAAGTGGCACCAGATGAGGTTTAGATTGGATACTAGGAAAAATTTCTACACCAGAAGGGTTGATAGATGTTGGCACAGGGAAGTGGTGTTTTCAATATCCCAAGCGAGAATTTAAAAGATGTGTAGATGTGGCACTTGAAGACATGGTTTAGTGGTGGGGTTGGCAGTACTGAGGGACTGGCTGGGCTTGATCTTAAAGCTCTTTTCCAATCTGAATCATTCTCCTGCGGCTCTGTGATTTATAACTGACACAAGGGCAAAGGCTGTAGTTCAGTACACAGCCTTTATTAACCAGGTTATTCACAGCTGGTTTGTTTCCCCTGAAGGAAAGGAATTGCTGTTCCCCCAGCATGGGGATCAGGAGAAGAGCCCTGTGTTGTAGTTGGCTATGTGTGCCTATTCAGGATGTGTGTGGAATGAAGGTGGAGAGAATGGGAAAAGGAAAAGTTGGCTGCTAGTCCTAATGAAAAACCTTGGAATCCCTCCACTGACACCTGTGTTCATTGTCATCAATATTAATAGGAGGAAAGGAACACACATGGTTGCCTTAACTAATATTAACAGAGGGTTAGGTGCATAAGCTAGCTTCCCTGTAAATATTAAATAGAGCAGGTTTTCTAAATTCCATGAAGAATTTAGAGGTAAAGAGAAGGCAGGGGGACACCAATACTGCTCTCAAACATCAAGGATAGAAACATTTTAGCTTGCTAAGCATGCCTATTGCTTTCCCAATATTACATCAATAAAACTCCCATTTGCCTGATGTAGAACATTCATTTCCTCATGAGTTGTTGCCAATTATGGTAAAGAACTGATCAATAAAGTAAAATTATGGGATTCATGAATGTTAAAAAGTCACGCATAATTTACGGGCCACGCTTAATTTCAGAATGCTGGAAATGAGGCAGATATAAACCAGTCTAACTACCATGCTCTGCAGATCTTAGGAAAACCAAGCCGAATTTCTGCATTTGGTTAAGGTATGGAAAGTATTGTCCCAATATTTTTAAAGCAATCAGGAGCTATGGACACGGACAAAGATTTATGACTCTGATTATCTTCTTGCTTGCTGACGTAAATTAGTCTTCTGGGAAATGAAAGTTATTTCTCAACATGCTCTTAATGGTCTGAGTCAGAACTGCGGATGATCTCTCTCCTACAGGGGTTCTATAGTAAAAACAGAGGTGAGAACTTCCGTTGCAAAGGACAATAGAAGTGGGCACAGAAATATTTCATGAGTGTGAGCTCATCCCCCAGTGTGTCACAGGCACTACTGCTTAGCAAACAGGGTTCTGACCATGGAAATAAAGTGTTTACTTTTCCGTTTGGATCAGGTCGATGGATTATTCCAGCCATTGACATTATCTCTGCAAACAAGGAATAATGCCCCAGACTGGCAGTCAGGGTTTTCAAGGTAATGAAACTTGCTGTGCCTGAGGTCATCCCTGAGTTCCTGACCCTGTGACAAGGGGGTGGAATGACTGATGCACTCCCACATCTCTTGTTCTGATGAACAGAGTGATCCTCCCAAATCTGCAGCTGGCACTAGCTGAGGGTCCCACCTCACACAGTGCAGGGTACCAATTTTGGCAGCCACCACAAAGCCAGGAAAGAAGGGAGCTGTAAAGCAGGGATATTCCCTTGCTCTGGACAGCACCAAGATGTTTCCCTGCTGTTTCTGCTTCTTCATGCTCCAGCTAGTCCACATATAACTATGGTAGGCAGAGCTGCAGTTGTAACCACACAAGCAGGTTTGCATGGCCACCTCTAAATGAGCTGACCCACAAGGAAAGCCACTAAAATGCATTCAGATATGCTTATCTTTTTGCCAGTGGGATATCTGTACTCATGACAAACTTCCTGGGTAGATAGAACAGTATATAGCCTTGGCCTAAGAAGGAGTAGCAAAGGTAGTGATCAGATGTTGAAGCAGGAGGATACCTGGGAGCACTGGTAATTGCCAGCTGACCCCAGATGTTCCTGTTATTTGTCTGCTCAAGAGCAATTTTTAAAATAAGAATTGGTGTCAGGGTACTTCCACAAACTTCTATTTTGTTGAAATGTCATTGATGGGTGAGATGAGACAAATTAGCATCAGATTTTAACGTTTTGGCTTAAAAACAGACAACTTGACAGCCCATGCTCCCACTCGTTGGTGCAAGGGAGGTGTCTTGGACTTTGGTTCAAGAGATCCCCAAAGGTCAATCAGCATCCAGCATCTTCTCTTGTCTTCATTAGTGGCTCCCACAAGTCCTGGTGAAGCTGTTATGCCCCCACACTCAGAGTCTGCCATCGGCACTTTTACAGAGAAGGGCCAATATGCCATGAATGTTAACATTAATGCAAATTCTTCTGATATTGGTGGCTAGACTTTAACAAACAATGATCTGTGTTTATCAAATATTGCGTTCTCAGAGCCTTCAGATGAGCCCTTTGCAATTCATATCTTCCCCCTCCACTGCCTCTTCTCAGAAGTAACAAGGAAAAGAGAGAAAATAGCCTAAAGTTGCACCAGGAGAGGTTAGGTTTGGATATTAAGAAAACTTTCTTCACTTGAAAGGGTTGTCAAGTGTAGGAACAGGCTTCCCAGGATGGAGTTACCATCCCTGGAGGGATTTAAAATGCATGGGGATATGGGTTAGTGGCACTTGGGGATATGGGTTAGTGGTGGACTTGGCAGTGCTGGGTTAGCAATTGGACTCACCGATTTTGAAGGACTTTTAAAACATAATCTTAGACGACTTTTCCAATCTGAAGGATTCCATGATTCTATGATTCTCCTGCTTATTCCTTGCCTTACAGAGCCTGCCCTGCCAGTGGAGGCAGCAGGCTGGTCTGCTCACAGGCTCTGCACTTGCAGCAGTGTTTGAGAGGAATACTCGGGTTCAGCACATGCTCAGACTGAACCAAGCAATTCTCATTTATGCAATGACTTCATGAGTTTTTTTCTGTAGCAAAATATTTTATTGACTTCACCCGCAGTTATTTTCATGCAATGAAACCCTGCTTGGACTCCTAATATGTTTTCATGCATTTAGACAGTAAGTTTTCATCTGCTCCTGGCAGAAAGTACTATGTGTTTTAACAGCCTTCCCTGTAAGGAATGGCAACAAATTCGACTCTCTGTGCTATTTCTCCTGATGAATTATTTATCTCCACTTATTTTTCAGGAAAGAAAGGAAGCTGTAGATGTGCTCTCTGCACCACCTACAGAGTCCCTTCAAACAGAGCTCCTCCTCATCTCTTCTGCTGAAGCCACTGCAGAACAAATTCACAGAGCTGACCATCCCCACCACCAGATGTTTACTGACAGCATTCACCTGCCCTGCAAGAGGGGAATGCTTCCAGGTCACCCAAGGCTTTGCACAACAAGCCCAGTGCATCCTGTTATGGAGCTGGGCCCTGCCATGGTGCTGTATGGTGCTAGGAGAGAGAAAGAGGCCCAAAAATACATATATGAATTCTTAAAATAGAAATTTAAAAAAAAGAAAAAAGTGATTTTTACTGTTTGTGCTAATGGTTTCTATTCTGGAATAATTTCTTCCTTTTCCTGTATCTTTTTTTCCTTATCTTATATAAATTATGCCGCCTCCTAATCCCCATAAAGCACGTGACAAAGCTTTCACAGACTGTGATGGACTCAGAAATGGAGCAATTTTAAAAGGAGGAGCACTAATTAACCCATTATTCAAATCAGGCAGAAATGCTTCCACTACAGTAAGGAGCACAGTGATCCTCCTGGGAGAGCACTGGGGGCTGGATGTGCAGCCCCTTCCATGGACTGGGGACAAAGGGTCCGGGCTGTGGCCAAAGTGCTGGCGTTCAGCACCTCGGCCACTGCTCTTCCCACTCCTGGGAGAGCCTGGGAAAGAGAGGCAGCTCCAATGGCTTGTCCATGCTGCCAAGGCACAAATCAGGAAAATTAGTGCTTGTAAAACAATTCAGTCTTTTCTGATCAGGGTCTGTGAAATGCTGCAGCCCTATTTTCGCCAACAGAGAGTACAGAGAGTACATCATCTCATGTGGAAGAGGGACTTTCCTAACCCAATTTATATAGATTTTCCTCTAAACCACTAAAAACTGTCTTTCACTACCATGCCTCAGAGGCAACATAGAGAAAACATCGGCAGAAATGCAGCAGGAATTCCTATCAGGTCCTCCTGATCTTCCCAAAGGCAATGGGGTGTGAGTTACAGGTTTCACAGAGCCAGTTTTTCTCAAGGTTTACAATGCAGCAATGAGCACTGGGCATCCTTTCCATGGCAGCAGCGCAATTTGGCTGTACTCTGTCAGAATGTGCAGCTCTGTCTGAACTGTGTCTGGGAAGGCTGGAAAAGGACAGGGGTGTCTTCAAGATGCTTGCAGCTTGGCAGAAGAGAGAATGGGGTTGGACAAGCCTAGAGAGATCTGATTGCTGCTTTGCAGAAGATCATGGGAGGTTTGAAGCGATATAAATGAAACAGTCATGGAAGGGATTATGAAATACGGTTACTGGGAAGAAGCATTTTCTGCCGAGGGAGGAATAAAACTTAAATGAAAGTGGAGTCAAAGGCAAATTAACAGAAGACCAGCAGAGATGATAGGCAGTGCTGGAAGGTATACCTCAGTAGTCTGAATCATGATGTTAAAATACCTCCACGAGTTTAGAAGCAAAACCTTTTCACCAGCTTCAGTCAGTCCCCTTTTTAAACCAAGCTTAGCCATAGTGAAAATGGGGTTTGGTAAGTCATCTCAGCATGGAGAAATTGAGTTTTGTGATACCTTCATCAGGACTGGATGCAGCTATAGCCAGCAGGAATGCTCACACTGCGTGTATATTCACAGAAGTATAGACTCTGGGAATCACAGAATTGCTTAGATAGGAACAGCTCTCTAAAATCATCAACTCCAATTGTTAACACAGCACAGCCAAGCCCACCACTAACCCATGTCCCCAGGTGCCACATACAAATCTTCATGTGCCTACACATAAGATGGGAGGACCAAAACACACATCACTGCACACTGGGCTTCTCCAGGTGCCTCCAATGCCCACTGAAACCCAGTAGTACTGTGTCTGCTGACACCAGGAGGAGCCTGGCCCTTAGAGTCTGACCACAAATGGGCTGCCACAGCATCATCAACCCTCTGTGCCAGCTGCTGAAATTCCTCTGATATATTTTCAGAGGTCTGGCTGCCAGTATAATTGGGAGGGAAGCAAAAAATGGCCTGCTTTTAACTGAAAAGCTGTTTTCACATCTTCCTGGCTGTGCCCAAGGCTGTAGCCATCCCTGTGAAACAGCTGCATCCTTTGACTTGCATGAAGCAGGAAAATTCATCACATAACCATCAGGACAAGCCATCCCCTCTCAGTAACAGCTCTTGCATGAAAAATTAGGGAAAGGGCTGGGGAAGAAGCTGCTGTGTCAGGCTGGCTGCCTGCAGAGAGGCAGCCAGGGCTCTGCTAACAAGCCATGAACGTACCCACTGATTAAAAAAGACTGGTGAGTAGAACAGGTTATTCCTCCTCCTACTAAGCAAATTGATCGATTTTCCAGAGAATGACAGCAGGAGGTAATAGCTTCAATCTTCCAGGGTAACATCTTCTATTAAGAAAACATGAATAGTTTAAGGTGCATTTCTATCAACAGTCTGGAGCATTTGCAAAGGTCCAGGGCAGGATAAAGGAAAATTTTTACATTTTGGCATCAATCACTCCAGATAGTCATACATGATAGAATGTATTATGAGTGTATCAGAAGTGACAGAAAGGAAATATAGCATAACATCTGCCAAGAAATACTTGGTGCTGAAAGAGAAAAAGTCTCCATTGACAGTGGGAAGTCCCAAGGAAAGGATTTCAGGATAAAATTTATTCTGTACCACCATCCCAATAGCTCCAAAATGCAAATCACTTGCAGAGCCAGTGGTGAAGTTCATTTGCTTTCCAGTTGTGTTGCTCTGCAAGATGCAAATGATCAATGAAGCTTCACAACAAAACATGCAATGGTTAATAGTGCAAAGCAGACATAGAGCAAAGACACGGCAATTATTTACACAGGCATTATGAATGCCATATTTTGCGGGAAAGAGTCTCTTTTTTTCAAGGACAGCATGATGAGAATTGGTATCAGGTTTCTCATCCTGATTTGAGCAAAACCTCTGAAAAATTAAGTTTACACAAGGGAAGGAGTTGTCATGTATCAATGGCTTTTTTCTGTCTGTAAGAGCTTTGTATTTCTGTAAATGCTAGAAATCAGGCAATATAATTCAGCTGTAGCTCCAGGACAGAGATCAGACTTTTGTTGCTCTGAGAGATGAGCAGCTCTACTTTATCATCATCCAGCTGTAACAGCTTGGAGGCTTTATTTCATCAGCAATGCTGAGAAGCAGCATGGCCCTTCTGGGGACGGCATACACTGTCTGTGCTCTCAGGGTCTCACAGGAATTCAGGCTGCTGAATTTCCAGCTCTAACACTAACACCTCTGGTCACAGCAGCCATGCTCCATGACATGCTGTTTTTAAAGACATAGGGAGTTCATGTATGGCGAAAATGCTAATTTAAACCTCCTCTTAAAGATAGCCAATACCCAAAGCAATGCTGGAAACCAGCTGAATCTTGCCCAGGACACTCATCATTAGTGAACATGTTTGTTTCCTGGGCTGTTCTTTTCCTAAAGCAAAATCTATCTTGCATTCTTAGCCTAATTTCCTAAAGAGCTTAGAACCCTGTGAAACTCTTTTTTATTTTTTCTTCTATTTGTGCAAGAAGCACAACAGACCCAGTGGCAGAAGGGTGGTCCATACTGGGAATAACTTTTCCCAGTTGTTGCTATTACTAGTTTAAGTTGAAAGGAAAACTTCCTTCAGAGTTCACAATTTATTATGTAACAGACGACTCTCTGCTTAGTTTCTTTCTGAACTTTTTTGTGATAATCAGAAAGGTTTTTTGGCATCTTACAGACTTAAGCCTCTCTAGTTTCATCCCATGACACCTTCAGCATAAACATCCCTTAACAGCCAGAAAGGCAGGCCCTTCTGCTGCAACTTTATCGGAAGTCAGTAGGAAAGAAAGAACTAGATGGCACAAATTTGAGAAACAAAGTTTGATTGTCTCCCAGGATCACGGAGCAACTTTTTTTACTGGATGTTATTTGGGGGATTTTTCCTTTAGAATTAAAACTATTCTCTCTCCCCTAAGAGGATGTTCAACCTTGCTAAGATGAGCAGACCTTGTGCTTCGGCCAGCGTGTTGTCTGCTCTCTTGCTTTTGGGACTGAGCTTGTTCCTATGGAACTACTGACCAAGGTGGTCACAGACACTGGAAGGTGGATATTCACTTGGCCCCGAGCCATAGCAAATAAAGTCCATCTTTTCTGGATTTGAAGCCATCCTGAACAAAGAGGGGACAATGGGCAAACCACAGAAAAGCCCCTGTACTTCTCCTGGATCATCACAGCGTGTCACCCTTGCTCCACGTGCAACTCTGCAGAGTTGCATTTGTAAGGAGTTCAAAAGAGGATGGACCAGCTGTGCAGGAGAGCAGTTTTCATGTTGGAATCTGACCTCCCTTATTGCTGTCTGGCTTGTTCTCATTCAGCAGTTCTGCTTTCCAGGAGAATACGCAAACACTGGGCAAGAGCTAAAAAGTCTTTACATGTGTTGGCTCTTTCTTGTCCTCAAAGCATCCAAATAGTTTGGGGAAAAAAAAAAAAAAATCTTGTAGCATGTACTAAAGATTAGAAACTGTAGATTGCAAGAAAGGGGCAAATATAGACACCATTAGCATATGACCATGACCCAAAGGAGTTGCCTGCAGCCCAGGTTACCTGCTGACACTTGTGCTTCCAGTGTGACCACAAAACAAGCAGAATGAAAGTATCAGTTTCACTATGCAAAGTTTTCCATGCAAACTAGACACAGATTTAGTTTCAGTGCACTGACAAGCAGAAGAACTGTGGCGAAGAACTGTGGAGGAGAACTTTGATCACAGGGCAAGCCTTGCTTCATCAGCCTGATCTCCTTCTGTGACAAGGTGAACCACTGAGTGGATGAGGGAAAAGCACTGGTGAGGTCACACCTCAAATCCTGTTCTCAGTTTTAGGCCCCTCATGAAAAGAAAGACATTGAGGTACTGGAATGTGTTCAGAGAAGCTAACAGGAGCTGGGGAAGGGTCTGGAGATTATGTCTTTGAGGGGTTGAGGAAGCTGGAAGGGTTTAGCCTGGATGAAAGGAGGCTCAGGGGAAACCTCATCACTCTCTTTAACTCACTGAAAGAAGATGGCAGCAAGGTGGGGATCGATCTCTTCTCCAAGGTAACAAATGACAAGAGTAGAAGGAATCCAAGAGTACAAGAGGAGAGGAGAGAGAAGAATTGTGTCTTGGCTCAAGGGGTCCTAACTCTTCATTGCAAGAAAACTCAGAGTAAGATGACGTGGCCCAGAAAACATCACACCTCTCTACCTAAGCCAGGGACATCCACCTACTGTCCCCATACCCCTTTCATTTATGGCTTTGGAGGGTTTGTCAAGGGTCCCCTTGGTCTCAAGATACCTGGGGGGCTCCTGTGGCCGAGTTTGCCCAGGGTGGGGATGCCCAGGACCCGCTGAGCCTGGCAGTGGGGAGGGGCTGGGAGCTTGTGGGCTGGGAGATCTGGCTCCGGCAGCTCCAATATCATGGAGGGTGTGTCAAATTGGGAGCTGTGGCCAAGGACATCACCAGGCAATCCCAGCCCCACTGCAGCTGGGTTCTGGCAACCAGTGAGTGCACAATGCAGGGGGAATCCTGGGCTGGCTTGGGGGGGCTGGGAAAGATGCCTAGGGGTTTTCTAACCCACAGTGAGATCTGAGATCTTCAGGGCAGGGCATGGTATCTTTCTTGGGGTTGAGGGCAGACAGGCTTGAGTCTCTTGGTGGCAGCAGGTGCCCAGAGAGGCCCTGTGAACATTCCAGGTGCCCCCAGCTCCCTGATCCCTCCCACCCAGACCTACTGAATCCCCTTTCCCCCCACTTCCTCCTGGCCACGGCTCCAACAACCACTCTCATCCTGACTCTGCTGGACGTCTTGCCCAGCCTGAAGCTGAAGCACCAGTTCAATGTGTCCACAGCCAGAGAGATGCAGGAGCATGAAGAATATCTGCATCAGGAGATGACTTGGCTCCTGCAGGAGACTGAGGGGAGCAGTGGCACGATGGAAACCCTCTCCTTTCTGCACAGCAGCAGCAGTGGCTGTTTTGGGTGACTGCAGCAGCTCTGGTTCTGGTCCTGCTGGCTGTGGGCTGCTGGCTGGCCAGGAGAAGGAAGCCTCAAGAGCCTCCTCAGTTGCTCACACTCTGCTGTTCTGGTCTTGCAGAAGACACCTATGAGGTTGAAATCAGTCTGATTGTGATGCTTGCCGGTGCTGAAGTCTCCAGTCTACAATGTATGATTCAATTGTGAGCCCTCACAAGATTCAAACAAGTGTCTGTATGGTGGCACTGATAACTTGCCAACAGCCTCCCTTCTCTGGTATCACAAAATCCCATGGGTTGTTTTCTATTTTCCAACTGTCATCTTTTTTTTTCAGACAGCCCCATCTCCCTGTCCCTCCTGTCATAACGAATGTGTGAATCTGTAGATTTGCCCTTTTCCAGGGAAATCACTGTATTAGAAACAACACTTGGCGTGAAACCTGGGGGTGGGTACTTGGGCACACAGCAACATCAGCACTGCAGATATGAGCAATGCAGACCCGAGGCTCCAGCACCACCTTTTTCCTGGCTTTCAGAACATGCTGCTCCACAGGCACCGTGCTGCCTCTTCCAGCAAAGCCAGAATGGCTCCCCAGGGTACAATACCAGACTTCTGGAGCTGCAGCTCCTGATTACAGCAATGCTTTCTGGCCACAGATGAACTGCAGGAGCTGAGCAGCAAGGGTGGAGCCATGCCTCACACCAGGGTCAGGATGTGCCCACGATTTCCACCCATCACCTCAGGGGGATGCCTGGAGGGAGCTGTCCCTAGTTCCCCTCACAGCCCTAAAAACATGCTGCTGAGATGAAGAGAGTGCATTAGTTTATTTTTCTCTTTTATGTCCTCCCTTCCCTCAAGAGGAGAACTCCTCAAGCCAATGAAAGGAAAAGGTTTGGGTTGCCCATGTGAATAAAGAAGAGCAACCTAAAGGTTTTCATTAAGGAATCTTAATTAAGAAATTTTCACTAAGGAAGGCTGCTGCTGTAATAGGAAGGTGTCTTAAAGGACAACCTGACTAATGCAGGGTATAACAAATGTCTGCAATAGCAAACAACAGCAAGAAGTCGATGAGCAAAGTCCCAGGCTGTATGACTCCATCCTTTAACCCCTTAGAGCTTGCAGCTGGAGCAGGATCAAATCCCTGCTCCACTCAAAAAGACACATCTCCATGGAGAATTTTTGAGACAGAGAGAAGGTGCACTGTGGCACAGGGCTCTCTGTGACAGCAGCAAACACAAACAGCCTTTCTGAGGAGAACTGAGCCCTTCTGAGCCCTATTCCCCTGCTCAGATTTAGTGATGAGTCTCATCCAAGGTCTGCAGCTCCACACCACTGGTGGGGATGTGGGACCATGCCAACGAGGAGATGTTAAGGCTTTTGAGGGAATGCTGCAGACCTTGAGGAGATGCTGAGCCTCACAAAGAGATACTGTGACCCATGAAGGGATGCTCACAAATTCTCATTCTCATTTCAACTCCTTAGGTGTCTTGTGAGAGACCAGAACAGATGACTGTAAGCTAAGAGGGGACTCCTGGAAACTCCTTTGCCTGGCCAGCCACGGCAAGCAGGACTAGAGCTGCTGCAGACTGCCAGCTCCAGAGCCTGGCAGCAGGTTGCCATGGCTACAAAGTGAGCTGCTTTGATGGGAAAAGATGAAATCTGGCCTGGCTGCCAGTCTGCACCTATCCTGGGTGCTGTGGCAGTGCCTTGTGCAGAGTGTCCAAGTGTGGGAGAAGCTCTGACCCCTCCAAAAGCCACAGCCCATTCCAGGGCTTCCAGCTCCCAGGTGTTGCATATGAACTTTGGAATAGGAAAGTGAAGTCATCCTGAGCTATTACAGGAATCAAGGAAGAACTGAGCACTTTTTCCAACTTCACTGTCATTGCAGGGCCCTTGTCCCCATTCCCTGGCCAGCTGCTGGCACTGGAAGGGCTGTGCCTGTCCCCACCACCTCCATTTCCTCAGCACCACATGGGCTGACGCACAACAAGGGTCTCCTTGGGCCATAGCCAGAGCTTTGTCTCATTCCCCAGCATGGCTTGGCAGGCTCAGAATTCCCTCACTCCAAAGTGCACCTCTGCCTAAAGGCTTTTTTTGGCTCATTGCAGCAAGGAGCTGAACGCATCACGTTAGGGGTGAAGTGTGAGCACACAGCTGCATGTAGAAACCTCTTGGCCATGGATTAGTTTTCAGCTGTTTGCTCTGCCTCCAAATGGAAGGAAAGAGAAAAAAACAAAGTGAAAAACAAAGAAAGGGAAAAAGAAGAAAGAAGAGGAAGATAAAAGGAAAAGAAGAAAGAAAAAGGGAGATAAAAGGAAAAAGAAAAGGAAAAGGAGAAAAGAAAAAGGAAAAGGAAGGAAAAAGGAGTAAAAATTTTTAAAATAGCAAACAGCCAAAATGACCTCACCAGATGGCACACATTTTAAGTGTTTCAAGAGAAAATAAGGAATGAATCAATAGACTATGCCCCTATGACTACAATCCCTCTTCTGCCAGCTTGGCTCTAGATTGCAATTAGTAGTAAATGCATTTGAAAAAAAAAATTAAAAATTAAACAGGCTCTGTATTATTGCCATTTCAGCTGTGTCCTGTATATGGCAGAATATTCTGTGCATGTATACTGGCAGAATATTCTGTGCATCAAATTCTGGTTGCCATCAGTTCTGAGGTTGGAACATTGATGCTTTTATTTATAGCAGTGAACTATCACTGCTACAGTGCCCCCTTTTACCTGTTAAAACTGAAGTCTGAAAAAACAGGATCCATCTGATAGAGTCCACAGCAGTTTGCTTTTCTCAGCTATAAGAGGACAGATAGTTTCCTCATATGTCTCTCTCCACAAGACTTGAGAACAGCCTGGACATTGATTACATAGACCGATTTTCATTTTTCCACCTTTCACAGCCCTGCTGCATCCTATCTCAGGCCCAACATGATGGAAATCCTTCAATTCCAGATGCAGGATCCATCAGCCCATTTCACTGCAGATCCATCAGCCCATTTCTTTGGACGTGGCAAGGTTTAGAAACTCTTCACAGGAGCAAAAAACTCACTGGCACATCACAAGCGGGCTTTTCAAGCAGATGCAGAATTGAAAAAAAAATCCACCCCGCAAGTCCTTATATTCCCCTGTAGCTGTAGGAAGCCAAATGCCAGAGTTCAGTTAAGTTAAAAGCAGATTGCATAACTTTTAGATTCCTAAACCACTCAGTGTTCTTTGCCTCCTCTTCCAAAACTTATACGAATAATGACACAAAACGAATCTGAGTGACAGGTGAAAACAAATTTAGGCAAGGCAAGATAATAACGAAAATTTTTGTGGTTTCAGTCTCAGAAAGTATCAGTTTATTAGGCAAAGAAAGATCACCTATCTTGAACAGCATAAAGACAGAAGTTCAGCTGCACATGCAAAGGAAGGGTCCCACCCACAGGGCAGGGAAACGTGCACCGCAATTTCCTGGCGAGCTCACTTTCAGGATGCCTCTCACCTCAAGAACTCCAGCAGCTGTCACTGCCAGCAAGGTGATTTCTGCCTTCATTCACTACTGAAACTTTTAATTTATATTAACAAATTTGAGGCTGAAGCTTGAGGCTACTTTACTATTTATTATTGCCTGTTCCTCCCCCCACATTTGCATGACAGGAATATAAAACAACTTTATGTGCAGATAACCAGATTTTTTCCCTACTTTTCCCTACATATCACACTGTATACAGAGCCTCACAAACAAGG
Source organism: Origma solitaria (assembly GCA_013397895.1). Classification (NCBI taxonomy): domain Eukaryota; kingdom Metazoa; phylum Chordata; class Aves; order Passeriformes; family Acanthizidae; genus Origma; species Origma solitaria. The sequence continues at coordinate 207,292 of VZRL01006439.1, read as the reverse complement.
TTCTCTATGTGCTGCAGGAAAGAGGTCAAGATTTTCATCAATGTGATAGCTTCACTTGCTTTTGTAACAAGTTTTGCTGCTGCAAGAGGGGAACAGTGAGTTGTAAGCTCTGGCAGCAGACAGGATAAGATGAGCCATAGGGAGGAAATGAGTCACGGCCCCAGAGGGGCAAAGGGAGTTCCCCAGGGAAGAGGCAGCAAAAATCAAAGCCTGCTGGGCTCCTGAGGCACCCTGAAGAAGAGGAGATACAAGCTGGGACAAAGTGTACCACTGGATAGGACAACTCACCACTATCATGCCACTGATGTTCAAAGCCACTTTGAGCAGCTGAAAGGGCTGTGTAGGTCTAAGAGCTTAAATTCCTCAGATTCTTTCCTTCTGCCACATCTTTCATTATTTCTCAGTATGGTAGGGAGGTGCTTGAGACTCACAAATGTCATCAGAGTATCAGAAAAAAAAAAAGCTGAATAATATAATTTAACCAAAGTAATGATGCTTAGTAGATGCTGGTTTTACTGACAGGAACAGGAGGGACCAGGGTACATCATGGACCCTTTCTGGAGGGCTCAGGGCTGAGGAGACAGAAGCCTGTGTAAAGTAAATATTAACCCAGGTATGAGTTACCTTGAAAGAACCTGTGCTGCATCTGACAGTCCAAAAAAAGAAAAAAAAAAAGGTTTTAAAAAGGGTGAAAAGCACTGTGGTGAAATTTATTTGGTAAAGTCTGGAAATGTCAAGTTTAGAAATGTCTAACAGACGTCTTCAGCTGTGAAAGACAAGGGTATAAAATCTGATACCTCCTGGGCGTGTCTTGTAGCTGATTTTGGGTGTTCTACTGAGCCCTGGTCCACATGGTGAGGAGATGGAGAGGAGGGGAGGCAGTGCAGTCCCACCAACAGGCGAGAGTGCCCCAACAGCACAAGCACAGTAGAGCCCAACCAGTCCCAAACATGTTGTCTCTCTGCTCAGAAATTCAGATCCGAGCGAGAATGACTCTTGAGAACCTTCCCGCACATGATTTCTGGCAAGACAAACAAGAAAAACAAAGCCAGCAAGCCCAGTCTCGTCAACAGGTCTGTGCAGCCCGGCTCATCTGCAGAGTCAGGGCAGGCAAAGGAAAGTTTCAGCGTTAACAACCCAGCTCTGCCACAGTCCGGGCACTGCTGCGGGTGAGTCACGCCTTGTGCATCTCATAAAGATCTGCTCTGTAAACACGGCGGAACGCAGGCAGCGAGGAGCAGCGGGGAACGGCAGGATTGCGGTCAAAGGGAGGAAAATCAGCCGGCAGCCACGCACCCACCCCGTCCAACCCTGGGATCAGGGCGCCTGTCCCTCCCCAGAGACAAACCATGGTCCAAGCAAAATACTGCTCCCCACCTCAGACCACTGGATCATTTCCCCCAAGCCCTCCAGTGCTTTGGAATTCCCGTTCTTTTTGCTATATGGGCTGTACTTAATATTTCCCATCCCCAGAGACGTCCTGGCTCCCCAGGGATTATCCCTTCGGAATGCGAAGCCAGTCCCCCGACTCCTGCTGTAAACCCACGTGGCGCGGCGGCAGAGACAGAGGATGTGGAGAAAATGTCTGTGCTGGCATCACCGCACAGATAGAGGCACACTGGCACTGAACTCTTTAACTCTTTGTTCTTCACAAATTAGCAGCCCGCTTGCAACCACTAGCAGCGGGCTTGGCATTTAAAAGGATCGGGTATCTTCTGACAACTATACACAACACTGCCAGAGCTTTCCAGAGTCTTCTTTAAAAGGACAACAGATATTGCTGTCCTGATTTATCTTTTTTTTTTTTTTTTTCCCCCAGTTTTTTCCCTGCAGGGGAAAGGGGATTTTCACACATGCAGGTGTCTTAACCTGGCTCATGCAAAGTACCATTTCCACACTTTACTGTTGCAGAAATAATGTTTTTTGGACTTGATCTAAAACTCACTGAGGGCAGTGGGAAGCCAATATTTGCAGTGAGGTTTTAAGCAGGTCCCTGGCAAGAACAAGTGACCACATTTCCTCCAGTTATAGCAAATTCTGAGTGGTGGAGGAGGATTTTCACTTCCTGCTGCTAGTGTAGTAGGTGGGCACTTGCATTCATGCTGTGTTATTTGCAAAAATATAATCTATTTTCAGGGTCCTAACAGCAGGATGCAGTTATTTTCTCACTTGAGGCCATTATTTTTGCCACATTTAATAATTGCATGTTAATTATTTAGCCTATTACTCCACCCCAAAGCTGCTGTGCTGCTGGTCTCAAGCCTCAGGAGAGCGGAGCAGGATAGATCTGACATCGAGTTCACTGGGGTGAGCAACAGCAGAGCTGTGAGGGGAACAGCAGGCACGGTGTGAGGGTGTCATTCCCTTTGCAGCACAGATCTTGGGGGTCCAGCCCCACTCCCCTGCCAGGAAGCTTCTCTGCTCCTCATCCAGAAGTAGCCTGGGAATTTGAACACAAGGCAGGGGTGCTCTGCTGGTGCCAGGGCAGAGCACAGCACCACTGTGAGAAGGGGTGGCCAGGCTGGTTCCAGCAGCACAAGCCTGGGCATGGTGCCTCTGTGGTGGGCAGTGCCATCACAAGCCACTCCACACAAATTCATTTCCTCAAGCTGTTACTCCTCTGCTGCTCCGTGGTGACTTGAAATACTTCGGATTTTGCAACATTTGGGGCTGCTGTAAACAAAACCTAAGTTCCTCCAGAGCCACCCACCCACATTTGTGACAGCCATGGTGTGTTTGCAAATGGAGTTTCTGTCACCTACACAACAGGGCACTGGACACCCGCAGGTGGCGTTGGGGTGGTCACTCCCCCAGGGAGCAGAGCATCACCTCAGCTCACAGGGCTGTCTGGTCCCATCAGCCTGCCTCAGAGAAGCAGCACTTGGCTCTGCGTAGAAATGACAGACTTGTGGGTTTGTGACGTGCAAAAAAAAAAACCTTCCTCTGTCACAGTTTATAACGATTTGCACGTCAGCCACATGTAAATCGTGCTGGGTTGCTCTACAAAGTGGTTTCACCACAAATCAAGTTCTCTGCACTCCTGCGCTTGTTCCTGAATATGTGCAGAAATGGGTTTTGCTGCAGTGCAGGGCTCCCCCGCCGCACATTTCAGGGCAAACACAAACCCAGCAGCTTAAAAGAGAAAGGGGAACAGAGAACTACTCCCAAGGGAAAGCAGTGTGTGAGTGGAAGCTATCCATGCTTTGGCTCCGTTAATGCCATATGTCTGATTTTGGAGGAACATGATCAGGAAGGGAAGCTGCAGCAAGCAGGGATGTCCTCGAGCAATCCATCGCAGAGGCTTTCACCCAGCCAAGCTGCACTGAGTGCTGTGGCCCTGGTGCACACTTATCTGTGGTTCAGCTCCATGCCCCTTCAACTTGCTTGCCTTTTTAACTACAAAAAATGCTGCCTTCGGAGCAGCACACAGCTGTAAAATACTTTCCATGCTACCCATGTTTCCCTTCCAAGCAATCCCAGCTTGTTTTCATATTTTCATACATTTTTGAAACAAGAAATAATTTACTGCGAAGTGGTGTCGCAATTTCCCAGAAAACATTCCTGTGCCGGTCCATTCTTACTTCGGCTTCCTTTGTGTTGTTTTGACTGGAAGTTGTGCTTCTTAACGGGAACCAAGTGGGGTATTAACCTAAAAAAAGACCTGTGAAAGGGAGCCATGCCAACGATGGAGCAGAACTTAATCCATGCAACTGAGAAAACATCTGAAGAGGGAAGTAATGTCAGAGCAGTGGGTATAATAGATTCAGGGATGCAGGCTGTAAGCAGATACAGGGTTGTTAATATTAATGCAGCTTTTAACACTTTCAGATGAGGCACCAGTTAACCAAGTTAAACACAGGATGAACCAGATGCTAACAAGGCTGATAAATGCTCCACATCCACCACCTCCCATCCAGCCAATCTGCAATTATTGAGCAGACAGAGCCCAGAATTGTAAAATCCTCCATCTCAACAGGAATTTCTCGTTTTCCAGGGGTTTTGCTCTTTTTATAGCATGTCACAAGTGCAGAAGGAAAACACTATGGAAGTACTCTCATAATTACTGACATCTTCTTTCACAGGCAGCTGCTGAAAGAATATGAGAAGAATCACAGAATCACAAAATAATTTAAGTTGGAAAAGACCCTTGAGATCATTGAGTCCAACTAATAATCCAGTGCCAAGTTAACCCAGCACTGCCAAACCCAACATTAAACCATGTCCCCAAGCGTTACATCTACATTTCTTTTAAATCCTGCCAGAGATGGTGACTCCACCCCTGCCCTGCATCACTCTCCAAAGAACACAGGATCAGGGAAGAATTCTCAAACCCCTAGGAGGAAGAAAAAGAGGTATTTTGCAGTCCTGGCAAAAGAGCATTTTGTGTTTTATAACACCAGCAGAGTCTAGCACTCTCCCAGAAGCACAGTCCTGAAAAGCCCCAAGGAACAGCTGCAAAAGTGACCATCTTTGTTTTGTATTAAAGGATCATGGTCACTGCATGCTGCTTCTGTCACTGACAGCTACAGGTGATATCCAACTACAGGCTGACACTCTGGATAACCCCTGCAAAGGCTAAGTGGAGGCAGATGGAAGAGATATTTTCCTCACATTCCTAGCCCTAGATGATCTCCAAGGTTTTTGTCAAAATGCTGTCTTACGCTAAGCACTTGTGGTGCTACTTCAGTGCAAATTTATTATACCTATCAGTGTTGTTTTGAGTTCTTCTTCACTGTTTTGTCATTAGTCTTTTATTCTACCTGTGAATCATGAGAACATTGGTTAGTGATGTTGTGCATTACATCATATACTTGTATCAACTAGTTGCAAGATATTTATGTATGAATGTATATGCACACTATATATTAAGTAATTGAATATTAGCTTTAATTTTGCTTTTGGATTCATTATAAACTATACATTAATCTGGCTTGGGCTTTTTCAACCTTGATTGCATGTGTATCTGTGCATGGGCAAGACAGTGAGGAAAAGAAACTACAAACCAAAACATAAGCAGAGATGTGATGACATGTAAAACCTTTTCTTCATCACCCTGGGATCAAAGGTCACCCACTGCATCTTTGCAAACCAAAGCAGACAATTTTAAACTTGTTTTACCGGATGCATTTCAGAAAACCACAACTATTTTTTGCAACCCTTCCTCTGGGAAGCCTCTCTTAATACTCTCTTAATAACTTCACCTGGAGAAGGCTACTGCCCTGAGGGAAGGATTGTTCACCTTGACGATTAAGGATAAGTGCACTGTGGCACTGGAGGGAATGCTATCAGTCTCAAGCAAATCACTGTTTCTGTAGCAAATGGAGATTAAGTGAGAAAATGTCCAAGGAGTACACGGAATTTTTAATCTCTTGCATGGATTTTATGATTTGACACAGATAAAAGCATTTTCCAAAAATCTGCTCATTGACAAGGTAAGTTGTACTTAAAAGCTATGTGTTTTATTTTGTTAGCATGGATTTCTATTGATTTTGAAACCCTTAGTGTATAAAGAGTTTAAAGTATATTTCTAAATACACAAGGGTTTTCTGTCTCACCTCTCACAGAGCTCACCAATCTCTGACTTCTACCTACAGACGACTCTAACCCTACAGTTTAAGAACCCAAGACAAACGGTATTGCAATTCTCTTATGTACAAATCATTGCAAATCAGGTTTATAAAAATCAATGGGGCATAGTTAGTATATTTTTCTATAATTTCATCATATAGTTTGCACGTGAGAGAATGTAACTGACCTTGGGAAAGTTCTTTTCAGATAAAACCAGCAGACAGACGTGAGCTGCAGGCTGGCCACTCCTGCATAGCTGCAATGTTTTACATTCACTGGGGCAACGCCTCACTCATCGTGCTGCTCTTCCTTTTGGACTCACTTTGGGGTCATAACCTCATCTGTATCTGTATCCAGTCCAGAAAAATGCCTGTGGTTTGCTAAAAGCTTAATTTGTAGTGTGGTCTCAAGTTAGCTACCTTGAATTTTTGCTGACTCCTAGAACTGACAGCACTGTTTGGCTTCCCCAGCAGAAATTGTGGAGAAAAGAGAGAACCAAACACCCAAATTTGGCTCCAGAAATTATTCAAAACTAATTTTGAAGTGGTTTTGGTTTTTAATTAACATTCAGCTCAGCATTCAGGGAATTACAAAATATCAAACCTCAAGGAAGACTCTAATTTTCTCTTGGTTGGTGTCAGAGTTTAATGTCTTCTGTCTGAGGAGAGGAAATCTCCATTCAGCAGTGTAATGGAGTCCCAGAGAAAATCTTCAGACCCCACTAAACGAACAGAGGATGTGCCATTTAAATGCTAAAAGATGTTTACAACATGTGCAAAAATATACGTATCCATAGACACAGAAAGAAACCTTCCTTTTCAATAGTAAAGATTGGAATTATTGATTTCTAGAGCAAGGATGTTATCAAACTACTCTTATCAACAAACAGAATCTCCATAACTTAAAATTCCAATTTCCATTTACTGAACATGCTGTGAACAAAAACAGTAGAAGAAGAAATTAAACGTACTTGTCCGTCTTTGTTATTGTGGGTGTGTTAAAACAGGGTGGGACTGAATGCCTCAAATTAAAAAGAAAAAAAAAAGTATATCCTGATGGTTTTGGGTTTCAGAGGAAGACAACAGAACAAAAACTTGTGATGAGTTTCTTTATAAACCACAGGAAGAGGAGGAAAGAGATTTTAAAAAATTACTTGTTTAACTAGTTTTTATACTTACTTTAGACTTCTTTTAAACTACCCTAGATAAAAATCCAGTTACACAAGAGATTTTGTACTTTATTTTGTAGATTTTGTGAATGACTCATAAGCTTGCAGTCATACCATTATGCAAGTTATATTAATAAAATATGTATGCTTGGCAAAAATTTCATCCCATCCTGCCAGAATTTTGAGCACCTTTTTATTGGGAGGCATTTGACGTCAACTGGTGCCCTTTGGAGATGAGGCATGGTGGGGAAAATGAGTCCGTGATTTTTTATTCCAATTTTAGACTCCTAATACCTTGAATTACATGGAAATGTATCCATCACTATTAGAAGCACACAAACTCTTTTTTGAATACTTATTCACATCACACATTATTGCAATAAAGAACAACCTGTGTGTTCCTGATGTGGCCACCTGTTCTTTTTCCAGCCAATACACACTGAAAAACCTGACATTTGTGCTGTCCATCATCTCTTGCATCTGTTTCTGATCAGCTCTGTGCAGAACTCTGTGGCCAATGCCATGTAAAATCTCAGCAAGCCTCAGTGGATTTGTTCACTTGCAGATGCTCTGAAGGACTAAGTAGAAACTGTGACAGAAAACACAGTGTGATTTTGATACCACACACTTGTATGCTGCTGTAAGCTGCAGGGAAAACTTTTTTTTCCCTAATTAAAGATAATAAGCGTCAGACTGACTTGGATAATTACTAGCAACTGCTCCACTCAAACACCCAAATCTTTACCCAAATGAGTAAACTGCTGGAGTGGTGTTTAGGCCTGCAGTATTAAAAAAGGTGACTCAGGCATCCATCAGCTGACTTTACTTCTGTCAGAGGAACAAGAACCTGCTTTTCCATCCCCAGGTAAACGTGTGCTGCCTACATCCTTCACATAAAAAAGTAATTTCAACCAGTTAAGAATAAGCTTAGGCAGAAATTGCCAATAAACAATGGGTTCTTGAAGCAGTGGCAAGCTAGAGGAGTCTTCTAACAGCAAAAACAATGCCAAGCCCTTGGCCCTGAAGCAAGATTTCCTTGCAAGGCTCGATGGAGCCCAGTCAGTTTACAAAACATTGCAACAGCTGCAGAAACTGGGGCAAGTGTCTGGGCAGCTCCCCTCCTTCTGCAGCAGTGTTCAAACCTCATTTATAAACTGAACCTACCAGCAGAGCTGGAATCGATGATGTGCTTCTGGGCCAGCAGAACCCTGAACGTCCAGCATGATACAGGCTGACATCACCAAGGGTTTCATGGATTACTGCCTTGTTCCCGTGCAGCTCCACCACTCCAATTAATGTCAGCTCCAGTTGTTTGTCATCAGCCACGCCACAGTGAGATGGGTGATTCTTCCTGAGGGCTCCCTGGAGCGCTCTGCCAGCAGGGAGGGTCTGCTGCCTGCAGCTTGAGGAATGCAGCACAATCTGTTAGACCTGTCAGAGTGACCCCAGGTAAACCTGCACAAGGCAGCCCCGCGTAGAAGCCATGCATTAAACATGGGCCTGGCCTGCACCTCGTCTGAAGCACCTTGCCTAGGTGCCACAGGCTGAAACTCTTTGGACAGCAGCCATAAATCTGCATGGATGTAATCAGAAAGGAAAAGCAGGGGTAGCTTTAGGCAGACGCATCTGAACATTCCCTCCCTCTCTGCAATTAAAACCATTTCCCAAGACCCTGAGGGGAGACCTCATCCCCTTGTCTCCTGTCTGACAGCCAGGGGCATAGGCACTAATTGGGTCAAGAGGCTTCCTACTACATCGATTAGTCCTACTGCCTCTTCCTCAAGGACACAGGTGACAAGAACTTCCTAAAGACCAGAACACTTTTCCTTCCTCCTGTTGATAGACAGGGCCTCCTAACACAAGACAGTGTTCAAGAGCTGCTGCTGTTACCTCTTCGGAGTAGTGTAACTCACCCAACATCTCTTCCACCCATCCAGCCTGAACCTGGGGTCCCCCGGCACAGAACACACCAAACGCTGACTTCTTTTGCTGTACACAACCTGGCAAGACAAAGTTGGCGAACTGTGCCCATTCCCACACACAGTATCTGTATTTTCCATTTTACAACCTGACCTGCAACAAATCCCCTGGATGTGAGAGTTAACACTGCACCAACCCATGGGATGCCTGACCAGCTTCCAAACCAAACGTGTTCGCATGGTGGGAATGAGTTCATGCCAAGGTGATGGCCAAAGCTGGAGCCAGTGGAGAAGCCGGGGTGGCACAGCTGTAGGGGAGCTGGTGGTGGAAGAGTCGGCATGCCGACTGAAGGGAGGCTGTGGAATAAGGGTGCCGAAATTGGAGGGAAAGTGTCAGACGAGCCAGAGGCTGGTGGAGGGGCCAGGATGCCAAGGCGGGAGGGAGGCTGTCATAGGAACAGGGGTGCCGAAATTGGAGGGAAGCTGTCAGAGGAGCCGGAGGGAGGCCGGTGGAGGAGCCGGGTGTTGGAGCAGCCCCAAGCACCCTCCATCCAAGCCTGGCTCCATCCCGGGGAAAGAAGCCGTGAGGGGCAGGATCCATGCCGGGAGCTGCCACGGAGCCTGAAGCCCGCCTAGGGTCGGCTATGCACACCCAAGCGCTTTTCCAAGCGGAATGACTTTCGTGAGGAGAAGAAAAGTGAGCGCTCTTCCCCCTTCCTCAAACCCCACTGCTTTAAAGAAAAGCCACTCTCGCTC
>VZRL01006439.1:42297-192689 GCA_013397895.1 Origma solitaria | reverse complement strand
GGGGGTTCTCTGCATCCCCTGGACCCCATGGGCTGCAGGGGGACCACCTGCTTCCCCCAGGGTCTTCACCACGGCTGGCAGAGGGTTTTCAGCTCTGGCGCCTAGAGCACCTCCTCCCCCGCCTTTCCACTGACCTTGGTGCCTCCATGTTGTTCTCCCTCACATATTTTTACCTCCTCCTCCTCCTTCCCTGGCTAAAAAGAAGTGCGTGCTCACATTGTTTTGATTTCTTCTTAAATATGTTTTCACAGAGGCGTAACTAACATCTCTAATTGGCCCAGGTTTTACCAGCAGCATGTCCATCATTTTACAGCCATCAGAGACTGGCTCTGCTGGACATGGTGGAAAATTTCCAGAATCTTTACTCAGGACATGCAGGAGCCATCTTTGTACCCCACCCTGTTCACTGGCAAAAACTGGGCCAGGCAAAACTACCACACTGAGGAAATTATGTCTTTCTTTACATTGCTGCACAACTGGCGTTGTACATCACATTAGGTGAAAGGAAGAGGTTTAGAGTCTTGGAGGAGCTAAAAGATGCAGGAGGTGCAGGGATTCTGGAAGAACTATATTTCCTAATGTGCACCTGTGCCTGAACTGTTGGAGCATTTCTTGTTTTCTGTATCAGCACCAGAATTACAGCAGTCATGGTTACAGCTTTCTTTCAGGTAAGTAGGGCTCGGCATAACAAGCATTTCAGTGTCTGTGAGGGAAGCTGAGATGTTGGATTGCGTTGTGCACATCGTGTTGGCCTCTCTGAGAGCTGTTCAGTTTCTGCTGAAGCCTGTGGTTCTGACATTTCCAAAACAAGTATTGAGAGTGCTTTGCTGCTGAGGGATGAGTGATAAGCTGAATATCTTCCAGAGCTTTTCACAAGGACAATCATGTAACTGCCCTAAGAGTCATGACCTTATGACTGATTTCTCTTGAAGTTATCCAGCAGGCCATTTAGAAATCTCATCCATTCGTGAGAAGAAAAACTTAGTGTTCCCTTATGTGATATTGTGGTAGCAGAAAAGAATCCTCCTTGCACTAAGAATTTGGAGAGTTTCTCTGTGTAGAAGATGTGACTGAAGATCTTAATAGCTGCACATTTATTTTCTCTGTTTACAGCATGGTGACAAGAAGGAAAATGAAGCTTCTTCCAAGTCGGGAGAGAAAAAACCAGAAGTGGAAGAGGTAAATTCAAATGTTTGAACATATTAAGCAGAAAAGTTGGGAGACAATTTCCTTCTCTACAAATTTTTGCCTTTTGATAGCAAAGCAGTAGTTTTTGGACAATTGACTGGTGACTCCAGTCAGTCATTATTCATCCCAGGAATGTTTAGTTTTGTCTTGTGGTGCTGAGCAGCCTACTGGAAATAATTTTTTGCTCTGCTCATATCTTCCCTAACACTTCACATTAGTATCCATGGAAGTTACCTCGGTGGAGTGCCTACTGTACAGTGCCAGTATGGTGTGGGACAATTCTGATGGCCCTGGTTTTGCAGTTGCCCAGAAGTGCAGGTAAAGTGAGTACGCTGTGATGCTTTCCACCTGATGCTTCATCCATAGCAGAAGCTGTGTGGGAAACAACTTTGCCTAAGCCTGTTTGACTGCACTGCAAATCAGGGCCAGTGAATGCTTTTATTACAGTCCTCTGAAGTAGATGATTTAAGCAATTGCTTTTCTTTCCTGTCGAGAAAGCAAGGAAGGTTTCTCTAGCCTGAGAACTTGTTCCTGCTTTCCTTTCTAGACAGTTTGGTTTTTTTCACAAATACCATTGTGCATTTATGCATTCTTGGTTTAATGCCATATTGTTTGATTGCACATTGTTCTTCATACAGAAGTGCTGACATTTTTGTGGGAAGGGTGGGAGTAGGGGCCTGTAGTTCGGAGTTCTGGGGTTAATGTTTCTGACCTCTCATTGAGAAGATCTGTTTCCAGCAAAACAAGACTCTTGCTAAAATTTATTGTGTGGATACTTCTACTTTGTAAGTCCTTAGAATACTGCGTGCATGTTTCCTCTTGTGAATTTCTTTGTGTATTTTACTCGTTCCGTCCACTCTGCAGTGCTTAAAAGTGGAAATAATCAAAACCCTCTTCCCAGACCCATTGAGGGGCATTAACTCCACTGTGACTCATACTTGCTTCCAAAGCACTCTAATTTGTTAGGCAGTTGAGAAAGCAACTCAGAATCTTTGTACAACTTTCCCAAGAGTCTGCAATGTTACATTTTTGTTTAAAAATCAGAGATAATTGCTGTAGTCTTCAGTTTTTGAAGCAGTAATTTATAATCTAACTGTAGAGAGTTGATGGGTAGCATTGTCTAGAATATTGAGTTTGTTCACCTGCATACCTAGGAAACGTCTGATATTATGAAAATTACAAGAAAATGTGAAGGTCTTTGAAGATAGTGTCGTACTTGTTTGCATCATTTCAGCAGTGCTACTGTCTTCGTTTGAGAGACAGGTGTCTGCTAAGGAAGGTGGGAACCTTCCTTAGAACAGAGAATGTGAACCCCTTTCCCTCCGAATTATTATAACTTTAGAATCAAGGGCTCTCAGGCAAAGGTATGGGAAAAGGAATAAGAGTTTTTTACTAGTATCTATAATGAGATAAACAATCAGTAACAAACAGAACAGCGAACAAAGTAAAAAAAAAGGTAAACAAAACAAAAAAACAACTCAGTGGCAAATGTCCCTGGGCTGCCAGGCGCTTTCCCGGTTGGTGCAGTCACGGTCACGGCCAGCAGGGGCGCTGTTGGGCTCCCAGCCCAGCAGGGTAGGTGCGATGACTCCCGGGGATCTGCAGATGGCGCTGTGGCGCGAGGTTGGATCTGTGCCGCGCGTGATGGCAGACGGGCTGGAGCAGCGTGGAGCGCAGATGGATGGGGCGCAGCAGAGAGCCCAGAGCCGGGAGATGGAGTGGCCGGGTCAGCCCGCCTGGGCCAGCCAGCAGAGGAGGCGGCAGGAAAACTCCGCAGTTAGGGCAGGCAGAGGGCGGGGTGGTGGCAGGCAGGGCGCCGGGCGGCAGCAGCGGGCGGGGGTCCCGTTCCACTGCAGCGCAGCTGGGAGATGCACCCTCCCGGAGGGGAAGAGAGGATTGGAGTCCCGTGCCCCAAGAAACTCACCCACCAGGTAGAGAAAAGCTAGGGCAGAGCTGGGCTTCTCTTTTCCTGCAGTCGCAGCCAAAAAAAAACCAGACCGCCGTTTTTTCCCACTCCTCTCCCCCCCGAATCCCGGCGAGGAGTGAGTTTATCAGTTCCCAAATCTCTTGTTCCCGTCTCCGCCCAGCCAGAAAGTCTTTGTCTCTTTTGTGAGAGTAAATGCCCCTAAGTACCAATCGTTAGTTACCTGGCAACAGAATGGCAAAAATTCCACTCCTCCCCCCCAACCTCCAACAGCTACTCAAGCTTTGAAGTCTAGACAGGATGGGGGTTCTGCTTGCACAGGAAGGGTCAGGTTTAGGTTGAGATTCACAGAGTCTGTCAGTCTCATGATGAGCAATGAGTGTGTGTCTGTGCATAGTGCCTTGTAGAAACAGGCAAAAGATGTGCTGGAAAGTTCAGATGTGTTAGAATAGTAACTGAAAAAAAATAAAGGCAGTTCTTCATCAGTGTAAATGTCAGTAAAAGTGTGTGTTACAGTGTATTGGGCACTGCTCCAGGGCAAAGGTTCAGGTCACAGGGATCTATCTTAAATCTTCATGTCTGGTTGTTAGGACCTTACGTTTATTGAATTCACATTTCAGGGAGAAAGAACCCCACTTCTTGAAAATCTGGATCAACTTTACTGAAATGTTTTCATTCCTTGTGGATGTGTGTGGGGGTGGGGGGGCTAACAGAAAAGCAGTGGTGGCTGTTGGAATTGCTGGTTTCTCATGCACTTAAAACTGTGGCATATTTCTGTGGCTGGGATGCACCTGCCATGCAGTAGGGGCAATTGATGTGCTGCAGTTTTCCTGTATCTGTCCCTCAGTTCTCTTACAGGGATGTGACATTGTGGTCCTGAGCCAATGTGTTTGCAGCATGCCATTGCAAAGTGTATGAAATAGCAAATGTCCTTTCTCCCCCTTGCCTCCTGGTGTTCCAAGGCATTTAGCAATTTGTTAGCATGTGAGGGACAGCTGGTGTGGTTTTATTTTATCTCTCATCTTGACGTTGTCTTCAGCTTACGTATCTGTGTGCCTTTCTGCCAGTTTCAGATCACTTCCACTTTTGAGGCCATTGGGCTCTAGTGCTCTAGAAAGCTCTTGGATGCTAAAATATAAATGCTCTCAAGAGTAGATGGAACAAAATCACTGAAGAAAAACCCAGTATGGTTTATAAAATACACAGAAGTTAAGAAGTCTTTGGCCCACAAGTTGTTTGAGTCTGCAAGAGTATTTAGAAGAAATACTAACTTGGACCTGAACTGTTGATATTTCTTTGAAATACCCTTGCTCTACATCACTGGTTTTGTTTTCTGTCTGCTGTTGACTACTGCTAGAGACACGGAAATTATAAAAATGAAACTTATCCAAACTCAGGAAGGCAGGTTTTGCTCTGTAATGAGGTGCATGGTACTGCTGTCCCATTCCTGCACTCCATGTCCAGTCAGTGCTGCCTGTCAGAGGGCTGCCCTTGAGGCACAGTGTGTTCTGCTACACAAGCACGTGACATTCACAAGAGCAATGCAGAACAGGCGCTCACATTGTGCATGGCTGTGCTCTGAAACCCCCTGCTCTGAGTGGATCCATATTAATAATATAGAGAGACCTGTTCTCCTTTTACTGTCACAGAGGGAAATACCAAGGAGAGGTTCTGTGTCTGTGTAAAAGCCCAGCCACTGTCTGAATGTGAAAATGTGATATTAAAAAGGAAGACAGAGCCATAAATTCTAGGGACTGGAAGCCGCAGCTTAGAGTGAGGGCATATTTTACCAGGCATGGTGTGAAACAGGACCTTCTCTAATGTGTCCTGGTATTCTGAGTTGTTCTTTGCAGCACTGTAGGCATAACTTGTGCTGTTTGCTCAGCTTATTGTACTTTACTTATCAGGAAATACATTCTTTGAAAGGATGACAGTGGTGATTGGTGCTAAAGCATCTCTATCCTTTTAGAATTGATTCTTTGCTCTGAGATCAGTATGTCTGTGATACTTTTTAAGCCTGATACTTTCCACTTAGGATTCCTTATCCAGAAAAAGCATTAATACTATGTAAAGGCATTATGACTGGTGACAGTTTTGTTGGGCTGCCCACTGCTGGTCTGAATTGTGGAAGTGCATGGGTAACTTCTGCCTGCAGTGTTTGTGAGGTTTCTTTCTGCTTTGATACCAAAGTATTTATTTGTAAGTGCATTGTTTGTTTGTTTTCTTTCCCCCTCACCCCCCACAGCACCTAGGGCACTGGCACAGGGGAGCGTGGCTTTAATCTGTCCTAAGTGGAGGAGTGGAAGGGTTCTGAGAAGCACAACACCAGTTTCTTTCTTTGTCTCTCTTTTCTATTTTGGTGCTTCTTTTGGCTAAAATGCCAAAGGGAGTTGAAAAATAACATTATTTCAGTTAAATTTTGTACTTGCTGAGAGCTGTTACAATGTAAGTCTCTGCCTTCAGAAGGAATGTAGGGTGATGGCTGCTCCTGCGGTTCTTGAATGAAAGATTGATGGGGGAGGCTGAAATGCTGCTGATGTTTGTCAGAAGCATTTTCAGCACAGAGACTGCACATTTTTGTGGTTTTTTTCCTTAAAACAAGTGTACCATACACATTTATTGCAGTATTACAATGAACGCTTAAATGTTGTAGTGCAAAATGAATATTTAGTCAACATTTCTGGACACCAGTCTTGATAAATGTCTTTTCTTGGAAAATCTGTTTATCAGAAGGATGTATATTTCATCTCCCCTTCATTATGCCTTCAGAATTAATATTCCACTCTGAAACAGTGTTCTGTATTTTTGAAACTGCTGCTAATAATGAAGAGTAGATTATAAGTACCTGTATGCCACAGCTTTTATTCCTTTACACACAATTGTTTACAGGCTCATGATTCTTTAAATTCATTTCATAAAGAATCTGTGCTTTGATAATTCATTGTCTCTGCTATCATCAGGCTGGGAAGCAAGGTGTGAGTATAGCTGCAAGGTAATTCTTCAGCTGTTTGTGCCTGATTCTGTCACAGAAGAAAAATGGTCTTCCACTTCTTGAAGGGGGAGAAGATGGGAACAGCTCTGATGTATTTGCCAGTAAAGGGTGTCTGAGCTGTTTTGCCTGGAGGGAACATCTTGGGAAACACCATAAAATCCTTATTAAAATAAGAGTGAAAGAAGGATGCACCTAATTGAATGATGTGGCCAGTCCTTCTCCTTTTTTCAATGCATTAAGGGGTGGATACCAAAGAAGTTACTGTTGAGAAATGACTCTGGGAACTAAAATATATATTACTCCATGTGTTGTCGTCAGTATTCACTAAGTAATATTCATTTAATCTGGTGGCTTAATTTACCCCATAGTTTATTTCCAGGTAATCTTTCTCTATTCCAGAGGAGAATCTATTTGTTAATTTTTCTTCTTTATCTCCTGTCTTTATCTTTTATCGCCGTTTGGCTTACCACCAAACAAATATTTGCATTAACATGTTTTTTTAATTCTGTTTAGTTGATTAACGTAAATTCATACTCTGAACAAGGATTTATTTCACCCTGTTAGTTGGTTGTGGTTTTTTGGGGAGAGGGTGTTTTTTTTGGTTGGTTTTTTTGTTGTTTTGCGGGGGGGGTTGGATTTTTTCGTTGGGTTGTGTGGTTTTGGGGTGTTCTGTTTCTGGGTTTTGGTACGGTTGAGTTTTTTTTGTTTGTTTGGGTTTTGTTTGTTTTGGGGTTTTGTGGGGTTTTTGGTTTTTTTGTTTTGTGGGGTTTTTTGGTTTTTGTGGTGCGGTTTTTTGTTTGTTTGGGTTTTTGTTTGGTTTTTTGTTGTTTGTTTTTTGAGGGGTTTTTTGTAGCTCAGACTTGGGGGTGGCGAAAGCTATGCTTGTGCCTGAAATTTTTGAGTATGTTGCTAGTTGTCATAAAGACTGCCTTCTCTAAAACAGTACTTTGTGGATTTGTGGAATTCTGTGATTCTGTGATACTTTCAGAGCATCACAGTTCTGTTAGACATGGCTTTTGGTACCACAGGTAAATCCTGAACACCTTGAACTCTGAGCCAAAGGTTGAGCCAAAGGCTGAGCATGAGGTGGCAGTCGAGATCTGTGGTGCTGAAGGTGTGCCCACAATACTGATTGCTCTTCAGAGTTTTGCTCTTTTTTTTGGTGATTCTTTTACGGTGACTTCTTTTTTTTTTTTTTTTTTTTTCTCTTTGAAAAGGAGAGGCTAGCACTTCAGACTACTTGGATAACTTAATTAAAAGTTGAAGGTTTTATGGATAATGCTTATTACAGAGTTTTCAGTGCACTATGTCAGAGACAAAGCCCAAGGTGTTCTGCCTCTCAGTACTGTCTCTGCAAAAGTGTGCTGGTTGAATCTCTGGTCCTTCTGCAGCCTGCCCTGCTTTGCAGAGCAGTTGAAATGTGAAAGCTTTAATTGTGTTGTGAATCTTGTGATTCTTAGAAAAACTCTAATTTTACCCTCAGCTTTGTATCTTTTCTTCCCTGCCTGAGGATGTTATCTTCTGGGTAGTCATTCACTTTCTGTCTGAAAAGCAATAGCTTTCCCCTCTTATTTTCATGACATTTTCTACATGGCTACTGTTGCTTTAACTGTTGACTTAAAATGGAGTCACTGCCACAGGAAACGGCACAGATTTATATATCCTCCGTAAAACACTGCAAGAGAACTCAGCCTTTTCTGGGTGTGCACATTTCTGGACTCTGAAATGTGCCTGTGTGAATTAAAGTTTTGTAGGAGAATTCATGTTCTGATGACTTGCCTTGCAAAAATGTTCTAATGGCATTTTTGAGTGTAATTCTTCTTTTTGGGTTTGGTTGGTTTTTCGGGTTTTTTTTTGTTTTACAGTTTTACTTGGCTTTTCTTTTACTTCATCAACATTTCTGACCTTTTTATATCTTTTTATTTTTGTAGAAGAAACAAGCAAGTGCTCATGTCAGCCAGCCCCCCAAAACTGAGACAAGTGGAGCATCTGCTGCTGCTAAGGTAATACATACTTAAAGAAATGGTCTTTTTTTTACAAGTGAAGAGGATGTGGTATGACTCCATCCCCTGCAGTGGGATAGAAAATGGATTTTTTTGCCAGTATTTAGCACCACAAGGGTGCTCTTCGTGACTTGCTGGAAATTGTAGTGAGTTGAAATGAAAGGGGAGCACAAGTCAGCAGAATGCCAGTGTTGACATCCCAACGGAATAGAGGATAACATTCTCCCCTTTCACATGTTCTTTGTTAAGTCTCCCAGTTGTTTTAAAGAGTCCTGGCCCCACTGATATCAGTGGCAACCTACGTTTGACTTTTGGGGGGGCTGTGGTTCTTTTTTCACCCTGAGGTGTGTGTATTTTTTGGGTTGTGTTTACTTGGTGGAACTTGGTGAGTTTGGAGCCCTGACAGCTTGTCTTTGCTTTCGTTGCCCCTGGAGCAGTTCAGCTGAGCATGCAAGAGGCAGTTTAAAGTTGAGTTGCAAAGGAGTGCGGGGGTTGCTCTCTGAGGGGAAACAGGGTGCTCAAGGTCTTGCAGTGTGTTGAAAGAGGGTGTTGAAAATACTCCTTCTGATGCTTCACCTGGTAGCCATTGTTAGGTGCATAATTGTCACAGATGAGTAAAATGCAGATCACTCAAACGAGAGGCAGCAGTATGTTTTGTTGAGGTAAATAGATATCTTTACAGTTTGATGGAATTAAGTGAAGTTTGACAGTAAAGTTTAACTTCAGCTGCAGTTCAGGGAGAGCTCAGATTGGGCCCATTTTGATGGCAGTATTCAAGACTGAGGTAGCTGGGTGCTAGTCAGTAGGAGAGACAAAATCAGTGTCTTTGTTTAGCTGTGATTGCCTGTTCTTTGGTTACCCTGAAATTTCTGGGTTTCAAAAGCACCTTTTGACATACTTCTCAACCCACCTTCACTCCCAGGTGTGAGCCAGGGGCTTTGTAGCTCCTCAGTCCACACCCAAGGTGTGAGGCTGGTTGCTCCTCAGTCAGGCTGAGAGGGGTCAGTTGATCCATCACAGTGTTCCATGTCTGGAGAGAGCCATGGTTTGAAGGATGCTAACAGCAGGAAGTGTTTCAGCTTTTGAATGAGATTTTTGATTTTCTTAATCAATGCTTTTGTAAAATAATACTCCCAAAGATATCTGCATGCTTTCTAAATAATTTATTTTTCCTTTTTACTCCACGAGGGAGGAGACAAAGATATAAATCCTATTGTTCCTTTCTTTCAATGTTTTCGTCTGTCACTAAAGACAGCCCAGTTTTTTGGTTTTTTTTTGCTTTTCTTTCTATTCCTTGCACTTTGCCAGAGTTTTTCTTCTCCTAGCCAACCTGGATGTAGTTCTGCATCTGTAGCCTGTATCAGTCACCAGCTTCATAGTCCCAGGGATGCTTACATCTAATTTGCTGACTAACAGCAAGGTAAAAGTAAAGTAAAGGTTTTCTAACTCTTCAGTCTTTTTTTTTACTACGTGTTCTTTCTATGATAAGTAGAAAGAACTTTCAGTGTGGAAGACACAATCAACACATGCTATTAAGCCTGAGAACTGGAAGGTAGTGTCAGGAAAATATTGCAACAGAAGTGCCAGGAATTGTTGTATATTAGGTTTTGACAGCTTGGGTTGTGTATTTTATTTCTCAGTTTCTGTGACATTCAGATGTATTTATTAGTAACAGTTATGTTCTATGAAAATGCTCACCTCATACTATCTAATATTTACTACTAATTGATAGCTAATTTAAGTTTAGCCTTTTTAGTTCCCACTCAGCCATTTCCACCTTTTTTCACTTATGTGAAATGTATTAATTATAACTTTTACTTTGAACAATCTCCTGTGATCCTCTAGTGTTATTTAAAATAGAGTAAAACTCAGAGATTTATTGTTCTGTTCTTGTAGTTTGTGCCATCCATACTTTTTGCAAGTCATTTTTCTACCTGTATTCTTCTCTGCCTTTATTTTTATCTCTTAAAATACCTATTGAAAACACAAATTTTGCAGTGACTTTTTTTAACAGGAATTTTACAGGAAAGGAATTATTTCTTGAAAGGCAAGACAGCCCTTTCTGTTTTGCTGCAAAACCAGATCAAATCTATTAGTGAAATCAGAAATATTCCACCAGTTTTTGGCCAGTTTGGGACTGCTTTTTCTTCTGTTATTTATTTCCCCCTCATGTAGCTTTAATAACTTTGCTGGCCAGTAATGCTTACTTGTCTTTCCTTATCCTAGACAAATTTCTAAATCATTACTAGAGGTAAGGGAGGTGGGCTAGTTAAGTTCCTCCAGCTCACGGTGTTTATTTTTTTAACCTATTCTTACTTTATGGTGAGACTAATTAAACTGAAGAGCCAAGAGGGGGTTTGCTGCCTCCACATCACGCCTGAGTAATTTTTCCTTCAGCTAGTAAGTAATAATAACTGATAGCCTGTTTCTTCTGGGGTTTCTGACTTTCAGATGCAGGAACTCATGTGTGATGAAGGCTTGTCACTGTGTCATGCCTGAGTATGCGGGCAGCCTGGTTGTCCAAGGGAGAGCACTCAGCTGCCTGGCTTTGTTTTCATTGCACTGTCTGTCAGAAATGCAGTTCTCTGTGCTTTCATTTTACTTCTGTGCTCTCTGTTGTGTCACTCCTGAGTTCCTGGAATTGCAGGCAGTGTTTAATCACTGCCTCTGCGCAGTGTGTTCTTACAGGGATGTTATTTGGCTGCGTAAGTGTCCCTGTGGTGCAAGAAGTGCTGCCTCTCTTGCCTCCTCCTCTGCACTAAGGGCACTTAGCAACCTGGATGTGCCCAGTTCTTGTATGACTCAAATCTGAATGAATAATTTAGAGAAGCTTAACTGAAACAGATGTTCTGGCTCCTTTGTATCTGTCACAAGCCTCTCTTTCCTCTTTGACGGGGGAGTCCTGTTTGACTGCTGGCTTGTACCAGGGGGTTTTCAGTGAGCACCTGCTTTTCCAGATAAATGGAGTGAAAAGAGAGGTTCAGGTAAGGCTGTCATCATCAGGAATGTTTACTGGGTTGCCTAAGAGCAGCCTCTTCCATGTACACACACTGAGGGCCAAGGTGCACAAACCAGGTCATGGCTGCCAAGATTAGCAGGCAGCAGTGAGGAGGAAAAACTGAACTATCCTCCTTCCTCTGCAGAAGGTGCCCTGCCAGCACTGCTGTGTTTCCTTTTACAGCCTTTAATAAAGTTTTTGCCAGTGCCACAGCCATCAGGAAAGCCAATTTCCACCTCAATATTCAATGGTATCTATTAATAGAATGCACTAATACTTGAACACAGCTGGATCCAGCCACCCTCCGGGATCTTTGTGTTCTTATATGGTATTTCTGTTGAGAGAAGATGAAGTTTTGCTGCTTTTTATGTAGCAGATCTTTTGCATTGCTCTTAACGAGTAATTATTTTCTTTTTTCTGGCTGGATGCTGTAGCTTAAAGAAGTGAGAATCTTTGTATTAGTTCCATGGACTATTCAAGCAGTGCTGGAAGAGTTCAACAACAGCAGAAATGCAGTAAGAATTGTTTTTACTTCAGATTTTCAGAGGAAGCTTCTTGGCCTTAATGATTCAAGAAATTTAAGGTTAGTTACTTTCTGCTGGCACCCAAAATAACGCTTTTCTAAGGGGGATTCACTCTGGTTTCTTATGCAACAAACAGGAAAACAAGAAAAAAGAAGAGCAGTTACTAAAAACCTTAGAGTGAAATCCCTACTATTTTTGCAACAGACAAGTCTATTTTGATTATCATCAAAAGTGACACCTACTGTCAGTGTATTTACTGTTTGTATTTTTTTCTCCTACACACCTTACTTAACTGTCACCAAATTTTTATTTTGTGAGCTTTGCAGAGGTACCTTATTGTGCAGGAAGGAATTACTGAGCAGAAGGCACCTGAAGTCACAGTATTAGTTGGGAATGTCCACAGAAATGCATAAATTTATTCTTATGTTACCAGTCATATTATGAAGCATGGAAAGGCTGACTCCAAATTTTGAAGTTATTCAGAAAAATAATAATTCAGGTTATCTGGGGACTTCCTTTTCATGTCCTCCCTAGGGTAGGTGTGTGCCATGACACACAGATTCACAATTTATAGGTTTTCTGCAGCAGGACTGTGGCAAATCATGGGGCTGTTCCTGGAAGTTGCCCTTGGAGCTGTTGCCAGCACATGCCCTCCACCTGAAAATCAGGAGGGCTGTATCTGTGTGGAAGACAGTGCTGGCTTTTGTGGCAGTGGCATGCTAAAAATAGACCTAAACATCAAAAATTTGAAGCTGCCAGAGTACAGAAGGTGCCAAGAACCGGCTTTGTGTAAAGATACAGGATTTGCAGGTTGTAAAGATGTGCAGTGGTCAAAATAGCAAAATCTTTTCACAAAAAAATTCTATACTTCACTCAGAAGTCAGATATTTTCTTCATCGGTCTACAGGTGCTTTTCCCTTTCTACTTCCCTACCAGAGCTGACTTGTTTGATGTTATTCCCTCAAGATAAAGGGAAACATAGAGGCTATTACAAAAAAAAAACTTGTTAGTGGTGCAGGGGCTTTGTCTTTAAAAAAAAAAATTGTCCCATACTACTACTGGTATTGAAAATTCATTTATATAGCAAAAGAAAAATTTAGAGCAGATCACTATTGGTATTTCAATAAGCACCTTTGAATTTCTAAATTAATACAGATGATTTGGATTTGTTATGCTTAAAAATAGCCCTAGTCAATCAACTTTTGGTGGCCTTAAGTGGCCTAAGCCATCTCAATTACTTCCAATTAGTAACATCCATGTACTCTGAGAGTCTGGGTAATGAGTCTGAGTAATCAGTCCGAATTTAGGGACTGTAAACTTACAATAGAGATATTACTCTGCTGAGGGGAAATGAGTGGGTTCCTTCCCTTGCCACCAGTGCTGAGAAATCAAAAGGTGGAAGGCAAACACTGCTTTTTTGGATGCTGAATTCAGCTTCACCCCTGCTTTTGCTGCGCGACTGTGCTAGCTCGGTGACAGCTGCCTCTGGGGGAACCTGGTCTGGCCAGCTCCAGAAGTGACCCGGGAGGGAGGAGGAGGGGTTTGCTCACTGTGGCTCCGTGTGGAAGCTCAAACCTGCTAGTCTGGGTGCCCTCCCCATGCTGCTGGGTGGGGATTGCGTGGCTCAGTGCTCCGGCTTGCTGAGGGCTTGGCTTGGCCAGCAGCTCCCGGAAACCACAGCCACAGCCACAGCGCTGGGGCAAGAAGCAGCTGTGTTCCCTGCAGGAAACAGGAGCCACACATCTACCAAGTGAGTTAGCTATTCCTGCTGGATTTGCTTTCCCACTGCCGCTGCTTGGGGCTTGTTTGTGTTCGTATTGTAGTTCCTTTTTTTAATTTTCTCCCCTTTCTCCCCCTCTTCTGGAAATTTTGTGGGCTGCAGTGACACAAGCTGCCAGCTCCAGGGTTTTCTGGCATGACTCTCCTGTCAGCAGACTTGAGGCTTTCCAAGCAGTATGTACTTAATAAGCTTTTAAATTTATTTTAACATACTGGAAACAGCCTTTTCAGACACTGTGTAAAAACCACGTGACGTGGCAGTTTGGAGAAGAGAGGGACAAGGAAGAGCAAGCTTTTAAAGCTGTGTCTAAGTTCTATATTTATGTTTTTGTTTTTGTGTGGGGTTGGCAAGCAGTTTTTTCCTTGCTCACAGCCCATGCTGTTCTGTCTTCCAAGACTTGTGTGATTTTTATTTTGGCATACAAATGCAGAGCCTATATGCCTGTACAGGTTATTGCATAGTCAGGGTGTGGTGATCTGCAAGAGCAACTTCTTGGTTGAACTGTGCTCAGGTATCAGTAGTTTATTGCACTTAAAAATATATGGCCTAAAAGATGCTGAAACATCTGACGTAACAAACATATGGAAAAAATAATACTTTTCAATAAACTGTATTCTGTCTGTAGGAGTAAAAATTAGGTAGGTAGGTATTGCTTAAGGTCTGCCACGGTTTGATTGCTTTCAGTATTATTGTCTCTCCTTTGGAGAAAGTGAAAGTAGTGCATTAAACAGCCCAGAATTTTTAAACATTTCAGACACCTCTGTAGAGTTCTTGATCTGTGTCTTTTTTTTTTTTTTGACAACTAGTTTCCTCAATGTTGTATTTTTTTATTGATATACAGCATATAATAATACATTCTTCTGCATTAGACATTCTCTTTGTTAGACTAACATTTGTTACACTCAGTCTTTTATATAAAACAGTTCTCTTTTGTTTGGGGGTTTTGATATTTCAGGTTTTTGGGGGTTTTTTGTTTCCTTGGAGTGGTTAGATATGTAGGGTATGTAGAGCTTGCAGAAAATTCCATGACCAGTTTTTCCTCACAGCTCTGGTTCTAGAGCTTTGCACCTTAGGCAGACACTCCCAGTGTTTGAATTCAATTGACAGTTTGAATTCTGGGCAAAGCTGTGCTGGCCCAAAGGTGGTGGCTCTTGTAGGACTGGGAGTGGGGGTAGAGGAGAAACCTCTGTCTCCAGAAAGCAAAGGAACTGCTTTTTTACTCAGTTGGTCTCCAGCCTCTCCATTTTCACCATTTCTGCCTTTTTTTTTTCCCTGAGAGGAGTATCCCTGTCCTTATTAACACTTTGGGGCTTTGTCCAGTCTCTTCTGCCAAAGGGAGAACCTGGCATGGAGACGGGGAGGGTGGTAGCCTGAAGCACTCCTTGGGAGTTCCTTAAGGCTCAGAAGCCCTGCTGGTCTTATGGGAGAAGTCAGGTCTGTGCCTGCCTTTATGCCATGCTCAGTACGAATGCTGGAACCAACTGGAAAATGAACATTTTTGATCCCCA
Organism: Origma solitaria; assembly: GCA_013397895.1. Lineage (NCBI taxonomy): Eukaryota > Metazoa > Chordata > Aves > Passeriformes > Acanthizidae > Origma > Origma solitaria. The sequence goes on along the minus strand of VZRL01006439.1, from coordinate 177,772 downwards.
GGATGGAAGCTTTTGTGAGGCAGGACAAAATCCCACCAAGGTGGAGATGTCATATTTTTTAATTGAACCACAATGCGGTTATTCCTCCAGAGCATGCTGAAGGCCCTTCCGAAGTGATTTTGAGTTGAATCCAATGCTGAAGCAAAAAGTGTCCCAATCTACCTCTTTTTAAGTGGGAATAATAGAACAATGTTGAAATTTTCTAAAATGATTGAAGAATAAAGCCTAACGACTTACCGCCGCCACCCCGGTTATGCAAAGTCACACTTAGATGATATTTCAACAGTGAAGTTCTGTTAAGGTTCCTTGACTTGGTGGTTTTTGTTTATTCTCCTGTGTTTTTCACAATTCATTTTGGTAGCCATCATGACCATGTATATATCAGTTCATACGGCTTCATTAATAATACTTTCTTTCTATCTTCTCTGCATTCTGGGAGTGAAAAACAATTTCTAATTCAGAGTGCTGCTCACGTTGGTATTGCCTGGTTTGATTTTTGCAGTAGAAATAATCGACTTAATAACCTCGGAGATCTTTAGCCTCAAGATGGAGCTGTCTTTTGCGTAACTTTAGTGTCTCTCTAAACCCCATTTTGGAGAATACTGGTTCTGTGTGTGACTCCCTGGTTCTGTTTGTAATTCCCCCTTTGCATCCCAGCCCTGTTGAGCAGGGTTTTGCGTGACACTGCAGACCAAGTGACACAAATCCTAGCTGAGCTCAGCAGCGCCGCATGGCATGTGGCTGGCACCTAATCTCCTGTTTTCCTGGTGTTTACTTGCCAGCCTGCAGTTTGCTGCTGCAGATAACTGTGGAACGTTCTGGTGTGTGAAACGGCACGCAGAGAATGGAAACAGTCGGCTGGAGAAGTTGCAGCCAAATGCTAAATGTTCACATGAGGTGAAACTGAAAAGAGGATTTTTGATTTGCCCACAGAAAAAAAAAAGGAGAGCTCAGCTGCAGTGGACAGCTCATACATTACTGTAATCCTCTCTTGTGCAGAGTGGGAACCTGAGAGGAGGCTTGACAGGACTGGGACACTGCTTCTAATATCTGAATATGACTGAATGAAAGTGAAATTTCAGTGCGTGCCAGCTTGTAGAATTTACTGCCACGGAAATTCTGCAAGAGGAGGTAATTGAACGCACACTTTAAGGAGAAATAAGAATGGAGAGTTTAAAGCTGATTGTATAAGTAATTTAAAAGAAGGAAGGGTTGTGCGGACTGTGATATTGAAATGGTATGTTTGCAGACACATGGAATGGGAAGGCAGCAGATGAAGTCTGTTACCCTGCTTGGAATATTTGTTTCTTGATCACTTCCAATATCATGGAAGGACGTTAAATAGAAATTGCCTTCATATATACTAAAGTCTTTAGAGGAGTAAGCCAAGCTGCAAATTGGAGTCTAAGTAATTCCTCATGGCCACAAATTGAGCTGTGAGTGTGTAAAGGTTCTTGCTGGATAGATACTGTGCCTGAACTGTGATCAACAAAAGGTCTTTCCCTCTGCTTCCAAAAGAAGCAAACAAGCTTAGTGCTTCTTGTCGTCAGCTGTGGAATACTTCCGAATTTTTTGCACAATCCTAAACTTCCTGCATATAAGCGAGCGTTAACTGAGGTGTTGTGAGTTAAAGAAAGAGTCAAATAGTACAAAAATTACTTTAAGTGAATTGTCATTCACTGGCCTCAGTTGTGTTTTGTTTGAGCATAAAGCCGTTTCAGAGTTTTAACAGTTGCTAAAATAAATAAACATGCCAGTATTAGGCCTTTGACTTGAATTAGGTTGCTGAAATCCTGCATCTTAAAAAAGACATCTCACCTGAAGGTGGTTTGGCAGTTTCTAGGAGGTGTGAAGCCTTTTTCTACACTGTGGCAAATATAGTACTGATCTTACTTGCTGATTTGCTTGATGACGTTTCATTTAGTGTGACCAAATTCAAATGCAAGTAGGTTGTCTTGAGAAACAGTGCTTAAAACCCTTTAAGTTAAATTTGAGTAGTGTGGCTAACCAGCTTTAGCTGATATATGAAATTCAGCGGTGCATTATTGAAGAGTTTCATCTCTGTGCCAGAATGGCAAAAATTTTATTCTAGTTTTCAAAGTAGAAGAAATCAGAAAGAATGAGTCTGTGTTATGGAAGTTGTCTGGCTCAATGTTCCATGATCATCAATAAATTTAGCAGCACCTGAGGCTGTAAAAGAGTCTTTACAAGCTAATCAGCATCTCAATTTCCTGGTTCAAATCAGTCTCTTGAAAAAATTGTCATGTTTTTGTTTCATGAGGAAATGGCTCTATTTCCTCTGTGTTTTTTACCATCTCTAAGTGATGGTTGATCTTGCTTCTGGGGTTAATTAAGATTAATAATAGCTGCAAATGCTCATTCTACATGGTGAGGAGATGGCAGAATAATGAAATTTTAGGGTTATTCTTTTCCACTTTTTCCACAAGAGTAGCTGCAGAAATTTGAACTATAATGATAGTAATGGATTGCACCTATTTTTCAGTTGAGTTTATGAATGAACACCAGCTGAGTTTATGAATGTCAAAAGCACAAGGAATCATCTCTAGAGATAGGGTTTCTTCTTGTTGTGGGGTTTGGTTTTTTTTTCACTGACAGGTGTTTAAAACCAGTTATCTTGCTGAATTGAACTATAGAGAACTATGTCAATTAAAACAACCAGCCAAAATAACAACTCAGGCAGAGTTTTGTATTGAATTAGAATGTAGCTACATAAGGTATCTGGAATTGTCCTTCAGGGATTTCTTTTTCCCGCACCTGTCCTCAGTGGCTTGCAGGGGGCAGGAGGCTTTGTTTGTAATATGCAGCGTTGGTGAGTTTCAGTAATGACAATGGACTTTAGACATGTGGCAAAGTCAGCCGTCAGAAATTGCAGCGTAAATCATTTGGAAATGGTTCTCACCACTTCTAAGAAGAAACCCGTCACAGCAGGACAGCACAAATACACCAGTGTCTGAGTAATACACAGGTACTAACTAGAAACCTGCATCCTGCTCTTCCATTTCATTAAGTTCTTAATATTAAACTTCCACAAAACTAACTGAGAGGCTGAAATCTTGAAAATAATAGTTTTCTTGGTTGTTGTGGCGATTTTTATTTTTCTCTTGCTTTTGTTTTTCTTAAAAATGTAATAGCAGAACTGCATATAAGAACAACAGTTGCAGAATAGGATGTTTAGAAAATTATTTGGTATGGAAAATGACCCAGAAGCACTCAAATTTGTAATTTTTAAACTCAGCTATTATAGATACTGTAACAATAAAAGATACATAAAGAGTTAGTATCTGTGCTAAATCTTTCTTCTCTTTTTAAGTCGGTAAGTCTTAGATGCTGTGTGGCTTTAAATGTACATGTTTATATATTTATGTATATATTTGTGTACACACACCCCCTTGGTGTCACCCCTGTCCCACCTTCTTCCTCCCGTGTGTGTGTCCAGGGACGGGAGAGCTGCACAGCCCTTGCCACACACCATCAAAGCAAGTGCGAGATTTAACCTCTAAACGGCTCAAGTGGTGTTTCACACTTCAGCGAAATAACCCATTATTTTTCACAATGGTTCTCTGAAGAGCTTTTGCTGCCCACATCTTACAAGCCCTGTTAATTAAAGCGTCGTATCAGGGCCATTCATGGAAAGAAGCAGCCACTTTACAGGTAGTCAGGTAGATTAGGTTTTTCCCTTGCATTAAGCACCCTGTGAGTTAGTAATTGTGAAATCGTAGGTGTTGTGAGCTCTAAGCCTGACAAGCAGTCCCAGCTCAGTCGTATCTAAGGAGTGTTAGCCCAGAAGAGAACTTGGGTGGCTCTTCAGTCCTCTGTTCCAGACTGAGTTCAGCCATTTCACCCAATAAATATTGATATAAACTCCCCCAAGGGCTGCTAGAGCTGGAGGTGTTTGATTTGTCCAGGCAGCCTTTGGCACAGAGTGACTCCTCTCCAGAAGGAAGATCTTTGAGCAGAGACCTGAGAGATTCTTTGTTAAAGGATAAATCACTTTCTTCTTTGTTTCCCATGTTCTTGGGTCCCTGACCAGAGAACAAAACATCAGGTACTGACTCACCTTTCCTGTCACTAAGTCCCTCATACATACTTTTTCTTCATTTTTCCCCCCATAAATCTGTCCTCACATCTTTCTTTATTCATCATTCCTGTAGTGTGATGGCCAAAATTGTCCTAGCACTTGACCTAAAGAAGCTCAAGCCAGAAAGGTTGAAAGTTATATTTTACATTTAAATTTATGTTGTCACAGCAACAGATTACTTTTCCCCAGATTCCCCTTCCCCTGTTTGTTTTTGGCAGGAGCATCTCAGCCTGTGACATTGTGGCCTTTACATGTTTTTGTCATTATTGCTGCCTGCCTGGAAGGGTTTGGTGTTGTTTTGGGTCTTTTGTGTTACTGCCTCTGATCTCCTTCATCCTACCAGCAGTGTCAAGAGATCCCTTAAGGAACTCTGTTTTATTCAGGCTGGAAGCTGGCTGAAAGCAAGATTGTTGAAAAGCAGCGCTGTAACCCAGCGTTACAGAACAATTTCCCCGTTTTATTCGAGAAAATCTCTCCTCAAGTACAGTGATAAGTTGCAGTGACAGACAATCCTCCTCTGGAGGTTTGTTGCTTAATTCTTGTTGATTCTTATTTATTCTGTTCTTGTAGTCTAAGCATTTCTGCATGCGTTACTTGGTAAATTTTTTCAGCATCTCTTCTGGCTTTGAAGGTCTCCACCTGGTGCATTGTGCTCCTTTCTGAGGTTGGCCAATGACCTTCCCCAGTCTGATGAATCTTCCTCATGAATTCCCAGAATTTAAAATTTTAGTTGACATCAGCTCTCACTACTTTGGAGTAGTTTCAATGATTTTTAGTTCTGTGAAACTGAGAGCCCTCATGGATTTCTTCACCTGCTGTTTTCTTTTTCATTTTATTTTTGTTTGTCACCATTATGTTCTTCTTCTCCTGTTGCAGTTTCCATTTTACTTGCAGATTTCTGAGATACACACAGTAAGACTAGATAACTGATTTTTGATAGGGTTTTTTGTTTTGTTTTACTAACCCGTGTTTTGGCTTCTGCGACAGTTCTCTTTCAGCAGTAGCATGAATACTGCCCTGCTAACTTGACAAATGAGTTTCCAAGGGTATTGCTTCTCTTACCAGGTATCAGCCCTTCCTGGAAAGCCATTCTCTAACTCAAGAGCACCTGAGATCCTCTGGTCAGCTCCTGCACAAAGACCGATCCCTGTTAATTACCTACCCCATGCCACAGGTCACCCAGCAGCTCTGCTGGCAGGGTGGGGTAATTAACAGCAATCAGTCTTTGCTTAATCAGTGTTATCCTGTAACTTGTTCCGTGTCTTTCAGGCCCCTTCTGTGGTGGTTTTGGGAGCGTGGTGCAGGGAGCATCTCCTGGTGGGCTGCCAGTGGTCATGGATGCCTTGCTATGGGTTTGCCTCCCATCTCGCTCAAGGGCTGTGTGTTAGCCATGCCCCAGGCTGGGATCCCTGGCTGTCCCTCACTCACAGGGCACCCGGGCTGGCACAGCACCCTCCAGGCAGCAATAATGACCCTCCAGCACCCACACCTGGTTTCAGGCAGGACCCACGGGGGTGCAGCTGCAGGAAAACAGGAATCAGCTTAGGAATCACCCTAATCATGCAGGTTTTCCTCTCCGGCTCTGCCCTCAAGGGATCCCTGACAGCTCACAGGACACCCCATTCTCCCTGTGCAGCTTCTCCTGACTTTCTCTGCCCAGCCCCAGCCTCCTGTCCGGTGAAACCCTCGCCATTTGGCATGCAAGGGGGTGTTGGGGCCGAGCACGCTGGGCTGCAACCAGGGTGTGCCACAGCCGCGGCAGCTCTGCGTCAGGAGGTTGGGTATTGTGCTGGTTGCCAGGCAGCACTTTAATATTTACCTCCACGCCTGACACACATCCCTGCGTTGCTTCACACCTTCTGTGCTCCCTCTGTGGGGCCGTGGCAGGAACATCTGGGCACAGCTGGTGGCGCAGGGTCCTGGGTACAGGAGCACCAGAGCAGCGTGCGGTAAGAGGTTGATCCCCGGAGCCAGGCTGGTGGTGACAAGGTGACACAGTGATGACCAGACCAGCCAGAGGGGTTGGAGCTCAGCAGTGTTGTGAGTCTGGGAAGCTCAGCGTGGCTGCAGACCCCACTGGTTGAAGGGCTGGGAGAGCAAGGACCCCACTTCTTCTCTTTCAGGGGAGAGAGTGGGAAATTGTGTGCCTTTATTGAGAGACTCGAGCAGGAAGTGGTGGGTGTGAAGTGAGGCACTCCATGGAGGTCTCTGTGCTCTTCCCACCTGCTTTTCCTGTTTTTCCCCTCTGGCTCCTCAGGGCTTTGTTCCCCTGAGTTAATCCTGAGTGTCCCCAGGATGGGTGGCTTGATGTCCTCCACAGCCACTGGTCAGCAGCTGTGCTTTAAGCTGTTTTCTATTTTCAAACTGCTCCTCTTCCTGCAGGAGTACCTCCATTCTTCACCTCTTTGCTTGTGCTGGTCACTGCCCTCCAGCTGGACAGGGCAGAAAGAAGCAGGTGGAGTTTTGGGAGGTTTTCACTTGTCCCTGCAGGTTGTGGTGGTGCTGCTGTGCTGGGACATGGGAAAAAATAATTTTTCTGTGCATTTTAAGACAGTGCGTTGCTAGGAGTTTTCTAGGGCAGGAAGGGAGAAGGGCTCAGATAAATGTTTTTGTTACTAAATAGACAGGGACTAGGGTGACTAATAGGAAGGTGTAGAACAGATACCTACTTGTTAGTCATGCAGAAAGAATTCAGATTAATTTCTTGGAGAAGAAAGAAAAGGAGGGGAAAAACTGTTCAAGAGCAAAGTAAGAAAAATACCGTGTTGCTAACAGATTACCTGATGGGGGAAGTGCAAATATATTAAAAAGCTATTAAAAAACTTTTGTTCTCTGCGCTGATATAGGAGGCTTTGTGCATTCCTGTATGTGTCTCCACCCATACAAAAGTTTCCATCTGTTAGGTAGTCAGTCTGTAGGTATATGGAAGCAAATACTGTTTGCTTCCTTTTCTGTAGTGTAACAACTGCAGATTGTCTATAGTATACATTCAGAATTGTCAAACCTCTCACTCAGGTGTGTGAGACACCAACCAAGCTGGTGGGAGTCATGCTGTCACCATCATTGTGTGCTTTTTAAATTCTGTACAGCTTTTCTCTTGTTGCTGAGAAATGCTTGTACTGCGAAAAGTTAGGGAAATTAAAAAATTTTCCATGTGGAAGTAAGAAGTCACCCTGGGGTGACAATATGGCAATATGGCTTCTGAGTTAATTCGAACAGTGTGTCTGTTTTCATACAGCAAGTGGCATGGTAAACAGAAACAATGTAAAATAATGGAGGATAAGAGTAAATGTAAAAAAAATTGATAACTTGTGCTGTTAATTTAAATGTGACCTATGAATGTGTTACTGTGATGGAGATGGCAAATCACAGAATCACCGAATACAGCCTTGAGCTTATACAAAAATACAAAGTACACCTTTGAGCAGAGGATCATGAAGCAGGAATAGTGGAGTAGTTTTACTTGTGCATAAAGTATTGATGAGACAACTGGAATATTCATTTCCGGGCTTTGAAGTTTGATACAGCCACAAGAGAAACACACGTGCTGTTCCTGGATTGACGTCCCTGAAGCCAGGGAAACAGACCCTGTCCTTTGTAGGGTTCCAAAAAGGTCAGATGGCATGTATGAACATGGGGGAGCATGTGTTGCATGCATATTACTTACTCCTTTTTATCTGAATATATTTGAGTTTGCTACTTTAGTATTAAATATTTTGTATTTGTAACAAGCTAGTAAGTCCAAAGGCACGATTTTTGTTAAAAAAATGTAAAAAGAAGTGTGGATGAATCCTGCAAAGTATATGTGCTTCAGAAGGAGAGCAGGATTATAGTTTGTCTTGATACTTGATGGAAAATCTGCTGTCAGTACATGTCAGAAGAGAAAAAATAATGTTATAAGAAGGTCTGTGGGCAACATCAAACTGTCATAATGCTATGTGTATGTATTGTAGAAATACAGACCAGGCAAAAGATCTAAAATAATAACTCTAATTTTCAAAAATAACTTACTCTCAATTTTCAGCTGGGTAATGAATTCAGATTCTTTATGCTTGCTTAATACAAGTACATATAACAAAAGTAAAGTTGTTGGGTTTCTTTCTTTCAGAAGCAGTCTCCTTCTGTGGATGCATCAAAACCACAAATTATGAAGCCATCTGAAACCAGGGTAAGAATTTCAGAAGAAAATCATGCTTGCATGACATATACCTAAAGCCATGGAATTTCCTTTTTAACATTTTGATACTGAGTAACTTTACCGGTGTTCCTTTTCTGTAGCTTAGTTTCCTCTGCAAAACAATATCCAAAAAAAATGCTATTCAAAGCACGCAGAGCTTTTTAGGACAGCGATAGAAAGAAAACTAATTACAGTGTTTAATTTTAGCTCTGTCACACTTTGTGACATGGGTATAGCTCCCCCCAGTGTAATTGCAGGGTTATTTACCTGACCATGATTTTTCACATACTCAACAAATCCAGGATGAGCTTCAGCTTTCTCTATGTGTACAATTGCATTTTCTCGTTAATCTCCTCTGTTTTTTCTGTCTGACATCTCCCTTGCCTTTGCCCTTCACGCTTGTTCTATCTTGTTTTATGAGTGGGACTTCCTCAGTGTCAGGGCTGTGTCATCAGTCATGTCCTCTGCTTGTTAGGAGAGAGTCATAATCCTCCCATACGCCTCCCTTGCCTAACAGGAGTTACATGTGTTGTTTAAACAAATGATTAATGATTCTCCCCCCACCTCTTCCATTTTCCACGGTCATAACAGCAAACCCAGCAAAAATTGGATGCCAAAGCAGACCAGCAGGGACTCATGTGGTGGTAAAGGCTAAGGCTGCCTGTAGCTTGCGTAAATGCCAGTAAAGGGGTGCATGGAGAGGTCAGGGTGGGAGAGGTCCCTGCAAGTGCTGTGGCACAGTCAGAGCCAGCTCTGCGGGTGAATGGCACTGTTGTAGGCCCTGCCAGACAGCTCTTGAGCACCTACAGTGTGTTGGTACAGCCAGTGCTGAGGTCTGGTCACCTTCATTATGGTGGTTTTGTTCCATTTATCAAATGGGAAGTTTCTTTGCAGCAACCTTTTCCTCTTGTCTCTGATCATTCTGGCCTCCATCTCCATCTCTGCATTTGAACTTGGCCATTACATTCCCCTCAGCCTTTTAAAACACTTCTTAAAACCCATGCACATGTACATCTAGGAGCTGAATGACAATTAAACTGTTTTCCATTTGTGCACAATCATCATTACTCACAAAGGAAGGCATCTGCCAACCTCTGGTTTCATCTTCCTGTTGCGTTTGTGTGGGCAAACTCATTTGTGTCATGTTCATTAATGCTGTGGTTCTCCATATGGTCTAACCCAGACAGCTATGGTCTTTCCCTACTTGAAATTTAAAACAGCTCTCAGAAGAATGTGGTAAATGAGCCAAAAATAGAGTAGCAGAGGCATGCTTCATCACTGTAAGACTGGTAAACACAAATCCCTTTGAAACAGTGGCCTGCATTTGCATGTGTAACATAATTAATGTTTTCTTTTAATGTCTGTTGCATTATTAATGTCTTTCTCCTGCTGGATTAAACAAGTCATTTGCATTTTTGACAGTAGAAAAGATGTAAGGTTGCTGAGTCACTTCAATTTCTAGTCCTAAATTTCTTGCGAATTAAGGACTCTTTCCCAATTGCCTGCTATAACCACGTCTCATTTGTCTTCCCTGAAGTCTCTCTAGTGTGCCACTGCTCTTAACCATGCTCTGGACCCCTCTTTGGCTTTCAGTTCTCTGTATGTGTGTCCTTTGTCTCTAATGAACCCTCAGTGTTGTGCCTCTCTGAGAAAGCTGTGAGTTCACTGTGGCAGAGGAAGGAATGTGGAATTTCTTGCTCTGTGGGCAAAGCCTGTGGTTAGGTGGAGAGTTTGGAGGACCAGGGTGTAGGGCCAGCACGCTGTGGATTTTGTAGGGTTGGAGGAAACAGGATTTTTCAGAGTTGGTGCTGCCACTGTCACAAACATGTCCCCTTCAACTCCCTTTCTTTTGCACGTGTTTGTGTAACTGCACTGTGAACCAGGGGACCATTGAAAAAGTATTATTTTTTGTTTCCAGACCATTTTCCAGTCAGTTTGAAACACCTCCTCTCAGATCCTGGCACAGTGCATGTGGAAGCAGGCAGTCGAAGGGGAAGTGGAACATCTTTTTCTCCATAGGAATTCAGCACACGCAATCAGCTGATGCCATGGCTTCAGTCTGTGGCTGCTCGCAGCTGACTGTGTGTAAAGGATGGCTGAGCAATTCCTCTGAATGGATGGTCTCGTGCTAAAATTGTTGGTTTGATTTGCCTGGGATTTTTGATTTCTTCTTTTTAATTGGATTTCAACTTCGTAATTGCTAAAAGTGTATCTAAATAGATGTGTCTCTCAGTGTGAGCAGGTGTTTATAATCATGAGTTTTATTGTGGCCTCAGCATGCATTGTGCATGAGTCTTGAATCAAATCCTTGCCCGTATGGGTCCGTTTATTCTTCAGCATTGTCAAACATAAATTGATAGTGTGTAATCCTGCACTTTTTAAAAGTTACAAAAGAATAGCGAGTGATGCATACCTTACACAGAAAGATGCACTAAGTATGCAGTAAAATAATATTTACGGTATAAAAAAGGAGACTTGCAGTTGTTCATAACTGGTTTGGCAGGTTGAGAATTTGTGTTGAATGTTCTGTACAGGTGTTGGGTGTGGGCAGAAGTGCAAGTACATGTATTTTATTGTCCTGCAAAAATAAGGTGTACATAGTCTTCTCCAGAAAAGCAGATAAGAAAAACCTGAATTTGTGCCCTGACATCAGGGTACTTAGAGTCCTGAGCAGGGCATAGTCCCAGAGCAAGAAAAGTCAAACTCTGTGTTTTTAAACTTAATCCTTGCACTTCTGTTACATTTTTTGCACTTTGTTGCTGAGGGACATCTCATTTCTGATTGACTCTTTGCTGTAGATTTTACAGAAACACATCCAACCTCGATTTATCTCAAAAACTGGGAAAATTCAGGATTATCCTTTCATTACAGGATTATTTAGTTAATGGTACAAAAATGGATGTGTGTGTCTTTGAGTGAATCCTAAGGCAGTCATGTAATAAGGACACTCAAGTGGGAGCATATAAAGCATGACTGAACCTGAGAATTGCTGTGCTTTTATCAGGTTTTAGGCATCAAGACGAAATACAAAGCAGGGAATTTGGGAAGGGGCTGGGAATCTGAGAGCTTGAATGATGATTTTGGGTTTTTTTCCGTATTTATTTTTAGCATCTTTTTCTCACTTTGAGAATTTTTGGTTCTCCCTCTCCATCAGTATTTTCCCACTTGTGTGTGGAGGTGTGTTCTTTACCCTGGTCCACAGCTTTGAGACCTTTGCCAAGATTATGCCCGGGAATCTGCATTTAATATGTGCTCAGGATTTCCCAGCCAAGTGGCTGCGGTTCAGTGTGAGGTTGTGAATACTTGTGTAACAAACGGTAAACAAACTTAGCAAATTTCTCTGTGTGGTCAGCCAGAAAACGGAAGCTGGATGCTTACAAATGGTAATGAATGTTTGGCAGATGAAAGGTTCTTTCTGTGTTGCTCATAGCACAGCTGAAGTAGCAAGAGCAAGGGAAAAATAGGAAGAAAAATACAGTGAGGAGGCTGGCATTTTTGTTTTTCTGTTTTCTTACCAGATATAATTTTAATTCCTGATATAATAACAAATAATAGCAGATATTCTCTAATTTTTCTGTGTTCTTACATGCTTCTCCTAGTAGTAATTTATTGCTTACTGTACATTCACTTGAGGTGAATCACAGGAATTAATTTTGTGGCATGGCTGCAGAAGGTTTTCAGGTGTAAATCCTAGAAGTGCAGTTGTGTCACACTACCCTAGCCAGGTTGTTCATCTCTGTTGTAAAATAAGAGCATTGGGAGGTTACAGAGGAGAGGAAAAATATTAAATTTCTGCTGTGTGTAGTATAAGGATATTAACTGAACATATCCCATCCCATGTATGGGGATTATGCTGTATGATTAACAACATATTCCATGTATGTCCTGTTGAATCTAAGAAATTGTTTTTTCCATCAGGACTATGTCTATTTTTATAATTACTTATTTTACTATTATTTTATTGATAAATTAGTGAAAAATGCTTAATTAAATAATACTTGAGGTTGTTTCCATTGGTAGTGGCAATTTGAGTTTGTTACCAAACTGGTTACTGTATTTAACATCTTCTCTCCCTCTCAGTCCCCTGTGTGAGGAGTGAGTGTGTCTATGGGTGGGTGTTTGCACACATGGGAATGCTCTTAAATCACTGGCAGCCTGTGTTACGATGCTGTAAACTGCAGGATTGGTGTGTGGTGGTTACACAGAATTGTGCTGACAAGTGTGAACCTGTCTGATACTCTGCCTTACATAATCTGATCCTCTGCAAATAACCACACATATTAACCTCTCTCTGAATAAATGTTGTTTGTATTTCAGTCCTCACCAACAACCAAAGCAGCTTCTGAAAAGAACACCCATTCAGACAAGGTAAATACTTACCTGTCACCTTTGCAGAGCTGCTGCACTTTGGCCTTTTGCTAACTTTGAAAAAAGAGTAAAAGAACTGAACTCTTGGCTATTTCTCTGTCACATGAAACTGGTGTGTGACCAATGACATACCTGTGCACAAACTTCAGGACAGCCCAAGAAGTGTCCTGTTAGCCATCTTTAGATCTGCCTTGTGCTTATTTGGACTGGCATAGATCATGTTCCATAGCATTGAATGGTGGAAAGGGTAAATTATCTCAATTTTTAATTTTTTGACAGCCAACAGACTCTCAGAATAAGCAGCTGTCTGAGGAGAAGCAAAAGGAACCCAGTGATGTAAGTTTTTTCTTCTGCTATTTTTTTTTTGTCTTCCACTTAAGAAAATAGTTTAAAAAAAAAATTAGAAGTCAGCCCTCCATATCTAGTGCTAATAGTTTATCTCTACACAGGGGAAAAACCAAACCACACCTACCGTGACAACAGCTTCTAAACCAAATAACACAGGAAAAGTAACTACAACTCAGGCTGACCAGCCTCCACCAGCAACATCCACAGAGACAGCAAAGGTATTGTAGAAGCAACAACCAACTTTTATTATTTAAGCCAATTTTTACTATTTTATTGAGAGGATATCAGGAACCCACATGAAGATGTATATTGTCAAGTGAGACTGGGTCCCCAAAATTCACAGTGTAGATTAGCTGTTAGCCAAGCAAGTAACATTAAGAACATCATGGTTTTAGGCCTGTTTCTGTGTGTTTGGGGCTCTTCTGTTTTTTCTCAGATTTTCGGTCAGGTCATTGTAGCTACACAGCTGCCACTGGGTCTTTGTCTGGCTCTTCCTTTGCTCCCTCAGTGCAATGTTGGCTCCAAATGCAGCAGGTCAGCCCTGAACTCAAGGCTCTGGAAAAAACTGAAGTGAGAAAGGCTGGGGAAAAAGTTGGAGAGGAGTCATTTCCACAGGGTAAATGGAGAAAAAGTGTGAAGGAAAAGCATGTGGTGGCATCTGGATGTAGATGTTTTAGTCTCCTGGTCTGCAAATGTGTGGTGACAAGGCCAGGGTAACAGGAAGGCCTCCTGCAGCTCTACTACCACACACTTATTTTTGGCAGTACATGAGAGTGCCAGTAATGCAGAAGTCTGCATTTTGTGTGGTGTTGCTCCTCCACCTCCCTGCCTGCAGCAGTTTTCACCCCAACTTGTGCACCTTTTGCAGCTGGAGTTCAATGGTGCATTGAGGGTTACGAGCAGTAAATGACAGCTTTCAAAAGAGACTTGGAAGGGGTCTCAAAGTCTTTCTTGCCCTGCAGATTTCTTTCACTGGCAAAGTAAGAAGAAGGGGATAGAGTGCTTAAAATAGAAAGCTTTCTTTCCCACAGCAAAATCACTGTAAACAGAGCTTTTGGTGGTAGATCACTCTGCCCAAGCATCTGGGTGCTATGCAGGTGCACCAGCCAGTTGCTGAGTCCCAAAAACTGTGCACACCCTTAGCGTTGGATGTTTTACTTTGTTTTGTCTCTCTTTGAACATTGCAATAAATCATCTCTTAATGTTTCTCTTTTTTTTCTTCCAGCAAAAGTCCAAGGAGATGCCCACAGTGGCTGGTGCAGCTGCTGGAGCAGGCACAGCTGGTGCAAGTGTGGTTGCTGCTGCTGCTAAATCAAGTACTGAGGTTGGTAAACAAAGCCCCAGACAAAGGCCTCCCTTGTAATAATGTCTCAGAGGCTGCTTCTCTCTCTGAAACACTTCAGTTCCAGGAAAAAAATAAATAGGCAACTGCTGAAGTATTGATACATCCTCAATGTATGTGTGATGGTGAAGGGTCTGAAAAAATAGGGAGAAAACCAGTGGTGTGTCATTTGTGTTTGGTCAAATGGAACTTTTTTAGAAGTTATCTTAAAATTATACAAGCTTAGAATTTATTACTCTCTCTCTTCAGTTATTCTTGAATATATATGCATGTGTGTCAGCTGATACATAAATACAAAATTTCTTGTTGAAGACGGTGGAGAATTGAATTTAGAACAGTTCTCACTGAAAAATTTGGCAAGTGCATGTCCTGCTGAAAAGAAAGCTTTTGGGATGGTTTCTACAGATTCACCAGATGCTTCTGATTTTTTGTTGAAGTTTTTTTCCCCCTGTGTACAGCATAGTAACTTCTATAATGGTTTGCTTCTTTTTTAGCCTGGTATGGATGAGTCAGCACTTGACAGCCTAATAGATACCCTTGGTGGACCTGAGGAAGATGTGCCTACTACTCCTGTTTACACTGGTCCAGAAATTACGGTATTTTACACTTCATATTCTTATTTCTTAGAAGATTCATCCCTAAATTACATCTGTAGTCGCTCATTACTGCATTGATCCAGGACTTGTCACTGTGATCTGCTAGCAGTTAAAACAGAGTGTGCACAGTTACATTTTATTGTTGGTTTTGTTAATATAGGAATTACAGTTTTCGGTTTATTGAGTAGAAAACACTAAAGTGTCTACAAAGTAAGTTTGTTGCTTTTCTGAGCTGACTTCTGTACTTGGTCTAGAGTGGATTTACAAAAGGCAGTGATGGAGGGAGGTATAAGAGAATGTAAACAACCTGGAAGATTTCATGTCTTCTTGAGAAAAACAGAGAGTTAGGGGAAAAATGCATAACTTTCTGAGTCTGAATGGGAGAGCCACGTAAGAAGGATTAGGATTACAAGATAGGTGGCTCAGTACAGTGCTCAAAGGCAGCAAAAATTTTGGAATTTATAAATATTTTAATAGCAATCTATGTTCAGCAGTATATCCTATGGTCTGAGACTCTGAAATGTCTTAAATTAGTAATCTGGCAATGGATTTGTAGGGTTCTGCTGGATGATGATCACTGTTGAAGCAGGTGAAGAGGTGTGTGCATGACAATAGGTACTGAAAGATACAATACAGTGTCCTAGCCAATCTTCACATTTTCTTTCTGGAAGTGTCACTGTAGGTAGCTCTATCAGAAGTTTGTTTCAGTAAAGAACAGTACTCAAACAGTAATGTGTGCATTATTTTCACAGGAAGATATATATTCAAAATACTTGGAAGAACTGGGCAAACGGGAAGGTAGTCTCCCTCCAGAGTATGTTAAATTGTTGAAGGTTAGTGAGTTAAAAAACACATGTTCTTTATGTGTGTTTTCTTTCATATTGGATATTTCTGCTTTCCATTTACTGCAAAATTAATTCTCCTTTTAGAGCAAAGGGTATGGCAAAGACGTGGTCCCACCAAAAGCAAATGAGCAAGACGAAGTAAGACTTCTTTTTAAATATATAAATATATATATAGTAATGTGAAAGTAGCCTGGGTGAAAATAACCCAGGTATCAGTGGATTCCTAGGAAAATATAACTGTTGTCAGTTCTCCAAAAGTTCCAGGCAGTGGGAGGGGGATGCCGGGTACCAGATAACTTAGCTACTGGTAAAACTAAATGGAATTTGGCACAGATGTTTTTAATAAAGGTTTAGGAGTTTTCAGGACACTGAAGCTGAAATGAGTCAATTAAATGCTTATGGAGATATTGGGCATATGAATAACAAAGGGGAGAAATACTGTGCTAGCAGGAGGCTCTTTGTAATGCCTTCAGCAAAGACTACTTGTATTTCCAAACCTGGCAAGAGGTTTCTGTCACCCAGCTTAATTTTTCTAGTTAGGAAGTTTGACATACTAAAAATAAAAGCTTATCTGAAACATGAATCAACCAGAGGGAGCAAGTACCGCCTTTATTTTTTGTTGTGTCAGGAGCTTGTGCCAATGAGGTCACTGTGTGAGTAATCGTGGGAGACACTCAGGCTGTAAACTGAGCTTGACCCGTGTTGATATTTGAACTTTCTCATGGTCATAACTTGGTTTGCAATTCCTTGCTCAGAAACCAATGACGGATGATGAGCTTGCAGAGGCCCTGTCGTCTGACTTCACCTGCAGCACTGCTTCTGCTCCAGAGAAGAACACAAGTCAGACAGAGGTATTGACACTTTTCCCCGCCGTCACATGCATTTATTGTGATGAAAAACTGACAATTGTTATCATAATATTTCATTTTAAAGTGATAAAATTTCCTGCTTCTTTTCTATTTTTGTAAATTTGCCTGTCATTTCATCTTGCTTGTAGAAACCAAATAAAGAAGGAGAAATTGTGCAAGCACAAGCAGCAAATTCAGTCAAGGCCTCAGTTCCTCCTAAGGAGAAGAAAACAAAATCGAAAGAGGTACATATAGTCATTCTTTCACTAGTTAAAATTTACAGGCATATGCCTCTGTTATGTGCTCCTGGTCTCATAAAGATGCTTGTAATTCTTGTTTCCAGTTGTAAATCCTCTTTATTATGGAAAGTATAAGAATAATAAGAATTCCCATTGCTCAGACTCCATTGTGTCTTAAAGATCTGACTTTAGTGGATCATATGATTTTCCTTCTGGATCTTCTGCACAATAACTGTGATTCTTCTGACTAGAGGCAACAGAGTAGAAATATTAGCAGGAAAATCATATTAGCTATGTGATCTGTGTTTGAAACTTGGATATGATGTAATTTTCTCATTTTTTGTGAATCTTCTTTTTTTTTCCTCTGAATAGACCAAGTGTGACCTTACACTTTTTTGGTTTGCCATGTCAAAGCATATGAGAATTGTGTTACATGACATTGTGACACTCTGGGTTTTTCAGGGTTTTTACTTCCTTTTTTTTTTTTATTCTCTCCCTAAGAAAAGCCATATCTTGATGAAAACTGTGTTAATTCTAGCACATCATTTGGTGTTAAGGAAATTGGGTAAAGCCAAACCAAAATGACTAATCTGGTGCTGGCTATTCCCTTCACATGCAGCATAAAAATCCGTAAAGTAAAACCTGTGTCAATTTAAAGAAAAAATGAAATGGTTTGCACGTTTTCTTAAATGCAGGAAATTAAAGATGATGCACTGGACGCTCTCCTTGACACTCTTGGAGGACCTGAACCTGAACCTGAAGAAGATCTTACCCCTGTTGTAGAGGTGTCAGAGGTAACATCTCACTCCTTTTTTACCCTGGCTTCCAGGTTCTGGCTGTGGAATCCCAAGTTCTCTTTGTTAGACACCGGACAAATGTGTAAAATAACAAGAAAGTGACTTTCATATCAAAGGCCTAAGGAATGTCTGAGTCTTCAGTGATTAAGAAAATGAAAAAATTAAGAATCCCAAGTGGATACAGGTAGAGTAGAACATAGTAAGATGGTCTGGAAAATGATAAGCATATAATTTGCATATACAAGCAAACATACATATAGACATACATACATACATACATAGGTAGATTCACCTCAGCGTTGGGGTTTTTTCCCTGCACTGTATACAATTTGTAGCAAGCTTTCACTTTGCATATATTTGCTGTTCAATTTTTAATTGACTTTCAGTGTGTATGTTCCTTTTTCCATCAAACTCCATTATTTCTAATTTGAGTCTTGCCTTTCACTGTCTTCTGAGAGTTTTGCTTTTCATCAAGAGACAGAATTTAAACAGTAACCCTGTGTTTGCCTGTTAACTTTAACTTTTTAGTTTAGTTTTGCCAACTCGGCCTATAATCATACTTACAGCAGGATTTTTCCTGTCTTCATGTACAGCTCAGAGCAAACAAACGATAGGGAAATAGTAAAAGATCTTCTGTTGCTGAGCTCAATTTTGACAAAAAAGCAGTTTCTTATATTGCAGATTTAGTCAGTCTGGGCCTTCAGGTAAGTTAGTGGATGCATTTCATCATGAAGGAGGCCCAGAAAATAAAAAGCTTTGTGTTGGTGCCAGTGATGGAAAAGGATGCAGAATTATGGCTTGTGTAATCAAGAGTGCTGAAATGCAAGAAAACCTGAGAATTTTGTACACACAAAAATTTTGTAAGTGCCTAACACAAAGACAGAGCTCTGAAATACTGTCTTAAGTTTTTTAGGATTTAAAATAATTTAGCTGTATTCACATAAGGTGTTGAATCTTAAACGACTATGATTTTACCACAGACATTTGACAGGAATAAGTTAAGGGATTTCAGTATCTTGTTACATGGAACAGTTTTATCCCATGCCAGTTCTTCTGCACACAGTAGGCTGAAGAATTGTGTTAGTGAACTTGTGTACTTTGAGGGTTTTTTTAAAATGCCTTTAAGTGGTTTTTTTTTTAATATCCTTTCTTTTTAAGGCAAAAGCCAAAGAGAAAAAGGAACCAAAGGCTGGAGAATGTGATGATACGATACCTCCAGAGTACAGGTTAACGCCAGAGTTGGTAAGTTTTTCATATCTCCATTGCTTTGTAGGTAGGGTACTGTGTCTGACACTTTCTTTCATTGCAGAGAGGGAAAGCACATGGGGAAAACAAACCAAGCTAGTATTTAATCAATGGCTTTCTCCTTGGTGATTTCTGTACCTCTGATTTCCTCTTCTTCCTTTGTGGGCATTACTGCTTTTTTCAGGCATTCTGGGCAAAGATCTGATCTCGTCTATTCCTTCTCTAAGACTGATATTTCTTGTTTCTGACATTAAATCTCAGCATTGTCATTAAATCTCATCCCTTTGCAGAATTGATCTTTGGTATCACTTTGTAATGTTAATCTTGAAACAGTGCTGTAAAATTGGTGGGGAAATAATACTCTTTTTTTTTTTTTTTTGTATTGTCCCTCCAAGTGGTGGAGATCGGTTCAAAGTTAACCAAAACAACAGCGGAACACTTTTTTATCTCTTGTATTGTGCTGACATCACATTTGCTTTTTTGATCTACTTACCTGGCCATGTAAAAATTCCCCATTTAGGGGAATTCTGTCACTGATTTAATCTTGTATATGTAATTTACTTTACATCATTTTGCTGGTGATTACTGAATATGGCACTTACTGCAATGTGCAAAAGATGTCAATAATACTTAATTTACTTCTAGGATAAAGATGGAAAACCAATATTGCCGAAGCCTGAAGAAAAACCAAAGGTTAGAAAACTGACAATATTGTAGGAGTGTGGCTAGATATCCTGTTTTCTCCCTCTCTGTCATCACTTCTCTCACTTACCACGATGTAAGTCTCTCAGTCTGCTTGTGTGTTTTACTTCCTTGCACAAAACCTGCTGCTCAGAAGCATCAAATGGAAGTTGGTTTTATTGAAATTCAGTTATCTGTGAATGAAGAGGTCATATAAGGAAAAGGTTTAGAGAGTACCAAGACAGGAGAGAGTTACAAGAATTAGTGCTGGCTCAAAGAAAGGCTGTGTGGGGAGTTAGTAAAGTATTCTGGAGAGGTCTCTTGGAGCTTTTAAGGACATAGAGAGGTGAAGCAGGAAAATCTTTTGTTTTTTGACAGTTTCATCTTGTTAGTCATCAAATACAAAGGGATGTGACTGGAAAGAAGGAGAAAAAAGCTGCTGTGGACATTTTCCTAATCACAAAGAACAGCTTGGACTTTGCAAAGAGTACCGATCGTGGCCTAGAATGTGCTAGAGAGCATTAAAATATTGAAAGCGAGAGTTGCAAAGATTAATTTTAAAGGCACAGGAAGAAAGCAAAGGAACTGTGCAGTGAAGAAACTGAGGGCTCCACTTCGTAAATACTGTGAGTTGAGGAGTGCTGCCAAAAATTGGAAAAGCACAGGAAATCTTCACTCTTCTGAACCAAGCGTGAAGGTCAGGACCAGTTTGAGTGCGAATGACATTGAGCCTTCTGAGCAGAAATGTGAAGTCATTCCTATTATACAGGGTTAAAATGTGGAGGGGAGGAGTGCAAAGGTAGTGATGGAAAAAAGATTACTTCTGTGAAAAAAGGTTATTACCTAAGTGCCTTTCTTTATTTAGTGCCTGAAGGAGGATTTCAGGCATTATGGAAAGTGGTGTCTTACATGTTTAGGCACTTTATAAAGAATTAGGGGAAGGGAATGAGAGAGGGATTTCTCTCTCAGAAATGTCATTTTATGCATTATGAGTCTGTCCCTAAGCTGTTAAGTTCCATGCAACAGGTGAATGGCCGTCACTGCAAGCAAAGATTTAAACATTTAGCTGTGATGAGTAGTTTGGAGAATCCCAGGATCATCAGGTGCAGAGACATGGATTGCAGAGGCCTGGTTCACGTAGTGTCATTAGATCGTAATAGATCACTCACAGCAGGAAATTAAAACTGCATTTTTATTCACCAAAACATGTAGTGAAAACCACTGAGTGTCAGCAATCAGTGGATGAGCTAAGGGAACTCAGGGAACTCTACTTCTGCTACTGAATATTAACGTTTTCTTCCTAATTAAGAGGTTGTGTTTTCCTTTTCAGTAACCCTGTAAACAGTCTTAAAGATTATATATCTGGTTCTCCGTATTATGTTTTATATTACATGTACGGTTCACTACATTATATTGACTTTTGATAACAAAGCAACTGATTTATTCTGAGTTGTGTTTTTCTTAATTTTATGCACTCCAAAATGAATGCTGTTTTGCTGCGCATGATTGTGGAAGGTTATTTCAGTGTAGGCTACAGATGTTTTCCTACTTTCTGAGCAGCTGAAATACAGTTTTTGAAAAAGTAAATTAAAAAAGAAGCAGTGAGTCACCTGTACCACGTATGTCTTTTTTTTTTGCAGCCTTTGAGTGAAGCTGATCTTGTTGATGAATTTTCAAAGGATTTTGCCTGCCCTGCACAGCCTGCAGTACAACCCAAAGCACCAAAGCCCTGCAACATATCCAAAGTATGTCTTTCTGAGTCACTGGAGAAGCTGACAGTGACAGTTTTGCTAAGACTGGATAGTGCTACTGTTCTTTCAAGAAAAATCATTTTCTTCTCTTCCTGGTTTACCCTCCCTGTTGCCCTTAGTGGAACACGCACTATTGGCACTCTTTTCTTCCCTGAGCATCTCTGCCTTTAAATTTAGTCTTTTTTTTCTCTTTTAGTACTGTATTTAGAAAAAGAGGAAAAAAGCCATTTAACTGGCACATTTTGTGTTTCTGAGCATATTCAGTAAAATACAGTGTAATTGTTCTGTTTCAGAAGCCATCAGGGTCCGTGTCTGCAAAAGCCACTGAGGATAAAGTGGTCCCTCGTGCCACAGCTTGCGTTGTGCAATCTGCAGCTCCCACCTCTGCAGTAAGTAGTGGAGCCCCTTCAGCTGGAGCTAAGCCAAAACTCAGTGCTTCATATATGGAATGGTAGAGGATGTTGTCAGGATTTCAGTATTGTACATTCTTCTTCCATAGTGGTAATTCACAAAGGCTGAGCAGTTTAACACACACACACAAAAGAAAAAAAAAAAAAGCACAAACTGGTCAGTGATCTCCCTCATGGAGAAAGCTAAATTGACAGTTCTTGTGATCTCCCATAGCTCTTGCTGCCCAAAGGGCATGATGTTTGTGAACCTAATAGGGACAGCAAAAAAAGACAAAACCAGATTTCTTCAACTCCAAACTAAGAATTATTTTTTGCCCCGTACAGGTTGGTCCTGTAGCAGATGAAGCACTGGAAGCCTTGTCCAGTAGCCTAGGGAAGAGAGAGCCTGATCCAGATGAGAAAAAGCCTGCTGTGGACAAAGTTAAGGTAGAGAAAAAAAATCAGACCTCAAAAAATAAGACTGTTAATATAATTACCTTCAGCGTTACTCCATTTCCTCAGATTACAAACAATATAGACGCAATATTTTCACCTTTTTTTTGAAAACGAAATACACTGTTGAAACCAGTTCTGTTCTGCTTAAGGAAGTACTAGTAGGATTTCAACACAGTACACTTCCTTAATAATTCTGACTGTTGCCGTGCAGTAGTTCCCTCAGTTTCTGTGGGAAAACTTTTTTTGTCATGTCTTTCTGCTGAACTGAAGAAGAATTAAAATGCACATCAGGGGTAGCACACAGTATGGTCCTTCTTCTGAAGGAACCAAATTCATGATGAGGGGTTTAAATTCGGAATTATGCACAAAACTTTGGGTTTTATATATTTAAATAGGGAGCCATAAGTAAGTCACTGAAATCCTGTCTAAGGGAATGCTGTTCATAGGCACAGTCCAAATGCCCCCATGTCTCACCCTAATCCAGATGGAATTGACTGGAGTCAGAAACCAGCCCTTCCAGTGGCTGGAATCCTGTCAGGCAAAAGTTCCCAAAGTTGGCTTTAGTCCCTTTTCTTAGTTAGCATTTTCCCAGCATAACTTGTATGGGGATAATGATTTTGAAGTGAGCTACTGATTTCTCTGTTCAGCCTGCCTTTTCGTGCAGGTAGCTGTTGAGTGGATTTACAAAAAAGTCAAGAATTAACACTCTAAGGTGTTTTTGGTTTTGGTGTCCACTGTTGTCTATTCGCTTACCTCTGCTAGCTTCATTGAAATACGTAAAGCCACTTCTGATACACAGAGGAAGAAGGAGGCAAAGGAGTGAAGGCTTTCTCAAGAGAAAATGTTTTCTTCTAATTTTCATGAGATTTGTATCTGGTGGTTGGATTGAATGAGAAAGGCCGATTTGAATCAGTAGACTGAAGTCTGAAAGTTTGCTTATGTGCATTTCTGTTGAGATGTAGTCAGTTGTTTCTCTTACTGTGATTCCTGTTTTGCCTTCACAGGAGAAGAACAAAAAGAAACAACACAAAAAACTGGGTGAAGAAGAAGAAACAATTCCTCCAGAGTACAGATTAACAGATGCCAAAGTAATTTATTTAACATGCTCTCTTAGTCTTGCTTCCCTTTCATTCCTCAGAACATGTGTATGAAACTGAGACTCCCATTTCATTTTGAAACACTGATGTTTCAGTTGAGCCATTTTTACAGTATGTAGAAATTCCAGTTTGTAGTTCCCAAATGTCTGACATCTATCACTGGATGCCTGCATGGGCATAGAAGTGGTTTAGATGCAGATACCTGCAGATCAATTATTCTGTCTGAGATCATTGTGCTGGAGTCTTTCAGTAGCTTCTGGTATTTTAGATCTAAATATATTGTGATGGGTTAAAGCTGTTGAAAGAGCTCCAGTGACCTGGATGTTTTAAGAGGCATATTGAGTAGCAGCAGGCGATGCTATAGAGGCTGCTGGTTAGACCCCTGTCTTGTGTAACACTTTTTGTTGCTCAGGGAATGCTCCCAGAGTGTTTACATTGCATGGCCATTTGAGGACTGCTTGGTTTAATGCAAGGCATTTTTCTCTTTGTAGGATAAAGATGGAAAACCACTCCTACCAAAACCAGAAGAAAAGCCACAGGTAAAAAAAGTGACTGTTTCACATAACTGTTTCATTCATGACTTACTTACCAAGTCTCAGCAGGGTTCCCAGTGTTCAGTTTTAAAATAATCTGTGTTACCTGCTTACTTTTTAAGAGATGAAGAGACTTACAGTCTTCCTTTTTTTCTTTTCAATTGCAGCCTATGAGTGAAAATGATCTTTTAGAGGGTTTGACAGAAGGATTTGCCTGTTCTCCATCACCACCTGCACCATTACCTAAATCAGCTGTACCAAATGTTTGTGTATTAGATACCTGAAAATTGGTTTTATTTTCAAGTTGTTTGAATAATCTTGACATTTTATATGTTTTCCTTATGTAAAGTTCCTCAAATGAAATCCAGTAACTAAAAATTTAAAATATTTCTTTCAGTAAGTTAACATAAGAGCAGGACTTTAAGAAAACAAACAAACAAAACACTTGTTAAGTTACATGACCCGTCTTTTTACTGGTTGCTTGCCTAAGTAGTGCTTTGCAGCTGAGGATTTTAAAAGTGTTATTTGGGAATATTAGATGGGCTTGGTGAAATCTTAGTTCTTCTGGAGTAATTTTAACCTGTTAAAACTTCAGCTGTGGCAAGGTTTAACCCAGTGGTTGAGATGGAAGAACAAACTGAGATGAGGAGCAGTTGCACAGTTTGAAGGGTGTTTCAATCTGAAACAAGCAAAGCTCCTATGGCAAATTAAATCCTTTATTGTGTGGGCGTTGTGTGGAGTCTGATGAGTGTCTTCCTCCGGGTCCCATGTGTGTGTTGTTCTTCCAGAAGTCCAAGGAGGGTGCCAAGCCCACGAGTTCTTCAGATGTGATCTCTGCTGCTACGGTTTCCTCAGTGCACTCAGCAGCTCCTGCAGTGTCTGCCTCAGTAAGAAACCTCTCCTGTCAATCTTCACCCCAAAATGAGGGGCTGAGTAGTGAGGAGAGGCAGCAGCATGATCTGGACAGTTTTACCAGTGTGGACTGTTGGAAAATTTAATAATTTATTGCTAAAACGGACTATTGCAGAGAAGGAAGATGTTCCTCTGGAGAGAAAAAAAAAAAAAAGGAAAAAAGAAAAGAAAGAATGTCTGGGCACCCTGTTTTCAACAGACTTCTACAGGCATCACCATGACCCCCTTTGAATACCAGGGGAACTCTCCTTCCTGGCATTTATTGCAGTATTGCTCACATATTTTGATCTGTGCAGAGGGGTCTTCCCTTAGTGCTCCCAGCGTGATTTGAAAGGGAAATATAAACCTCCTTTCTCCTGTGTTGGTTTTAAGGGCTTT
The DNA here is from genome assembly GCA_013397895.1 of Origma solitaria. Classification (NCBI taxonomy): domain Eukaryota; kingdom Metazoa; phylum Chordata; class Aves; order Passeriformes; family Acanthizidae; genus Origma; species Origma solitaria. The sequence continues at coordinate 152,671 of VZRL01006439.1, read as the reverse complement.
TTTTCTATCCAAGTTTTGAATAAAATTGCAAAACAAATGGCACTTGCCAAATAGCAATCATTTGATAGATCTGTTCTCATTACAGCAGCTAGGCTTATTTATAACAACAGAAAATCATTAAAATGAATCCCATAAGTCTTCCTTGAAATTATGTTTTCTGTGGGTCAGAATATTCTGTATTTTTTCCCTAGTTATTGTGCTACACTTCATTTACAAAGGAAGAACTCTTTGTTCAGTGAAGTTGTGCAGTTCATTAGCCAGTACTTATATTAGATTGGAGAATTACATCATTTTTGCAGCATTTTTGCTTTCACAAATGTATTTCTATTTTGTTAGGGAGGAAAAGAGATGGATGAAGCCTTGGATCTCCTGTCTGATTCCCTGGGACAGAGGGAACCTGACCCTGATGAGAACAAGCCAGTTGTGGATAAAGTAAAGGTAACAAAAGACATTTTGAAACTTGAGCAATCTGGGGAGAGGGAGAGGTAGGAGGGAATAAACCAAACCAACAAAAACCCCACCAAACCCCCCAAAATCTGCAATGGTTTTCATATACTCACAGGAGTATATGGCATGGGGATTTTGGATGTTTTAAGGGTAAGGTTTTTGGAAAAAAATCCATGCTCTTACATATAGGTATATCAGCGACTCTTCAGTCATCTGGATTACTTGTGTGCTCTGTGAAAAATGTTGATTTGGTTAATACACTTTGGCCACATGGAGGCAAATGTTGAAATGTTAGAGGAAATTTTAAATAATTTTAGTTCAGTGCCTTTCTCATAATTTTTCAGGTGTCTTCTCAGGGTTCAGTTTCTAAAAGTGATTTGCTGGCCCTCTTTTTGTCAAGCTTTGACTTGTATAACCACAAGTATCAAGTTAATTTAATCAAGTTAATTTTTAAACTTGCTTGTTTCTTCTGCTTTTGTCTTCATTTAGTCTTCAATGAAATCCTATAAAGACCCTTCTGCTAATCAGAAAATCAATTTCTGCATAATAGTAGTAATAGTAGTAATAAATTGTAATCTGAAATACCTAAGAGCATGGAAATAAAACCACCGTAATGCTGCCTATCAATGTTTAGGCTGGAATCTCGAAGCAAATTCTTAATTTCAGATCAGGTAGAATTTGTTGGTGCTTCAGGAACAGGTTTATGCAGTCTGGATAGCACGTGAGCACCTGATGTGTGAGATCTCAGCAGCTCCTCTGCTTCAGTGGAGCTGTAGGAGCCCAGCTGTCTTCAGTTGTTGTTTTTTACAAAGGTATAGACAATGCTTAGATTTAAAACTTTAAAAAAGGGAAAAAAAGAAAAGAGAGATCCTTAAAATGTCTGCATTAGCACATACAAAAGTGACATTCAGCAGTCTGCTTAGAAACCTCCTTGTGACGTTCTGTGTGGCATGTTTCTGGTGTGCTGCCAAAAATCAGAGCAGTATAAGCTGGAAAACAAATGTGGGTTTTAAAACTTTCAGACATGAAACACGCTTCATAGTGAAATGAATAAATGGGGATTTTCCCAGTAGGTTTAATATTTTAAAGTGAAAAAGGCCATCTGTTAAGTCTGTTAAGCCCCCTGACTTACTCATTGTTGGTAGTTGTAACGTGGGTATTAAAGTTGTTAAAAACTTAAATGCTTTCAGGAAAAGGCTAAATCTGAACACAGAGACAAACTTGGAGAGAGAGATGAAACAATCCCTCCTGACTATCGAAAACTTCTGGAGTCAGGTGACCAGGTAAGGAAAAACTTTCCCAGTTTTTATTTGCAACACTGGAAATTTGAGTCTGTCTGAGCCAGTCTGTTCTCTTTGGAATTACAGGTTGAATAAGTGAGTGTCTGCACTGTATTTGTGTATTAGGGTTCAACATGGAAATATCCTGCAGTGAGAGGAGCTCTCTCCTTGCATGCTTATAAGTCAAAAAACAAAAGGGGAGAAAAAAGGAATTTTGTTCTTGTTTTGTTTGTGGGTTTTTTTTTTCAATTGGGCAGTCTGAACAAATAAATCACTTTAAACTACTAAAAAAATTTGTTCAGAACAGTGCAGCTTCCTTGGAAATCTGTGAACAACCAGCAGTGCCATATGTAAATACTTGTATTTTAAAACTAATCTGGTCAGTTCAAAATGAGGATGTGCTTTTTTTCTTCCCAAGAGTAAACCAGCAAAGCCAACAGCAAAGGATGACGTGAAACACAAAGGACAGAAGGTAACATTTATGATGGGGTTTCTTGAGGATTTTTTTTTATATTCATGATATTTATTCTGTGGTCTTTTTTATGCTGTGGGCTTTGATTTTGTTTCAAAGTTGGGTCACTGTAGGCTTAAGGAGTGATTCATTGCAAATACTCATAAATGCTGTAGGTAGGTAGGTGATAGAAACAGTAAAACTTTTGTGAGGAGTTAACTCTTCACAATAAATGCAGTTTTTATGCACAACTGCACTATGAATGTTCAGGAAATCATGCCTTTTGGAAACCTCAAATAGATGTCTCTAACATATGTGTAGAGCTCAGGTGTGTTTGTATGTAAGAAAGGAATAATTAAAGCAGACATAAATTCCTGAACCATTAATTTGACTGTGGGAAGTTGGGTTGCATATTTTGTGACTTCAAAATTAACGTTATTGCAGAAACCGACGGATGACAGTGCAGCTATTGATGCCTTATCAGGTGACTTTGATACTTGTGCAAAGACTCCTGATACACCCCAGCACCCAAAGGTAGGACATTTTCTGCTAATAACTCAAAACAAAACAGCTTTTTCACTTCTCACCTTCCTTTGCAATAGCTCAGTTTAGGTTTATTTGGAAGCCTGTCCAGATGCAGGGATTGTCTCACTACTGCTGTGGAAGTTGGGTGCATTTTGCTGTGTACTAAATATTTGGAAGAAGGAAGGTTTGTGGTAATTAGAGCCTTTTAGACTGACTTGGAGAAGGAAGCGGAGCAGAGAAATACGGTAGCAGGTTTTGTACAGATTAAAATGTCAAAAAACCGTAGAGAGGCAGACAAACCTTTCCTCAGTGATACGAGGCACTGTGTAGCAGTGGTTGTAGGCTGGAGCTGAGACAGAATTCAAGAGGGTTTTGTGGAGAGAAAAGTTTTGTGGGAGCAGCAAAGACTTTCAGATGTGTAAGGGAAAACACTAGAGCTGATACGAAGGATGCAGAAGGAATGGACTGGAAAGGTCTTGCAGTGAGAAAAGGCGAAGCAGCTTTGAAACTGAAGTTCAAATCAGCTGTAATTCCTGGGAGGAAAGAGACTGTGTTCCCGAACAGCTTTTCTTGCCACTGCAGTGCTTCCCCAAGTGCGCCCCTCGGCGCAGAATCTTCAGGCAGCTGAAGACAGGACCATTGGGGTTTCAAGTGCTGCTTCATCTGCTTGTGAGCTCCAGAGCTAAATCTACTGCTGCAGCATTATTGCCCTGTAGGAAATACAAAATGTGCCTAGGTTTTTCTGATGCACAGTCTCCAGTCAACACAGCCTGTATTGCTGCCAGCCACATTAAAAAGAATTTGTTTTGGCAGATGCCAAAGTAGGAGCTATCAGTGCTCTATTCTCCTTGTAACTGTAATTTTCTTTCCTTTGGAGTGTAGGACAAAAGTGGAAAGGAAGCTACAACCACTAAAGCAAGCTCAAAGGACAAAGGAAAACCCAGAGACCCTAAAACGGTATAAATGCACATATTTATAGCATGGACATTCATACAAGAGGGGCAGCTGGATTTTGGATTCATATTACAGGGTTCTTATTTTGGGGAGAGCTTTGCATCAATAAGGTTGAACTTGATCCATATTTGTAAACATGAGGGTAGGAGAAAGGCCCTGTCTGTTTCAAAGGAAATTGGCAATAAACAGGGGCAAAAAATACACATATCTTTCAGACAGAGTGTGGTCTTTTGAGGGGGGCTAAGTGCCTGCTCTGCAGGCTTCTCCTTCTTGGATTTGTTGATCTAAGAGTCCCACTTCGTATGCCTATAGCTGCCTCGGGCAGGATCCCCACCACTTCCCTCATTTCTTGACAGTTTTGAGTAACAGCATCCCAAAAGTAGTCCTACAACCAGTTACTACGGTAACTTATTTTTTAAAATTAATGAAGACCTACTTAATTTCATAAATAAGTATGCAGAATGAATATGGTGGGGAAAGGCAGGCAGCTGTTTCTAATTTCAAGGAAAAGGAAGGTGGGGGAGAAAGATAAAAAGGGCTGCTTGGCTTTTGTTATCCAGAAGTACAGGAAATGGATTCAAGTTAAGGTGAGACTTATTCCATCATGTTATTCTCACACAGGATATGTGCAGGTAGATGCCTGAATCAGATGATGACATCTGCTCTGGAAATTTTATGTTTCATGTGTCAGTGATGGGATTTCTCATTGTTATTATTAAATCACCACAGGTGCATTTTGTGTGACCACAGAACTGACTTGCAATTCTCAGTGTAAAATTAAGGGATGTCTTTACATCCTCTTCAGGAGGATGTTCTGAGCTGTGACCTGATCAGTGGTGTGGGTAAAAGGGTGTTGAGAAACAGGGAATGACGAGGTCAGGCACAGCCCATTCTTATCTGAAAGAAAGCAATTGATGATGAAAGGGTGAAAATATTTTTGCACAACAGGAGTCACAAATACTCCTCCTAAACTTTCTGTATTTCAAGTGCAGATTGTATTTATGTCTGAGCTGTGAGTCTGATGAGTGTCTTGTTACTGCCTGATTGCAGGTTTTAGTTTAGTTCATGGTTTCTCGCTGTCTCATCCTCTCTTTAGGCAAGGGGACAGTCCTCCAGCAGCAAATCTGAGAAGCAGAAAACAAGCTAAACGTTAACCTTACCAGGTGAGCTTTCTTTTTCCCTGTTCCCTGGGCTGCCACAAAGACAATTCACGCTTGTGAATTAAAGCTGAGTTTTGCTGGCAGTCCTTGAACCAGACCAAGGCATGGTAAGAGCTGCTGCTAAGCCAGTGCCTGGCATGACTTTGCACATCAGTGTTCCCAGGCAGAAAAGGCCTTTTCTCACACCCTTTATCCATTCAGTTTGTACACAACTACTTCACCTAATTAAACTCCTTTAGGCTGGTGGAATTCCAAGCATTCCAAGGTGTAAAGTCCTGCTTCCCCAAGACATTTTGACAGAGTAATGAGGACTGAGCGTATCTCAGCTGGGGATTTTGATCTTTAGCATACTGGGTTTGTGTCACTACCTCTGATGTGGACCCATCTGGAGCAGGGCACTAGAGGCTTAGTTTCCCATAATTCTTCCCAGATTTATCTTATTCGTTTTATTTCCAATTTACAGAAGATGAGCACTCTGACTTTTGTTTTGTTTTGTTTTGTTTTGTTTTCTTTCCCCCAGGATCCTGGTGCATCATGTAAAGTGTCTTCTTTCTCTGGGTGGATAATCGTTCCTGAAGAGCAACAGCTGATGCTGAAAGCACATAGTTATTCTGGGTGGTTTTTGTACAGTGATACTTGCTGGACTTTCTCTCATCTTTTCTTTTTTCCCAGTAGTAGACTCAGGTGGTTTGTTTCTTTCCCCCAGCCATTCAGTTTATTAAGACTCATATAGTCTGACTTTTTCTGTTATTTCCTTCAGCGTGCAGGGGGAAAGAAGGCTTTCTATTTGCAGGAAATATATTACATCGATGAAGAGCTATGCAAAAAAACCCAAAAAACAAACCAAAAAAAAAACCAACAAAACCAAACAACAACCAAAAAAACAAACAAAAAAAAAACTAACAAAAAAATCTGCAGACTTTTGCACATACTCTCCACATAGTGCCTGTAAATCTCTGAAGAGTTCATACGTGCTAGCATTTTTTAACATTGCAGTGAATGCATTAAGTATTCTGGAATATAGTGAGCTTTAGTTACCTTCTGCTGGGCTGTGCAGCCTTTTGCTCAGGCCAGTTCCTGGTGGGAAGCTGCAGGCCAGCTGTGGGGTGGCTAAAGAGTGAGAAACTGGGGATTAGCCGCTTCATCCAGCACGCCTGGACATTAAGCAGGTATTTGGGATACTGCCTTTAGCCGCAGTTAAAACACACTAGGGCAGGGCTTTTTTTTTTTTTTTTAAATTACCATTATTTCCAATTGTATCTGTACTGTTATCTCGTAATTTCAGGAGTCTCCTGGACTGGACAAATAAAAAATGTAACAGCTACCAACACACAGCAGGGAAAGAAAGTGGGGGGCAACAAGCCGTAGCAGCAATCCAAGTTCAGGTCTACAGGCAGGCTCCTTTTTATCTTATTTTGCACTGTTTCTAGTCCTCCTGTTCCTGGCACTCCAGCAGGGAATGCAGGGATGGGGCTCAAGGCGATACTGCAGGGAGCAAAGCCTCATTCAACTGTTCCCTGCAAGGACAGGCACGGCCAGGCGGCTCTCGCAGGTTGGCTGCCACAGCCCTGAGCTGCCACAACCTCTGTGGGTTTTCCTCTGCTTCCTTGCCCTCCAGAACATCCTTTTGCACATCGTGACGCACGTACAGCTCCGCCGTGGGCTGGCAAAGGGCAGCCACCGGCAGCAGAGCCCAGGGTTTGCAGGCCTGGGTGGCCTGGGGACTGAAGTTGGGGATATTTAGACTCGTGACTGTACTTGCAGTCTGCACCGTGCCACTCCAATAAAGTTTTTAAGGATGCACTGGGCTGCTCCTGGCTTTTCATTTATCACTGCTGCTGTGAGGCAGCAAGACCAGATCTAACTTGTGGACTGCCACTGTGCAAGGAGGCAGCTGAAAGATCAAGACATAAATCAGTGAAATTTACTGTGTCAAGATAAAGGCACAATAAATTCACAGGTCCTGAAATACTTGTGTGTGAGGTCTCATCTCTTCATGTAGGAGGGCTGCATGTGGGAGAAGGGGCGCATCCTAAATTAAAGGGTGGGGAGGGAGTAATAAGGGGGCTGTGGGGTACCAGGAAGGCCACTTAATCTGCCCCATGAGCTGAGCAGTTAAAAGCAGAAAGCAGAAATGCCAATTACTTCTCTGTTAAATAACTGCACAGAAAGGCACAAACAAAGGCCTTTATCTGAAATCATCTGCAATTTGAGTTTTTGTCAGATTCCCCTTTAGGATCTTAAAATGTTTTAAAAGCTGCAGTCTGCAGTGCTTGAATAGCAAAACATGTCACAGGCTTGAGTGACATAGAGCTTTCTCAGAATTCCTGGTTTAGATAGAAATCCATGCATATATTAAAAAAACCTTGGAACTTAGCTCTGAGCAGAATTGGTGCTTTCTGCAGGGTCTTGTCAGAGCTGTTGGCCCTTGGCAGAGGAATGGGGTGCCTTCCCAACACCCGTGGAATGGATTTGGAGTCCTTGGGTAGGTGTGATCTCCAGGCACAGGGAGAAAAGAGAAGCACATCAAACACTTGCTGATTCGCCCCTTCCCCCTCAGTCTTTCCCTCTGTTAAAATTCCATCTGCTTGGACACATGCATGAGGAAACTGAGGCAGGTTGGAACGTTAGAGGAGATAAACACCAGGGACTTGTGTCAAGGGCATGTTTGCAGGAGCAAAGAAATCAAGTGCCATTAAGCACGAGTGACAGGCAATTGATTTGTTTTTCAAGTTTAGTACAGAAATAAAAGGTTTTGGCAGGCAAACAGAGCAGGCTGTTCCGAGCTACCTTTAGAAAAAAGAAACTCCACCAACTTGCAAAAATCCTAGCCGCAAGATTTCAGCCTTGCTTTCTTAAGCCAGGATGTAGCACTCAGTGCCTGCTTGACACGGTGTTGTCACGCCATGAGTTTATTCCCCTGCAGGTGAGACACGAGGGCCATGAGCCATGCCCGAGTGTCCCCTGCAGGGCCAAGGCCCGGCGCGGCGCCGTGAGGGGACAAGGCTGGCCCCGCCCCTCTCGTGTGGCCCCGCCTTTTTCGGCCCCCAAACCGCCCCCGCTCGTGCCCCCTCGCGCCCGCCGCCACCTCTCATTGGCTGCAGGCGTCGCCTCGTGCCCGCCGCGGTCTCCCATTGGCTGCAGGTGCGGCTGTTGTTGTTATTCCGGTTACTGCAAACAGGAGCGGGCGGGTGTCACCTGGCACCTGGCGCGTCTGGTCACCTCTGCTCACCGCCGGTCACCTCTCGCCACCTATTAACCTCACCTCTTACCGCTGTTCTCCTCTTAGCTCTTGTCACTCCCTGCCACCTGTCCCCTGTCCCCTGTCACCTGTCGCCTGTGCCTTGCCACCTGTACCCTGTCCCCCGTCTCCTGTGCCTTGACACCTGTACCCCGTCCCCCGTCTCCTGTCGCCTGTGCCTTGACACCTGTACCCTGTCCCCTGTCCTCTATCCCCTGTCCCCGAGCACTTGCCGGAGCTCGATCCTCGCTCGCTCGCTCCCTGCCGGGCCATGTCACTGTACGGCGGCCGCGGGCTTCCCGGGCCGGTGGCCATGTCCCCGCTGCCCTCTCCGGGCACGGCCCCGCTCACGCCGCTGGCGCCGGACAGGTGAGGCGGTGGCCGGGGGCCGCAGGGCTGGGGGAGCTTTGGCCACCCGACCCACGTGGGACTCCCCCGACGTGACACGGCTGTCCCGCGCGAGGCTCGGCGCTGGGGCCGTGCCAAAGGGGGCTCGGACGCTTTTAGGATCCCCTCCTTCAGCTCGGGCCCCCCGCCCCGACAGGGCAAGAAGGGGCGAGGGGCACCCGGGCCACTGACTCTTGCCCGTGCCGACCACCCGCAGGGACACCCCGAAGAGGGGGCGCTGGGGGCTGCCCATCCCGCTGCTCTGGGACACCCCGTCCCCGCAGCCCGTGGCCTCGAACTCTTGCCGGGACTCCATCTCCTCGCAGCCCACGCGTGCAGGTGAGGGCTGGGGCTGCTCCGACCCCCACAACCGTCCCCAGCCGCCCCCCTCGGCCGGGGGTCGTGCAGGGGCTACAGCAGAGGGCTCAGGGATGTGGCGGGGGGGCTTGGCCGAGGGGCTGAGGAAGAGCTTGAGGCGGGGGAGCTTGGAGGGAGCCCAAAAATGCCCTCCCTGGGCTCAGCCACGAAGCGCTCCGCTGGGTGGGGACCGTGCTCGAGGTGACGCGCGACATTCCATGGGGACCGGTGATCCCAGCGGCTGTGCCACCCTGCTGGTGGGGGGCAGGAGCCCGTCCTTCCCAGGGCTCTGGGCTGAGGACAGACCCCGATCCCCACACCGGGGCTACCCCTGCCCCTTGTTCCCTCAGGATTGGGGCCGGACAGCCGCGCACAGCACAACTCGGCTCCGGTGCCGAAAGAGTGAGTGCTCCCATCCACACGTCCCCCCCAGGAGGACACCCCCTGTCCCTCCCCTGCCTCCCCCGAGCAGCAGGGCCTGCTCTCAGCCTCCTTGGGGGCTGTGCATTCAGCTGTGACCCCCAGTCTGTGTCTGGCGGATGACAACTGGAGCTGCTTAGGCGGGGAGATGCATGCCAGCCTCGACTAACTCCATCTCTCCTCTCCCCACAGCATCCGCAAAACGATGCCGGAGTTTGGGAGAGCTCCCAAAGAGTAAGTGAAGGGGCTCTGTAGGGGCACTACACGAATGCTAGGCTGTCCCTGTCCCACACCCAAATGCCAGGCCGTCCCCGTGCCCCTCCTGCGGTCCCATTCAGGTCACTGCTCAGTGCCTGGAGGTGGTTTTGCCCCAGCTCCCTTTGGGGAGCTATGACAGCCCTGGCAGATCTTACCCTGCCCTGGAGACCGGCGGGATAGAGGTGACAATGGCAGAGGGGTGGGACACATGGGTCCACATCACCCGGTGTCATTTGACCCTTTCCTTTCGCGGCTCTCGCAGCACGAAGCGCCTTGGCCAGAGGATGCACTCCCTGCGGGTAAGTGCTGCAGGCTGTGCAGGGCTGAGCGCAGCGAGGCCGGATCCTGCCGAGTCCCTGGGCGAGCTGGGACGAGGAGGATAGAGCCAGGGCACCGGGCAGGGCTGTGCAGCATCTCTCAGCCGCTGGCTGTCCCACAGCCGTGGCAGCTGGAAGGCAGCGCGCTCCTGAAGGGCATCTCGCAGCTCCAGGGGCGCAGCGGCACAGGGCGGCGGCGCCGGAGGGAGCCCGAGGATGAGGTGAGTGGGGCAGCGAGACCATGGCGAGCAGGGAGCAAGCAGAGCGGTGCTGACGCCATGTCCCTCCCGCTTCAGGAGGGCTTTGTCCCGAGGAAGCTGCAGAGGCTGCGCCAGCCGAGCCCATTGCCCGCCGCCCTCGGGGCTGCCAAGAGGGTCCCCCTTGCCGAGAGCCCCCTGCCCACATCAGAGCTGCCAGTAAGAGATCCTGGAAGAATCGGGGGGCACCAGGGATGGGCGATCTTGCGGCTGCTCACATGGCAGCTGCCGCTGCAGCCTCCCCGGGTGCCCTGGAGACCTGTGGGTGTGGGAAACGAATGGCCAGGAGGCTCAGGGGGACACTCTGTCTCCAAAGCTGGAAGGCATTGGCAGGGGGATGGACCTCGGGTATGGCTTGCAGCCCTGCCTGCGGCTGGGAAGGAGCCGTCGGGACTTGTCCCGTTCACAGTGTCCCCTGCCTCTCCCCCAAGGGCCCCCAGCTGCCACCCTGGCTGAGTGACGCCACAGTGCCCCAGGGGACGGAGAAGCTGCTGACCACGCCAGTGATGAGGAAGGAGGAGGCAAAGCTGGTACATGGCTTGGGGTCTGCAGAGGCTGGTCTGGTGCCGAATGTCCCTGGGCTGGGGCTGCTTGGTCAGCAACAGCAGCCCAGGGGCTGTGGGCTTGTCTTGGGCAAGGGCAGTGGGAGCCTTGTCCGCTGCCCTCCTGCTGCTGGGGGCTTGCCAGAGCCCCAGGCTGCAGCTCGGGCTCTCCCCACAGCGTCCAGGCAAGCGCAGCCCGTGCCGGCAGCTCTTCTGCTCGCCCTTTGGGCCCAGCAGTGACCACAGGCCCGTCCTGAAGCGAAGATGTCCCTCGGACAGGGACAGCCCTGTCAAGGCCAAGCGGCAGAGGACGGTGGCCGGCAGCCCTGGCCAGGAGGCGTCCGTGGAGCCGGTGGGTGATGGGGAAGGCGAGGGCTGAGCCCCAGCCTGTCTCTGCTGGGACTGGGCCGTGCCCTGGCTCTGCCAGAGCTCCTGCTGACATCGGGGGGTGTCTGTGCTTGGTGCCTCCACAGGGAGCGTGGCTGGAGCCTTCAAGGTGTGCCCAGCTTGAGGAGATGGAGAACCTGCTGGCCAACGATGACCAGGAGCTCATTGGGGACTTCTCCAAGGTAGGGCCACGAGGATGGGGGCAGGTGTGGGGGTGCTTCCCCCATTATTCCGAAACAGCGACCATCATCAGAGCCGTGGCCCACAGCAAGAGCCCAAATGGATCTGGTGGCCCTTGCCTGGGGACACAGGGCCTTGGGGCTCTGATTTTCCAGCCTGCAGCCCCGGCAGTGGATGCTCTTCTGCTCCGGCCCTGTGCCACAGCCACTTGTCCCCTGCGCAGACTGTCCCCTCCCACGGGACAAGAGCAGGCCGCTGGGGTGGCTGTTAGGCTGGGGGGACAGGTGCCACCCCCGGGAGGTGTCCCGGGGATGTGTATGAGCCCAGAGCCTGTCTCCTGCAGGCTCACCTCCTGCCCATGGTGCACGGGAAGGACCCGGGCCTGAAGTACATCTCCCCTGCCACGGTAAGGGGGCTGCAGCCCCTCCCCAGCCCCCGCGAGGGGCTGCCTGCCTGCTCCCCCCTGCCTGCCCCCCGTGTGTCCCCTCCCTTGGTGACACGCTCCCCCGGCAGCTGGCAGCGGTGCTGACGGGGTGCTTCAGCAGCTCCATCGACAGAAGCATCATCGTGGACTGCCGCTACCCCTACGAGTACGAGGGAGGCCACGTCAAGGTCAGAACCTCCCCGTGCCCCTGGGGCAGGCAGCAGTGGGGGTGCCCGAAGCCCATCCACCCTCGTCATGGTGAGCCCACCACGAGGTGTTGAGCAGCACCCCAGGAGATGCTGACACCCCAGGGATTTAGGATCCCCCCAGGATTTCTTCAGTACTCTCTGAGAGTTTTAGCAGCCCCTCCAAAGATACTGAGCCCCCACAGAGGAGTGAAACAGCCCCCCCAGAGGTACTCTGAGCCCCCAGAGAGATGGAGCAGTCCCCCGTGAAGGGTACTGAGCCCCGAGAGGGATGGAGCAGCCCCCTGAAAAGTGCCAAGCCACCCCATGAAGGGGTGATCCCCAAACGCAAGGAAAAGAGGGATGATGTCCCCCTAGTAGTCTGGGAGGTGGTGCTGCTGGGGGAGGCTGGGCGACAGCGTCATTGGTCCCTGCGGAAAATGCAGTGGGAGGCAGAGGGCAAAAAGGAGCCTCCTGTGCCTCGCCAGGGTGCTGTGAACCTGCCGCTGCAGCAGGAAGTGGAGCAATTCCTGCTGGAGCAGCCCATCGTGGCCCTGGACGGCAGCAAGAGGGTGATCATCATCTTCCACTGCGAGTTCTCCCTTGAGCGGGGGCCCAAAATGTGAGTGATGGCCCGGGGGCACTCTGGGCTATGGCAGCCCCCCAGGCACGCCCGGATCGGATCCCGGCACGGCGCTGATGCCGTGGCCTTTCCCTGTGGCGCAGGTGCAAGTTTGTGCGGGAGAAGGATCGCTCGTGCCACGAGTACCAGCGGCTGCACTACCCCGAGCTGTACGTGCTGAAGGGCGGCTACCGGCACTTCTTCCATCAGTTCCCGGTCAGTGCCCAGCCCGCGTCCCCTCGGGGCCAGGGGGTCCGTGCCGGGAGGGCAAGGAGCGCGGGGGCACAAGGCAGCAGGCAGGGGCAGCTGTGGCTCTGAGCATCGTCCCCGGCATGGGAGGGATGGCATCTCCAGGGCCGGGGGCTGCTCCGGGGGCCGCAGACGCTGCGTTTGGCCCGGGCTGGGGGCGGCCCGGGGGCTCTGCGGCGGGGGCTGACGGCGCCGTGCGTTGCAGAGCCTCTGCGAGCCGCGGGGCTATCGGCCCATGCACCAGCCGGCGTTCAAGGAGGAGCTCCGCAAGTTCCGCGGGCAGTGCTGGCTCCGCGAGCGCGGCCGGCGGGAGCTCTTCAGCCGCGGCAGGGACCTGTGAGCGCTCGGGACTCCGCAGCCGCGCCAGGGGAGCGCTGGAGCTGAGAGCGTGTGAAGGCTTCCCTCGGCCGGGGATGCGCCGCCGCTTGCTCTGCATCGTTAGGATGGTTTTGGGGCGGGGGTTAGTGTTCACATTGGGTTTGCGTTTGTTTCTCGTTTATAAATACTTTTGTGTTCGTTTGTTGATACAAGTATTTTTGTGTTTGTTTATTGTTAGAAACATTTTTGTGTTTGTTCATCGTTATAAATATTTTTGTGTTTGCTCACTGTAATAAATATTTTTGTGTTTGTTGTAAGGATTGTTAGTTCCAGTCTCTGCTAAGAAACTCCTGTTATTGACGGAGAACAAATGCAGCTCCTGAGCTGCGCACCCCAGGGCTCTGCAGGGATGGGTGCCCGTGATCCGGGGCTGGGGGCACGGGCAGGCTGGGTGGGAGGCGTCTGCGGGATTGGGGACAGGGACAGAGGGGGCCATGGCTTCCCTGGGGGGCGTGGTGGCTTCCCCAGGGACAGGGTGGGTGGGGTGGGGGCAAGTGTTGGCCCCTTGGCTGCTGTTCTGCACGGTGGGGTGGCAGTGCAGGATGGCCCTGGACACCCCCTGCAAGGGTCCCCCTTTCCACGCCATGCTGGGCTTCGCAGGACTCCAGCAACCCTTGGCGTGGTGACATCTCGCCCCTTCCCCTGGGACCCCCACAGCCAGGATCCCCTCTTCTCTCAGGGGCTCTCCTGAACTTTGCAGCTCCCCTCAGGGCTGGGACACTTACTCCACAGGAGAGACTGGGCCCAGGAGGATTCCCACAAATGTGCAGCCCCATTTCGGCCATCAGGGCTCAGCAGCACACTCAAGACCATTAACCCCCCAAATTCTGACAACCCTTCCGTAGTGATTCCAGCCCCTCTCCATGGGACCCCCAGCGTAACCTCACCCCTCTTGAATGGGGCTGGACTCGTCAGGACCCCCAGGGCTTTCACACTTCGTCCCTCTCCCTGGCACCCCCACAGCCGTGATACCCCACTTTTCTCAGGGGCTCTTCTGGCCTTTGCAAGACCCCCAGGCTTGTGACAATCCTATTGTGGGGGACGGGGCTTGGTGGGTGTCTGGTCTTTGCAACTCTCTTTGTTTTATAAAAAACAAAACTTGAATTTATTTAGAATACAAAACCAAGAGGAATAAAATAATAAAAGAAATCCGGGTCCCAGTGATCAGAGACACTTAATGCAAAAAAAAAAAAAGGCAAAATGACAAGGAGATCAACAGTGCTGGAGTTTGCTTGGGTTCAATTCCAAGGAAAAGAAAGGTTGGAAAGCCAGCTTAGTTCTCCCAGAACCAGGCTATGCCTGGGCCAGTCCCTAGCAGAGAATCCTAGAACTTAACTCTGGAACTTCTGAAGGCAAAGAGCAGGGTGGTGTGACATGTGTGTCACTTTTATACCCCTCTTGGTCCTCTCTCAGCCCCGCCCATTGTCCCGCCTCCCAGGCAGGAACTGATTGGGAGAGTTCCTCTAAAGTCCAGTTCATTGGATGGAGTCCTGGGGTCATGTAAGGTCCTTTTGACCAAGGGCTCGTTGTCTCCGGGCGGAGGTGTTCCCTCAGACTTTTCGGCGGAAAACTTTCTCATTAAAATTCTGGTTTCCATGGAGTCAAGGGTCAGAGGAGCTAAATTTAGCCTCTCAGCCATGGGTGAGGGGAGTTTTCTCTTTTCAAGCACAGCCTGATCTGCAAAAAGAACTCAAGATGATTTTATAAAGTTTTCTCTTTTATATGACCCCTGAGTCTTCAAACTCAAGTTTTTAACAAACAAACTCCTTGTTTTGAACTTTGTTAACAACTTCAACTGGTTCAACTTATACTAGTTATTTAATTCCTTGTCACTGCTCATGCGAAAGCCAAAAATCTCCCATTTCATGTATGACAATTCCCCCCTTTATCTTTTACCACTGGTAATTTTGGCTTTCGCATTATACAACAGTGGACAAATCTGCAGGGATGTTAATTGGGCGGTGGAATCTGGTATATAAACCGATAACATTTGTCCCCAATGACTGAATTACTCAGCTAATCCACGTCATATGATTTTCAGTAAATCCTCCTTTGTGGTTATATATAGTTAAAATTAAAACACAACCAATCTTCTTGCAATGGACACTCTCCTTTTTGGTTTTGGGTCAAATTCCCTATATTCTTGCCAATCCAGTAATTTGTTTCTCTTTCCCAGCACTTACTCAATGCAGTTAGGTTATAACAGAGGGGTTCACATGAGTATGTGCTGGGAAGGAGTGTTTGATTTTTGAAGGGTTTCCATGTGCTTGGTACATGGTTCGGTAAGACTTGTTACATCCTGCACTTTCAGCCCGGGCAAGAGGAAACTATAAGATCTAGGTGCAGAGCCATAATAACAAAGTACACAGGTTCCATAGAACATCCGTCCTTCTCTCCTGTGACTTTGTCCATTCCTGTTCTTTCTTCCAGGTTCCTCTCCCTTCTTGTTGCTGCCACTACACCTAAGCACAGCATTGTCTCAATCCCTACCTTTTGATTTTGATTTTTTTTCAGGCCAATAGTGTCCATTTTATGCCCTTTTAGGAATAATCCAGTTATTGAGAACGAGTGCTCTTTCTAATATGAAACCTAGAAGGGGATTTTCTTTAATTCTCAACTCTCTTAAGAAATAGAGTAGCAGTATGTAGAATATTCAAAAACCTTTAACTCTAGGAACAAATATTATAGTAACCGTAGGAGAGTCTGATCACAGGTGAGGTTGGAAAGGTAGACCCGGAATTTTGAGGGAACAGTGACAACTGAGGTTTGAACAAGGAAAATATCAAAGTAACAAACATAACTGTACCACATGAAAGAACAATATCAGAAGAACTTTGCAGTCCAGATAATTTATGTATACTCTCAGGTGACTGAAGTATCCTCTATAGGTGGACCAGGTATGGAAGCTTCTGTTTCCTTAGCGGGTGGGGACACAGGTCCTTTTACTCTTTGATTTGAGTCCACCCTTTCTCCAACGTCCTCACCACAGCCTCTGTTGTTAATTGGACCTGAAAAGGACCTTCCCAAGAAGGGGTTAGTGACTTTGCTTTCCAAGTTTTTATAAGCACCCAGTCTCCAGGAGAGATATTATGATGGGAGAAATCCAATGGAACAGATTGGGGTAAAAAACCTCTCTCTCTCAGGTCCCTCAGATTGTTAGCAATCACTTGTACAGACCTCTGCACATTTGTATTTCCACATTCTTTAGCATCTACCTCTTGTTGTGTAGCTAAATAAGGAAGCCCAAACAGCATTTCACAGGGGGATAAGTTCAAATCTGCTCTTGGCTGAGTTCTAATTTGGAGGAGAGCAAGGGGGAGGCATTTAACTCAGGACCACTTAGTTTCTAAAGTTAATTTAGTTAACGTGGCTTTGATCGTCTGATTCATACGTTCCACCCTTCCTGAACTCTGTGGATGCCACGGAGTATGCAGTTTCCAATTCATACCTAATTGTTGCGCCAATTGTTGTAATATTTGGGAGGTGGAATGGGTTCCACGGTCCGAATCAATACGATTTACCATCCCAAATCGAGGGATGATCTGCTCCAGGATGACCTTACTCACTGTTTGGGCCGTGGCATTAACTGTTGGGACTGCTTCCACCCAGTGAATAAGGTGATCTACAATCTAAGAGATACTTCCATCTCTGAACTGGGGGCATCTCAGTGAAATCTATTTGCACACTTTGGAAAGGCCAAATTGCTAATTCAATTCCCCCAGATGTTGTTTTTCTCATTGCTTTACAGTTCACTTTTTGACAAATTATACAGCTTCTAGTAATTTGGTTAGCCAATTCGTGAACACCTAGGCATCCAAAGGTTTGGAGAAAGTGGTCCACTAATGCCCTCAATGACCCCCAATGATTAGCTTGGTGTATTTTTAATAAGATTTCCCAAGTCAGTTCTTTATTTAGGTCTTGGCGGCCATCTGGAAGGTACCACCGACCTTGGGAATCCTCTTTTCCCCCTATAGAAACCAATTTTTGTTTTTCTTGTTCTTTAAAGATGGGTGTTGGTAAAGTGTCCTCTGTCTCTGCTTTTAACTCCATGATCTTTACTTCTTCTCCTCCAAGTGCAGCATCCTTGGCAGCCAGGTCAGCAAGGGCATTTCCTCTTGCTTCCATGCTCAATCCCCTCTGATGTCCCCGAATGTGTACCACAGCGATTTCTTTAGGTAATTTTAAAGCTTCCAATATTTTTAATATCAACTCTTTGTGCAAAATGTCCTTTCCCTTGGTGTTAAAGAATCCCCTATCAGCCCATAGCTTCCCAAAGGTGTGGATGACACCATAAGCATACCAGGAGTCTGTACAGATGGCTCCTTCAGTTCCAGCTAACTGGTTGAGTGCTCTCTCCAAAGCATACAACTTACATACCTGGGATGACCAAGTAGCCTGTAGCTTCCCTTCGACTGCCTTCAACTGGTGTCCATCCACAATGGAGTGTCCTGAGCAGCATCTCCCATCAACATATCTAGAAGACCCGTCAATAAAATGGCTTTCTCCTTCTTCTAGAGGACAGCCCAGCACATCTTCCCTTACTTTAGTCTGTAAGTCAATAACATTCAAGCAATCGTGGACAACACAATTGTCCGATGGTGCTCCATAGAGGAATTGGGCGGGGTTCATACTTGAGTTGATAACCAGGGTTAATTGGTCTGCCTGTAGCAATGTGGCTTCATATTGGATCATCTGAGGATCGGNCTTGTTGCTGCCACTACACCTAAGCACAGCATTGTCTCAATCCCTACCTTTTGATTTTGATTTTTTTTCAGGCCAATAGTGTCCATTTTATGCCCTTTTAGGAATAATCCAGTTATTGAGAACGAGTGCTCTTTCTAATATGAAACCTAGAAGGGGATTTTCTTTAATTCTCAACTCTCTTAAGAAATAGAGTAGCAGTATGTAGAATATTCAAAAACCTTTAACTCTAGGAACAAATATTATAGTAACCGTAGGAGAGTCTGATCACAGGTGAGGTTGGAAAGGTAGACCCGGAATTTTGAGGGAACAGTGACAACTGAGGTTTGAACAAGGAAAATATCAAAGTAACAAACATAACTGTACCACATGAAAGAACAATATCAGAAGAACTTTGCAGTCCAGATAATTTATGTATACTCTCAGGTGACTGAAGTATCCTCTATAGGTGGACCAGGTATGGAAGCTTCTGTTTCCTTAGCGGGTGGGGACACAGGTCCTTTTACTCTTTGATTTGAGTCCACCCTTTCTCCAACGTCCTCACCGCAGCCTCTGTTGTTAATTGGACCTGAAAAGGACCTTCCCAAGAAGGGGTTAGTGACTTTGCTTTCCAAGTTTTTATAAGCACCCAGTCTCCAGGAGAGATATTATGATGGGAGAAATCCAATGGAACAGATTGGGGTAAAAAACCTCTCTCTCTCAGGTCCCTCAGATTGTTAGCAATCACTTGTACAGACCTCTGCACATTTGTATTTCCACATTCTTTAGCATCTACCTCTTGTTGTGTAGCTAAATAAGGAAGCCCAAACAGCATTTCACAGGGGGATAAGTTCAAATCTGCTCTTGGCTGAGTTCTAATTTGGAGGAGAGCAAGGGGGAGGCATTTAACTCAGGACCACTTAGTTTCTAAAGTTAATTTAGTTAACGTGGCTTTGATCGTCTGATTCATACGTTCCACCCTTCCTGAACTCTGTGGATGCCACGGAGTATGCAGTTTCCAATTCATACCTAATTGTTGCGCCAATTGTTGTAATATTTGGGAGGTGGAATGGGTTCCACGGTCCGAATCAATACGATTTACCATCCCAAATCGAGGGATGATCTGCTCCAGGATGACCTTACTCACTGTTTGGGCCGTGGCATTAACTGTTGGGACTGCTTCCACCCAGTGAATAAGGTGATCTACAATCTAAGAGATACTTCCATCTCTGAACTGGGGGCATCTCAGTGAAATCTATTTGCACACTTTGGAAAGGCCAAATTGCTAATTCAATTCCCCCAGATGTTGTTTTTCTCATTGCTTTACAGTTCACTTTTTGACAAATTATACAGCTTCTAGTAATTTGGTTAGCCAATTCGTGAACACCTAGGCATCCAAAGGTTTGGAGAAAGTGGTCCACTAATGCCCTCAATGACCCCCAATGATTAGCTTGGTGTATTTTTAATAAGATTTCCCAAGTCAGTTCTTTATTTAGGTCTTGGCGGCCATCTGGAAGGTACCACCGACCTTGGGAATCCTCTTTTCCCCCTATAGAAACCAATTTTTGTTTTTCTTGTTCTTTAAAGATGGGTGTTGGTAAAGTGTCCTCTGTCTCTGCTTTTAACTCCATGATCTTTACTTCTTCTCCTCCAAGTGCAGCATCCTTGGCAGCCAGGTCAGCAAGGGCATTTCCTCTTGCTTCCATGCTCAATCCCCTCTGATGTCCCCGAATGTGTACCACAGCGATTTCTTTAGGTAATTTTAAAGCTTCCAATATTTTTAATATCAACTCTTTGTGCAAAATGTCCTTTCCCTTGGTGTTAAAGAATCCCCTATCAGCCCATAGCTTCCCAAAGGTGTGGATGACACCATAAGCATACCAGGAGTCTGTACAGATGGCTCCTTCAGTTCCAGCTAACTGGTTGAGTGCTCTCTCCAAAGCATACAACTTACATACCTGGGATGACCAAGTAGCCTGTAGCTTCCCTTCGACTGCCTTCAACTGGTGTCCATCCACAATGGAGTGTCCTGAGCAGCATCTCCCATCAACATATCTAGAAGACCCGTCAATAAAATGGCTTTCTCCTTCTTCTAGAGGACAGCCCAGCACATCTTCCCTTACTTTAGTCTGTAAGTCAATAACATTCAAGCAATCGTGGACAACACAATTGTCCGATGGTGCTCCATAGAGGAATTGGGCGGGGTTCATACTTGAGTTGATAACCAGGGTTAATTGGTCTGCCTGTAGCAATGTGGCTTCATATTGGATCATCTGAGGATCGGATATCCATTCAGTGGCTCGCTGACTAAGGATTGTCTTTACAGAATGCGGGGTACATACAGTGAGCTTCACCGGAAAATGATTTTCGAAGTCTCTGTAATAAGAGTGGCTGTGGCTGCCACGGCCTGGAGGCAACTTGGCCAACCTCTGGTAACAGGATCTAATAACTTAGAGAGGTAGGCGACAGGCTTCCAGACTCCACCCCACTCCTGGGCCAGAACACCGTAGGAGATTCCTTTTTTCCACATTGACATACAGGTCAAAGGGTTTTTCTAGAGAGGGAAGGCTTAAGACAGGTACTTTGGCGAATTTCTCCTTCAATTCTGTAAATTTTGTGTTATCCTCTTCTGCCCAATCAATGGCTTCTGGCCCAGCTAATTTCTCATACAAAAATTTAGCACTTTGGGTATACTCGTCAATCCAGAGTCGACAATATCCAAATAAGCCCAGGGCTTGCCTAATTTGTCTCTTGTTTTGAGGTACTGGTAAATTTAGGATGCCCTCTATCCTTTCAGGGCTTAATTTCCTTGTTCCGTGTCCAATAATGTGGCCCAAAAATTTGACCTCTTGCATCACAAATTGTAGTTTTGGTTTTGAAACTCTTAAACCTTTCTCCCCTAGAAAATTTAATAATTTAACAGTGCCCGATCTTACCGTGGATTCCTGCTCTCTAGAGAGTAGCAGGTCATCCACGTATTGTATTACCTGTAGTCCTGGAGATGTGGAGAAGGAACATAACAGCTCCTCAAGTGCCTGGCCAAGAGTGTGGGGGACTCCATGTATCCCTGGGGTAGTCTGGTCCAACGCAGCTGTTGTTTCCTTTTGGTGTCGGGATCCTTCCAAGTGAAGGCAAAGATGTCCCTGCAAGATATATCTAGAAGATGTGACCAAAAGGCATCTTTTAAATCGATCACTGAAAACCATGCGTGTGTGTGTGGTACCTTACTAAGTAAAGTGTAAGGATTTTGGACCAGGGGTTACTTAGCCTGCACCTTCCTGTAGACCTCTCTTAGATCCTGTACCAGCCGGTAGCTGTTGTCCAGCTTCCTCACAGCCCATATGGGCATGTTGAAGGGGTACTTGCATGTTTCCAAAATACCATCCCGGATCAAATCTTCGATGACTAGTTTTAATCTTCTTCTCTTTACCTCGGTTAGAGGGTACTGCGGGATTTTGACGGGTGTACTGCCGGGAACCAGGTCAACAGTCAAAGGCAAAATGTTCAACTTTCCCCTGTTTCCAGGTCTGGCCCCCACCACTGAATTGATCTCCGGCTCATCTTTTAGAGACAAAGGAAACAGTTTAACTTTCATCTGTCCTTCCCTGGGTATTACCCCTATCCTTAGAGGTATTTGGAAGTTCCGCCCGAGTAAATTACTTCCTGCTTGGGGAAGACACAACACATCACCTTCATGTTTGCGGTTATTGCCTATGATTGACACTTGTGGCAGGACTGGAACAGAGAAACATTCTCCTTTAGCACCGCTTATACTTAAAGTCCAGTTACTTATTGGACACCCTCTGGGGTTTTCAACAACACAAGTTCTTTCAGCCACGGTGTCCACCAAAAGTTCCACTTCTTGTTCCTGGGGACCTATTTTCAGTTTTATCAAGGGCTTCTGAAGATGGTTTCTGTCCCCTAAAAAGTAGAGCCCCTGACCCCCCTAATCTTCCATGACTTGATTTTGCATATGGAAGACCTCTGGTTCCTTCAGTCTTTTAAGACAATTTCTTTGAGTATGGCCTCTCTTTTTACAATGAAAACACACGGGTCCAATAGCAACAGCATGGTCGGGGGTAGTAGTGATATTAGTATTTGTTGTGACTCCCTCCGTGGGTTCTCCCTCAGGAGAGGGATGATTTTGCCCAGCCTTCATGATCTTGGCTTTCGCTTTCATCCTCTCCTCATCTCTCCTGACAAACACCTTTTGGGCCTCCTCCAGCACTTCATCCAAATCACTCCCTGGCCACTTTTCCAATTTTTCTAATTTTTTCCTAATATCTAGCCAGGAGTGTAAAACGAAATGGACCTTTAACATAGTTTTCCCACCTTCACTGTCTAAGTCGATTTCTGAATATAATTGTATGTTGTTTCTTAGTCGGGTTACCCAAGCAAATGGGGATTCATCCTTTTCCTGTTCCCCACAAAAAGCCTTCTTCATATTATTAACTCCAGGCATAGCCTCCTTAATTCCTTTGACAATTAGATTTCTATAATCTGTCATGTTCCTCCGTCCTTCCTCTGAATTTGGATTCCAATCAGGTTTCTCTAATGGCAACTTTTGTTCTCAGGTTGGGCCTTGATTTGTATTATTTTCTCTATCCCATATGTTAATCCCTGCGGTCCTAATCATTCTTCGCTCTTTGAGTGTGAATAGAGCTTGGAGGATGGACTGCATTTCCCTCCAGATAAAAATGTTAGGACCGAGGAACTGGTCAAATTGTTCTGATAGCCCCACTGGATCACATAAGAGACTTTTCACCTCTCTTTTAAATTCCCGTACCTCCGAGGACGATAGAGGTACGACAACATACCCAATTCCTCCTTGTGCACCTCCCATTGGCAGCCCTCTGAGAGGTAAAAGCTTAGATCTTTGGGAGTCGCACAAGCAGGTGGAGCATAGACATGCAGGATGGCCCTGGACACCCCCTGCAAGGGTCCCCCTTTCCAGGCCATGCTGGGCTTCGCAGGACTCCAGCAACCCTTGGCGTGGTGACATCTCGCCCCTTCCCCTGGGACCCCCACAGCCAGGATCCCCTCTTCTCTCAGGGGCTCTCCTGAACTTTGCAGCTCCCCTCAGGGCTGGGACACTTGCTCCACAGGAGAGACTGGGCCCAGGAGGATTCCCACAAATGTGCAGCCCCATTTCGGCCATCAGGGCTCAGCAGCACACTCAAGACCATTAACCCCCCAAATTCTGACAACCCTTCCGTAGTGATTCCAGCCCCTCTCCATGGGACCCCCAGCGTAACCTCACCCCTCTTGAATGGGGCTGGACTCGTCAGGACCCCCAGGGCTTTCACACCTCATCCCTCTCCCTGGCACCCCCACAGCCGTGATACCCCACTTTTCTCAGGGGCTCTTCTGGCCTTTGCAGGACCCCCAGGCTATCCTATTGTGGGGGACGGGGCTTGGTGGCATGTTGAAGGGCTTTGTGTCCTTAACACGAGCGTGCCCCATTCTCTCTGTGGTCAGTGACCTCCCAGTGCCAACTCCTTCAGTCACCCTTGGGGTGCCCATCCTGCCCCTCCACTTCCCCAGATTCCTGAGGAACTGAAGGCACTCCAGGACTCCCCACGGGGGCTTTTCCATGCCTTCCCCAGAGAACCCTTCCCTGGCTGGGTGACAGTGGCCTCATTCTTGGGGTTGGGCATCGCCTTTGCTTTGCTTTGTGCCCCACAAGAGAATCCATCCATGGCCAAAATCCCCCTGGCTCCCCACCTGCATCTCCTCAGTCACCACACCCACGTCCTGCTCTATCCCAATGTGCTGCCAATGGGGTCCTGGATCAGCTCCTTCCTCATGGACAATCCTATTAAAAACTCTTCAAAGGAGAACCTGCACACACACAGCCAAAGTGGCATGTCCTCAATTAAAGAAAAGGTATGTGTGGTGGGGGGAGTAATAAAGGAGTTGTGCTGTGCTAGGGAGGCCACTTAATCTGCCCCAAAACCGAGAAAAAAAAGGAGAAAATGGCAATACCATTTACCACTCGCAAGAGCAAAACAAAGGACCGCACAAAATGGCAAAACCGAAGATATTGCTGTATCTGAAATCACCCGCAATCTGAGTTTTTGTTGAAATTCCCCTTTTGGCTCTTAAAATATTTTAAAAGCAGCAGTCAGCAGTGCTTGAATAGCATAAAATGTCAGAGGTGTGAGTGACTGTGTCCTGGAGTGACAGCATGAAGCCACTATTCCTTAAGTGTTTGCTTAATGCCCATGGTTGCTGCACCCTTAAGGTGAGCCTGGGGCGCGGGGCTGGAGCTGTGCCAGTTCAACAGACCAGCTCGAGCAGCAGCCGATAACGGCTGGGTCCAACAGCCTGAGGGAGCCTGGGGAGAAGATGTTGAGCAATTTGATAAATTAGATTTACTGGTATGAAACTCTAAACCAAAAACTTGCTATCTTGTAATAATGCCTTTAATTACATAAGGAAAGTAGCGGATGGACCTGAAGCAAACTTCTGGAATTCTTAAGTACTGCAGTCTGGAAATTTAGTACCTCCTCAGGTTTGGTCATACCCAGCACCTCTTCTGAGAAATGATCTCCATTCTCAGTAATACTTGAAGCCCTGAGAGGCAAAATATAGTGCTTAGAAATAATTCATATTGTATATGATTCATGGTTTCTAAGAAAAGCCTCATTTTTTGAAACTCCCGAGAAAGCTGAAATAAGATACAACACTGTTATTGGGCATAAAATATTTATCTTTATTATTGCTTTCCAAGAAGTGTATCCATAAGAGTAATTTGCAAAACTTGCTTGTTCTGAAATACATCAGGTGTGTTCTGCTGCCAGCATCTCTGTAATATGTGTTGCTGAATAGTGATGTTGTGCTAAATTTAACTTTTTTAATCACAGAACAAAGTGATTTTCCATATCTATATCTATATATCTATATATCTATATATCTATATATCTATATATCTATATATCTATATATCTATATATCTATATATCTATATATCTATATATCTATATATCTATATATCTCTATATCTATATCTATATATTTATATCTATATCTATATCTGTATCTATATCTATACCTATTATTAGATATCTATAATATCTATCTATTATTATCTCTATATATCTACATCTACATCTATCTATATATCTATATATCATCTATATCTACATCTATAATTATGCAGCTTCTTCAGGAAGTTGTTTTGTAAAACTACCCATATAATTTTCCATATAAAATGACACATGCTTTTGTTCAGCTCGCCCTCGTGGCAACTGAGGCACCTTCCTTTAACAGGTGGAAGGAAGAAAGGAAAAAAAAACAATATAGTCAACGAACTGCATAGAATATTCCTGAACTAAGTTATTTCACGCACAATTCATCTACAGAAAACTTAGTAACAGTGTCTTATTTCCTTAATTGTCAATTAGGTGAGCACTTTAACCACAATCCAGTAGCTGTGTTCTGTGTTTCACCATTTCCCTCAGAGATGCAAAAAATGGGAATATAGAAGTTTTTCCCTACACTAGCTGTAGGGAAATCATTAAGTGATCACCCCTACAATTTTTAGGCTACATTGATCCAGATCTGGAGGTGACACTTCACAGAAAATTGTTCAACGCAGTTGCAAAACAAGTGTGGTTATTTTTTTTTCCTCTTGTAGAAAGCTACATTCCTTAATGTCATAAAGGTCACCTTAATGCATCACTAAGGCCATAACATGAGAAGAAAATATCTCTGGCAGAATGGATAAACATCATATTTATAGTGATTTATTTCTATTTTTTCCTCTTCAAATCGACATTTGCTACTGCTTCTCATGGGACAGCTATGGCAAACCATAGAAACTTCGCTTTTGCTGCATATAAAATAGATACAGACTTCATGAGAAGTTTCTTTTTCAAAATTATTGATTCCTTTTTCAGCTGAAGAAAATACATTTCTTTCCCTCAGTAGCAGAGGAATAAATATTTTATGGTTAAATCTTGCTGATTTCAGCCAGATGTCACTCAGTAATTTGCTGCCAGACTGCAATATTTTTTTTTTATTAATAGAGAACTTATTAATGCTGAAAAATAAACAAATAAATGATCAAAAGAAACCTCCCAAACAAGAAACAAACCTCAACTAGATTACTCTATATTGATAGCAACAACAACAAAGATTCAAGTAAAACTCAACTACCTTTAGATTTGATTTCACAGAGAGGAAATGCAAAATGATCAGGCATCAAGCAGCCTTTTGATAACACAGAAAAAAATCCTACCAATTTTCACAGACACAGGGGAGAATATAAAAGCCATATTTCTTGATTTATATGCTATGAAAATACAAGGGATACTGCTTTTTTGAGTGATTTGGACCATGGGCAGTGTAGCCATTGCTCTTTCTTGTGCCAGTCAGGTGCAATAAGCCCAGAAAAGGTCCTTCTTCAGGAGCAGCAGCCAACAAACCCTTCCAACCCATAAAGTGCTTTCCTTACAGAGACAAATAATGGATTCTTAAACTTTTCATGCTACAGTAAAGCTGTCAGAGAGTCCAGGCTGATGTCGGTGAAATTATTCACAGCAGCCTCAACATTAATTGAAAGAAACTGTTATTGTCATTATAAAACCCCAGGAAAATAATACTATTTTTACATACAGTTGTTTTGGTTGTTGTTATTATACTTCTGACTTTAAAAATATTTTTTTATTGTACCTGCTTAAAGCATAAAGTCAATGAAACCAACCTGGTTGCTCAGGTCTTATCCAATATCATCCAAATTCCCACACACTGTGGAAAAGCTTGAGGAAAAGACTTCTGTCACCCTTCTCATCACAGCGTGCAAGGCAACCAGATCTCGAGCTCAGAACTTATTTCCAGATTCCATCTTGTAGGTTTTGGGTACATTCATCTGCCAGCAATGCCCCAGCATCCCATTTTTAGCTGCTGAGCTGCCTCCTAAAGCGGCTGTTTATCATGAAATCGAACATTTTCAGCTTGCACAGCTTAATTACATTAAATTATGACACATTAGTAGTATGTAGAGGTACATTTTAGATGTGATAATGGTTATTTTCCACTAATGTGTTCTAATCCTTGGCAAAGTCTTGCTCACAGTGATCTTTAACCCTTTAAAAGCTGAGAGTAGTCAATCTTATAGACAATGTGCATTTAGAAGAAAACCTGGTGTTTGTTCACATTCTGAAAACACTGATTAAACATTAAGTTATTACACAATATCTGATGACCTATTAAAATATCGGGGGGGGGATAATATCAAAGCAAATTAAGTTCCAATAAATTTCAGTAAATTTTGTCACACCAGTTTGGCTCTGCAATATCCTCCATAAATAATTCCATTTGCTTCAACTTTGTGTGTGTTGACCCATACTTATTCTTCTGTGACACTTTTGGCCTGCTCTTTCCCCCCTTCAAGATGAGGAAACCAAACCAGACCTGCTCATTTCGCTGCAGATCCTTGAAAATTGAGTTTTCCCAGACTGCTGGACATCACTAGCAGCCCAGAGTTCATTAGGGAATCTAATTTAATGTCCTGGCAGTACACAATTGCTTCCCTCAGCTTGCATGGATACAGGGCATTCCCTGGATTTGGAAGCCCCTCAGCAATGGTGCTCCCACTGTTCTGACTGAGTGCAACTCTCTGAAAGGAAATAGTGACTTTTTTCCTCCTCTAGTTTCCCCTGGAAGAGCACACTGCTCTTTTTTATATCTATTCTAGGCCTCCTACAAACCAGCAAAGGGTGGTTTGTCTCCTGACAGCCCATGACATGAAATATTTGGCCAGAAAAATCGTTCTGCAGTCTTCAAAGTCACCTCCTGGACCAGCTCCAGCTGAGGACACCCCTGTTCTCAGTGAGTTGGGTTGTGTGGCTTGGTGCTCCTGGGATGCAGACAGCCCAGGAGTGCTGTCAGAAGCATGGAGAAGAGAGAAGAGAGAAGAGAGAAGAGAGAAGAGAGAAGAGGAGACGAGAGAGAAGAGAAGAGGAGAGGAGAGGAGAGGAGAGGAGAGGAAAGTGTCTCTCTCCACACTCATGACTCCATCTCGCACCTGAGGTGTCACACAGCCATGGCTGCCCACCCCAATTCTGCTCCTGACACCTGGCACAAAACTCCCCACCATTCCACCTCTCTCTCTCTCTCTGTGTCATTTGTCAAGCCAGATATAAAATCTGTCTGTCTCACAGATTAAACATCGCCTGACAGAAAGAAAAAAGAATGGAAGCTGTCTCCAACTCTGGCTTGCCCTGAGAGCAGATTGACAATATATTGAAATCTCTGCCTTGCCTTTTCCAAGATCAGTTGATGACCCTGTGGTTCTGCTGCTATTTTAAGCTTTAATCTCATTGCTTTCTGCTGACAGCAGTGAAAGTGGATGCGTTGCTGCCTCCCTGCACATCCGTGCTGGAGTTCCTCTCCCTGTGGAGGAAACCAGGGGTCCCACTCCCTACGAAATGCCATGGTGGAATTTCAATTGCTCTTGGCTCTGACCCCCTCAACAAGCAAAGTGGAGGGCAGAAATGCCCTTTCAGGTACTTTTAACCACCTCACCTTAAAATTACTTGAACAAGGACTCCTGTGTAGGATGGATTTGAACTTCACTCTTCATGTACCATTAAGGTGGAGGTGCAAGATGCAGGGTCCCTTGTTAGCACTGCATGTTCCACAAGACAACAAAACCATAAATAGAAGCAGCAATTTCTCTGCATTTCATTCAGAGACAAAACCTAGACTCAGGTCTTGTGGGGATGTGGCAGAAGCCCTGGGATAATAAAGGTCATGGCAAAGCCAGCAAAAGTGCTTGTAAATTCACATCCTCCATCTCTCTGCCTTGGCTTTGCTCTTCAGATTTTTAACAAAGCTGTCCAAATGTGCCCAACAACTTCTACTGCCCTGAGCAAAACTGCAGCTACTTCAAAAGAGAACACGCCGCCGGGAGGATCGGGGGAAAACACTATTAAATATAAATGCCTCTCGGAGAAAAGTTAGTGACTCATTTGGCCAGCAAAGGGCAGGCTTTTCCAGCCAGGCACAGGAGAATCTCATTCTCCAGACTGACGGGGACACAGTGCCATCAGCTGGGCACTCGCAGCCACCAGCCCAGCGCTCTCCCACCCGCAGGCAGGGGCTCCGCACAACCTCGTCTGTTCCCCAGAAAAGCTCCTTGTGGCAGACAACAGCGCACGCAGAGCCTGTGCCTGCCCTAGGTGAGGAGGACAAGCCAGCCTGCAGCACAAAATCAGGATTAGGAGGTCTTGAGCCCATTAAGAGGACAGCAGCTAATCCTTGCTGTGAAGGAGCTTTAGGGACCTTGTGTCCTGCAAGGCGCATCCACCAGCACTGGTTACCTGGAGTAGGCATGTGCGCTGGTTTTGGCTGGGATAGAGTTAATTTTCTTCAGAGCAGCTAAGCTACTGGACAGGGCTGTTTTGGGCCTGTGCTGAAAAGTGTTGATAACACAGGGATGTTTTTTATTGCTGAAGAGGGCTTGCACAGCGTCAATTCCTATCCTGCTTCTCACACTGCCCTGCCAGCGAGGGGGTGCATGAGGATTTGGGAGGAGGCACAGCTGAGAGAGCTGATCTGAACTGAGCAGAGGGATATTCCACACCATATGGTGTCGGGCTCAGCACACAGAGCTGTGGGGAGGAGGCAGGGGGTGTGTTTGGAGTGATTGCCTTTGTCTTCCCAAGCCACCTGGAGCCCAGGTTTCCTGAGGATGGCTGAACACGTGCCTGCCCATGGCGAATGAATTCCTTGTTTTGCCTTCCTCGTGTGTGTGGTTTTTGCTTTCCCCATTAAACTGTTTTTATCTCAATCCATGAGTTTTCTCACTTTTACCCTTCTGATTCTCTCCCTGATCTCGCTGGAGGGGCAGTGAATGAGCAGTGGATT
Source organism: Origma solitaria (assembly GCA_013397895.1). Classification (NCBI taxonomy): domain Eukaryota; kingdom Metazoa; phylum Chordata; class Aves; order Passeriformes; family Acanthizidae; genus Origma; species Origma solitaria. The sequence goes on along the minus strand of VZRL01006439.1, from coordinate 123,096 downwards.
TAAGCTGAGTCTCGTTGCTGGCTGGGGTTAAATCAGTGACATCAGTGGTGGCCCTGGCCCTAGCACCAGCCCAGCATGCTTTTGCCTGCAGTTTGCTTTAGGACCCTCTTAAAGAGAAATGGAAGGTCCATGTGATGAGCTGGAGAAGAAGTATTCCTTAATCTTTGATGGCCAGAGGAGTGCAGCTGGCTCTATAGCCAGCAAAATGCAGGCAGCCTTGAAAACCTTATTAATTATGCTCCCTCTCTTCCAAACTGCAAGTGGCCTCTCCACTGGAGTGTGCCAGCACATCTCTCCCTGAAGGAGAGAGCTCGTATTTTCTCCTCTCCTCTTACCTTCTGCTCCCCCAGAAAACCAGGCAGCTGCAGACCCTTTTTCTCAGGTGTGCTTGCTATTACGCCAGGTGAAAAAAACCCTCTCTTTCTCTTCTTTTCCCTTCTTTTTGTTACCTCTTCTCCACAGTTTATCTCCTCACTGCCTGTCTTCTTTCTGCTGCTGGCTGGCTGCAGGGCTTCTCAAACCTGGTTTTAAAATGTAAAGTGACTTCTGGACTCTGTGGCTCTGGGCCAAGCTTTCATAGGCTGTGGTTGGGTGAATGTACTTATTCCCTGCTCTCTGACGTGGGTCAAAGCTTATTCCAATAGGTGCCTTGGCATGAGAGGAGCAACTTCAGAAACTTCCAAGATGATGTGATTTGAAGGACTCAGGCTCCAGCTTCATGGGTGGGTGGCTCCTGAGCAATGTACGTGTTTTCACGTAGTGGGGTTTTTAGTTTCTTTTCCAGCAGCTCTCACACACTTCTCTGGCTCTGCTTAATTCCAGCTGTGTATGTGGGTATATCCTATTTGTACAGACATATCCTGTCTCCTGAAGAGTTTCTCTCTCTCCTTCAGGGGTTGTTGAGGGAACTTTCCTGCCTGACCAGTGAGGAGTCACTTTGGGAGTCACACTCCCACCACCAGAGTCTTTTACTGCTGGGGCTGAAGCAGTTTCACAGTAGACAGTGAGAGTGGTCAGCAAAGAAGGAAATTCACACTAGCTAAGTGAAATCGAAGGCCAGACTCAGCTCAGCTGAGTCCTTTTGAAACTTACCCAACAGAGTCAGTAGTAGGAAAATGAAATTCACAGCAGGGCAGTGTCCCAGACATGGAAGAAGCCTTGCCAATGATGTGTTATCAGAGCAACACAGGGCAATGGACTGAGCAGAACTGATTTTACTGGGCTTGGATGCTCCCTTTTATCACTCCCACAGCTCATGTAATTTAATGCCAAGCCAATTTTCTAGGATGGAGAACGGCTGCTTTCTTTCAGTGCTGGCCACCATGAACTCTGTATCAACTTGCGGGACTGAAGAGTTGTTTTCTGCAGGCTGAAATGTACCCAAAACATGCACCACCTATTTCCACAGTTTGTTATCACTCTGCTAATCTGAACAAGAATGTGACCCAGGGCACAGGAATCAGGTTTCTACCCAGGCAAACAGCAAAACTTCCAAATCCAGGTGCTGTGACTGATAAAGGAAGCGCCTGCCCATGCCACATTTCTTCCTATTTTCGCATCCCCTCAGAAATACTCAAAGCTTGAACTCCAGGTTGCAGGGAGCCAGCACAGCCACTCTGCCACCTGGTACAGGTTGTGTCCTTAATGGATTCGGACTCCAAGTTTTTCTGTCACATTGATGATGTCAAGCCTGAGTCGGGGAGAAAAAGATTTCACCCTGCCTATCCTGATTTGTTATCTATTAAGTGATGATGGTAGTTTCTACATCAACCTCACTAAATTCCTTTCCTCCCTCCTTGCAATTCAGTGCCACTGGAGACAGATTTACCACTGACCTACAGCGCTTTAAAAGATAAAAATAGTATTTTAAAATATTAAATCCCCCATTTGACACCATATTTATGCTGGGCATGAAGACATCATAAAGTGAAGAGCAATTCAAATCTCAGGGTTTGGGGGTTTTTGCCTCATACCATGAGTTTCCTCACTTTTACTTTTCTGATTCTCTCCCTGACCCAGCTGGAGGGGCAGTGAGAGTGTGGCTGTGTGATGGTTGCTTTCCAGCTGGGATTAAACTAAAATATGAGTATAAAACCAGAAATGCAGTACATTTTAATGGGAATACCAGGGGAGGAAAATCAGTTTGTCAAGTCTCAGAACACATTTTTACTCTCCTTCTTTTGGGAGAAAAAAAATTCTACTAAGAAAATAAAAAAATCAAGGCTCTACTATACTAAGTATACATACATAACACACAGTTCTTACCACAAAGCTGTGTTTGTGAACAGATTTTAATTTTAAATAGGTGCAGAGCCTACTGTAGAAACAATAAAGCAGATTTGATAGTCACAGCCTTCTCTGCATGCACATAAATAAAACCTTCAGTGTCTCCTTCAGCGCAATAACTGATTCAGAGAACTGAGGGAAAGCCTGTTTTCCTCTGCCCACTGTCCTCTGTTCTTGCTGTGCAGCAGAACTCTCCAAGAGAGGCAGCTGAACCTGTTAGTGGGGAGGAGGGAACTTCACAAATCTTATTTCCTTGAGATATGATAGGAACACTGCATTAATTACATTCAAAGGAACGAGCCATCAGCAGAGTGACTTCTGAGGCTTTGGTGTTCATCAAGGTAATGAAGTAATAAACCAGCATTGTCATGATCTCTCAGCCCACCCACAGCGACTCCCTGCAATGCAGCTCAGCCATTTTCAGGTAGTTTGATGGGAGGAAAGCCAGGGAAGTCTTCATTGTTCTTAGATTATATCATGTCCCAGACACAGAGGCTTCTCTGCTGCTCCACCAATCTTCCTCTGGCTGGCTGGTTGTCCTGGTGGCTCCTGAGCTTGTCAAAATAGGGGGAAATAGGGAAAAATAGGGAAAAAAATAGGGGGAAATAGGAAAAATAGGGAAAAAACAAGAAAAGAATGATGCATCAAGAAAAGCCTGCACCACTGAAGAGCCTGCTGAGGCAGTTTGTCTGTGGCTCACTCCTAGCTTTGTCCACATAGAGACCCTCAAAAACACAGGAGGGCTCCAGGTGGATGGTGGAAGTGAGTGGCCTTGTGGGGTTGGTTTAGCCACCCCAAAAAAAGGCTTTTCCAAAGTCACAGTGACTTGGAGCAGCACAAGGAGCAGGGCTGGTTGGTGACAGAGCCACACTGAGTTGCACATCAGCAGCTCCAAAATCTGTTGCAGTCGCCACAGGGCCCAGCACCTCTCAAAGCCAGCACAAAGAAAATTTACTCTGTCATAACAGGCCTTCTTTCTCTCTTGTTATTTGGTTAGCCTGGTTCCTCAGACAGAGTTTAGGAAGCATTATGCTTGGTGGCAGAAGAAAATTGCCCTGGGGAAAAATCCTTCCTTAAAATTCTAACCTTTTTTAAAATGAAATATTTGATAAATAGATGCATCTAATTCACCACCCTGCACAGAGACATTAAATGCAACATCTGCTTGTATTATTCTGTGATTGTCCAAGTTGATCCACTATTGTTTTAGGGGCCTGAATTATTTCTTCCTCCTCCAGCTTCTTGCCATCCTTTCCTTTGGGCCTTCTGTCTGTGACATTTCTTTTTGGCCTAAAATACGTTAAGAGTGTTAACTTTGAAGATATTCTCTATCCCCTCTAGCACCACCATCTGTGCCAGGGCCTCACCACCCTCCCGGGGAAGAATTTTCTTCCCAATGCCTAATCTGCCCCTGCTCTGTGCCAGCATGAAGCCATTCCCCCTTGTCCTGTCACTCCAGGCCCTTGTAAATAGTCTCTCTCCATCTTTCTTGTTGGCTCCTTCAGGTATTGGAATTGAAATCAGGTCTCCCCAGAGCCTTCTCCTCTCCAGGCTGAGCAATCCCAATTCTCTCAGCTTTTCCTTGCAGGAGATGTGCGCCATCCCTCTGATCACCTTGGTGGGCCAGCTCCGGATTTGTGTTCGCAAGGGCGCTGAAGGCACCCGCAAAACTGCGGAATTCTCTCTTGATGGTGGCACTTCCCCTGCGCTTGCAGTTTACAAAGAAGAAAGCACATAGGAAGATGTGTGGTTGAATCTTCCCACACAATCCAGAATTAAGAAGTGGGCCCACAACTACAGAAATAAATTTAACCACGCACCCCAACACACCGCAGAGTGTTTCAGAGCCAAATGTGCCCCTTGCTGAGGCTGCTGTTTCTGGCACCCAGGGGGTCTGACTGTGGGCACTATTTCTGACCCAGCTGCCTCCCATGCCAAGAAATGAAAAATCCCCTTGGATTTCAGTATTTTATCTCTAAACTGTTTGGAGAAAACCATCAGTGCCCTTGATTCATGGTCATGGTCAGTGTCCTTGTCTCTGGTCAGCCTGCAGTGTGGCATGACCCAAAATGACTTTCCTTCCTTTCTTCTCATTGGTTTTAAGTGGAAACTACCAGCCCAGACTGTGAGTGCTAATTGAAAAAAATAAGATATCAGGTACTTGGAAGACAACGTGAATGTTCAAACTGCAGCCAAGGCCCAGCCTTGTTAATGCAGTCCCAGGAGATCTCTGGATGGAGCTGGGAAGCCTGGAGCAATGCTTCTGCATCCTCTTGCCCTGGATTTGTGCAGTGCTGCCGATGGAGAAGGAACAGCCGCAGTGAGAGAGGACTCACAGAGGCAGAGATGGCTCTAGAGAGGCATCTTTTGTCATCTCCATTGGCAGGGGGCAGAATCTCCCCACTGTGATGGACTTCCACTCTGGACTTCCACTCCTATGACTCTGTCTTGTGTCAAAAGTGCTGCATTTTAATTCCAGCACAGTGCTCAGAGCTGCCATAAAACCACAATGCTGCACTTCTGCCAAATGCCATCGGGAAAAGAGCCTTCCTTAAGACTGGATTAGTGAGCTCTGATGTAAAGCAAAGCCGCCTCACTGGACATCCAACCTCACACAAACATCATGGAGTGATGTCCAGGGAAGGGAATGGAGCTAGGAAAAGGTCTGGAGCAGCAGGAGCAGCTGAGGGAGCTGGGAAAGGACTCAGCCTGGAGAAAAGGAGGCTCAGGGGGGACGTCCTGGCACTGCACAATTCCCTGAAGGGAGGGTGCAGCCAGGGGTGGGGTCAGGCTCTGCTCCCAAGTCCAACTGGACTGTCCCGTGCAGGGACACCTGGAGCAGGTGACACAGGAAGATGTCCAGATGGGGTTTGAATGTCTTCAGAGAGGCAGCCCTCCACAAAAGTTTGGAAAAAGATGACATCATAGATGTGTAATGTGTAAGAGGATCTCTTGGGCAACTTCCAAATCTCTTGGTCACATAGGGCACAAGCATTTCAAGCACTGAGCACAGGTAAGTTGCATTGCACAGTAATTTCTTGCACAGTCATTGATCACTGTTTCCTGTGTTTAATGGTTCTCCATGAGCACAATTTTGACAGCCGTTTCTGTGCTACAATTACGATCTTTAGGTCTCTTCCTTCACCTCTAAATAATTCCCTGCACTTGAGAATCATTATTCCTTCAGCTGCACAATTATGTCACCCCCTTAAAATCCATGCTGTATTTGGGCGTGAGGAATACACTGTTGGATGCATCAATTTTTTTTTCTTTTCTCTTCTTTTCTTTTTTCTTTTCCTTCTCTCTTCTCTTCTTCTCCTCTCCTCTCTTCTTTCTGCTTTTTTCTTTTTTCTCTTTTTTCTGTTTTCTTTTCTTCTCTTTTCTTTTTTCTGTTTTTTCTTCTTTTTTCTTCTCTTTTTTTCTGTTTTCTTCTCTTTTATCTTTTTTCTTTTCTTCTTCTTTCTATTTTCTTCTCTTTTTTCTATTTTGTTCTCTTTTTTCGTTTTTCTCTTTAATCTTTTCTTTTTTCTATTTTCTTTTTTCTATTTTCTCTTCTTTTTTTCTTTTCCTGTATAATTCTCTTCTCTTCCCTTCTCTTCTTATTTCCTTTATCTTTTTTATTTTTCTTTTTTTTTCTTTTTCCTTTTTTCTTTCCTTTTTTCTGTTTCTTCTCTTCTTTCTCTTTCCTTTTCCTCTCTTTTTTTCTGTTTTCTTCTCTTTTTTCTCCTTCCTTTTCCTTTTCCCTTTTTTACCAAAATTAACAAGTATTGAAAGGAATAAACACCCCACACCAAGTCAAAAATTGTTCCTCTAACAAATCCGCCGCGGGGATGGGAGAGGTTAGAACTAATGCAGGTGGGTGAGCTGCTCAGTGCCCTGCCACCCTCAGCGGAAAAGCTCAGGTGGAACTTCTGGCGCTAAATTTATGTCACTGGGCACCACCAACGGGAGTTTGGAGATATTTATACGGATTGGAGATACCTCTCAGCCGGCTCTTCTCTATCTCTCTGGGCCTGCAGGAGGCCAGAACTCCCGACCCAGGAAGTGCGAATGGCCCACGCCGGTGCCCACCGCCCCTCCGGGGCCGGGACTCGAACCCGCGGGCCCGGNGGGGCGCGCGGGCGCTCATCCCGGGGGAGCGGCGGCGCCAGGAGCGCATCCCTCAGCCGCGTCCCGCATCCCCGCCGGCCCTGCCGCGGCGCGCACGGCGACATGGACGAGGAGCGGGTGAGTCCCCGCGGGGCAGGGGCTGCGGGCGGCCGGGGAGGCCGGCGGAGCGTTTGCCCGGCGTTTTCCTGGCGTGTCGGCGCTCCCCAGCTCTCGGCCTGGGGAGAGGGGCCGGCGCATGGAGGGGCTGTGTGGGGAGGGCAGCGGCGCTGACGGAGTTCTGGGCCACGCCGAGTCTGCTTCCCTCTTGGATGTCTCTCCTTCTCTCTCTGGAGACATTCTAACGCCACCTGGCCGCGTCCCTGTGTCACCTGCTCCAGGTGACCCTCCTTTGCCGGAGGGTTGGACTGCGTGATCCTTGGAGGTGCCTTCCATCCTTGGCTACTCCGCGGCTCTGGAACGAAGAGCTCCAGCGGTGTGAGAGCTCTTTCACTCTGTGTATTCCTGTCATAAGTAATTATGGTGCGTGCATGAGCCCTTCTCTTTGCCATTGATGTAATCTAGTGTTGGAGGGAGCTAATGCATAAAGGGGTTTTGTGGTTTTTGTTGTTGTTGTTTTCTTTTTTTTTTCCCGTATGGTTGCTGCCCTGTAATTCCCTCCCTCCTTTACGTGCTGTCAGACCCCTTGGGGAAATCACTGAAGACCAGAGATGTGCCCACCCAGGCGTTGGGGCTTTCTATAAATGATGCCCCCTCCAAAAAGTTGTGACTCAGCCTCTTGGCTTCCAGTCTGTCAGTGCAGAAGGGCTCCTTTTACTGTGTTCTGTGGACACTGTGCTTTCCTCAGCTTGGGAATGCATTTGGGTTTAGTTTAGTGCTGATACTGGCTTGAAATTTACAGACCAGTGTAATTTTCTCGTGCTAAAGCCAAGCCCCAGCACTGTACGCGTTGCTGGGAAATTACTGAGGAAGTTAACTCTGTCCCAGCCACGACAGAGCTTGGTGTGAGTTCACAGCTGGCAGCCTAAGGCTTCAGCAAATCCAGCTCCTCATCCTGAGCAGGCAACACGCTAAATCACACAGTATTGTGTATGACTCATTCTGCTGAAAACTTCTATGCTAAGCAACTGATACAGTCTCTGAATGTGTGCTTTGGAAAGTGAGATGTGAGATACTGTAAAAAGTGTGCTTCTGGTAGAAACTCTGTGAATTTTAATCTGCTTGCCTTTGGCTGCTCTTTGTGAGATTTGACCCTCTGGGTTAGGAGTGAATGAGGGCTGCCCCTGCTGTGGATGCTCCAGGTGGATGTTTTTTTGTATTGATCATATTTGAATTCCAGAGGTTCTGGATACAGCAGTAAAATTGCCGTGGATCTTATATTTTACAGTATTTTCTCCAACAAGAGTTAATTTGCTAATGTCACCTGTACTGTACAAAGTTCTCCTTCAAACTCTGGCAACTTCACCGTGTTGACAAGTGTAGGAGATTAATTTAATGGAGGCTAAGTAAGCATGTCCTCCTTGAAATTTGATCTGGATATGAAGGTTATAATGTCTCGTGATTTTGTCCTAGGCCCGGGACTGCTTCAGAAATCGTTCTGCATGAAGTAATCTCATGAGCCTTCAGTATGATCTTGAGCAAGTTCATAACTTGTATCCTATACAGAACTGCTGTGGTTGTTTAATTTATCAGAATTTGGTTTTTATGAGGTGCCTGTCTGCTTCCAGAGTTGCTATGTCATGCTAGTTGCTCACTGTTCAAAGGTGAGTGTATTGTTTTTATCCACCTGGCAAGACTACAAACTACATGTAGTAGGGCTTCCCATCCTTTTTCCTGTCCTTTTTTACTCTTCATCCTTTGTACGTCCACACTCTTGCTTTACCAATGGCATGAACCTTTTTTTTTTTTCCCAGCAAAGTGCATTAGATTCAGAGAGTAAGATTAGGACACAAAAGGGAAGAGCAGCATGAAGCTCACTGACAGCAGCAAAAATGACCTCTGTAATAAACATTCCATAATGCTTTGAAAATCCATTTGAAACTGACCTCACATAGAGGTCAGAGAGAAAGCTCAAAGAAAATTGCTTTTAATAGAATTCTGTGAAATACTGCATCCATCAGTGAGCAATAGAGTTAAATGTCCTTTAGTGCAGAAATACCAAAAAACTTTACTGTGCTGCTGTAATTCTTCTATGAACTAATGTAGAATGCAGGCCTCGTTTGCTGTTTACTTTGGTAATTTTTCTAGAAAAAGCTTTGATACATGAAATTATAGTGACTTTTCAGAAATTCCCACTAAAGGAAGAAATGGCAACATAGCAGTGTGTTTTTAATTTGGCATGTATGGTGTGTCTGGAAGGAAACTTATTTATTGTGTATTAGTGATTAGAAAATTATGTTGGAAAATAGAGTAAGATAATGGTTCCCACAAGCTGCCTTTCTGTTCTGGTGACTTGTGCATTGCTGTTTTAGAAAAATTCTCTCTGCTGTTGGTGGATGCTTTTAAAGGGCATTTAAACTTATTCAAATTTGACCAAACCTGGTTGAATTTCTTTACAGAGAAATTGGTAGATTACTTTAAAAGAGCCATGCCAACCCACGTTTAGTCAGTTAAATGTAACTGTAGGTGAAAATCTTGTTTAACAGTTCTTCCAGTTGCTGCCATGTGTCTGGCTGCGTAAAGGCCTTTTATTTAAACTGTAGATATTTTCCTTTAATCATAATGTAGCTATAAAACCAAAGTGTTGTTCAGCACTGCACACAAGAACACTTTTCCCCCATGTGTTGCAGCTGAGTCAAGCCCTAAGATCCGTGCTGAAAGAGGATTGTGAGTTTTCCGTGTTCATCCAAATTGACAGTTGTGCTCATAGGATCTAAGGCTTATCTCCAGGCTATCTGGCCTGTGAAAACAATTGCCTCTGGTCAGTAGTGAATGGAGAAGCAGCTGGCTGGACAATGGCTATTCATCTGGCATTCTGATGTGTACAAAATTGCCTTTAAATGTTCTCAGATCTCACCAGATGAGGAGAAGATTCAGTAATGAAGTGGTCAAGATTTTCTGTTCCTCTGTTTCTGAAAGAAGCCAAGGTCTTGTTTCTGTTCCCCCAGAGTCCAGACCTGAGTCATTGCTGTCTAGTCTGTTACCTCTGCATGTAACACCATCGATAACTGTGGTGAAAGTACTAAAATTTATTTTTGCTACTCATGGTTTAACTTCCTCAGTATGTCACTATTAAAAAGGCAGGGGGCTGGAGTACCCAGAAGTACCTCACTGCAGTTTTGTTGGAAACTGCCCAGGAGGGGATCAGAAGAAAGAGGAAGGAGCACAGCTTAGGACTAGTGGAGAAGTTCCTTAAATCTGATGTAGTGTTGACGTTCACTGTGGCTGCTGTGAAAGGATAAAATATTCTTCTTACTTTTTAGCAAACAAATGTGATCTAGGTAGTAATTAAACAATTAAGAAGCTGCTTCTGGGAGAGACTTTTGCAACATCCCTTTGGTGTTCTGGCTGTTTTCAGATCTGTTTATTGTCTCTCCATGCCTTGATTTCCTAGATATTATCAAGTAACAGTGTTAGGATGAGCAATTGAAACACTAGGTCAACTGATTAATAATGATCAACAGTGTTTACCTGTGCTTTTAGAGCATTTTAGAGTTAGATTTGCTTCTAAAATTTATCAGCCAGCCTGAATTAAATTACAGAAAATTCTTACCTAACTCCTCATTGTGTCCTTTATTTTTACTCAGATATGCTGACATGCTTTTATAATACAACTTTACTTAATTTTAAGTAGCAAGCATTGATGTGTTTTTGTCAAACTTGCAGAATATTTGACTAGCTGCTCCACAAAATTAGACTTGGTGGTCTTACTTAATTTAAAATAAGTTTTGATGCACTTAATTGTTTTCCTGGCTTAGTATGTGGTTTGCAAGCTGAATCTACTGCTTTTTGAGCAGATGGAATGCACATCACTGAAATAATCTTGATTCTCTTTCTCAGCTATAAGTAAGCTTCCCTCTTTGAGGTCACTTTTAATTGGAATATAGAAATTACTCACCCAAAATATTTCCCCACTTGTAGAATAAGTTTACAAATCACTTTTACAGATTTATTCTGTGTATAGAATAAATTGTCAGTGTGGTTATTTTACACTAACTTCTTTTGACATGAGGAAATCCCAACTTCTCTTCTGGGTTTCCTTTCATCAGCTTTTAAAATTTTCTTTACTGGTTCTCTGTTTGCCTGCACAAGCACCAGCTTTGTCATTTGCAGAAGCTGTGTGGTGCCAGTGGGTGTTTTGATGCAGGTGACTCGTGTAGAAAAACATGTGAAACAGTGGGGTATCTTAAAGCAGGTTCTTGATTTTTCTCAGACTAACATCTGGAGATCTTAAATTTGTTGGAATGCTTCTTAAAACTTTACTGTTCTTCCTTTGTCCTGACAAAATGAGTTTCCTGATTCCATCAGAACTGAATTTGCTGCAACTGGAATGTCTGTGATGAATTTTCACGTATGTTGAAGTGGCCATGATTTAAAAACATTGCAAAATGATTTTACAACTTCTCTTGCTTGTTTTTGTAATTCTAGGAGACTCTGCAAAGGATTGTCAGTACTCTAGTGAACAAAAATGATGAAATTCACGACTTCATTGACATGTTGAACCATACAATATCAAATGTTCAGGTATTTATGTTAAAGTTCATACCTTGTATATGAGAGGGGGGGCACCTTTTCACTTTTATTAGTCTCAAACTGGCAATGTCTAAATCAAGTTCAAAATACATCTTTGTGTTGGAACTAGATGGAAAAAACATTTTTTGAGTCTGACTTTAGATGGAAGGTGTGGTGGTCTTGCATTTTGTGTGAAAAGCTTTTGTGCAGCTTCATTTGTGTGGGAAAGGGAATCTTCAATCTGATGCAAGATCTGAAAGGCCCATTAGTGGAAAATAGCCTGTATTTTCAGACTTCTGCTGTATTTGGCAGACTGAAAAATGATCCTTGAGAGAAAATTCTTTGCTCTTTCTCTTTTCAGCAGTTTCAAATTGTTGGGCTCAAGTTTAGAGTTAGACCTAATTGTTGGAGCATCTGCACCAGGATGAGGTTTAGGTTCCTCTAGCCTGTCAATCAGCCAAAAGTTGTTTCATCCTAAAGCTGAGACAGGTTGGCTGCAGAAATGGAAGTTGTCCAGCAGATTATTAAACTGCCTTCTTGAGTGCAGTTTTGAATATCAGATTAAATAATTTTATTTGGAACTGGGTAACTTCCTCCTTCCAAACATCCAGCAATCCGAATACAAATGTGAGAGGGAAATCAAGGCTTTTGGCATGGAACAAAGTTGCCAAGTGTGCTGGCTCTGTGCAAGTTGGAGTATCATGCAGTGAGTATCGTTTCAGCATTCAGTGTCCTGATGTAGAGCCTGCTTAGGAGACTATTCCATCATTCCTAATGTTTTTTGTGTTTTTGTTATGCTGAGAAGCAGTCACAAGGTCATAGCAAAACATGTGGGGAATAATGTGACTTTAAAAGTGTTTGCCTTGTTTCCAGTGGAAACAGTATTTTCAATTCTCCTCTCAGGTAAATTCTTCTAATGCCATCAGTGAGCTGGATGAGGAGTTTGATGGTCTGTATTCTGTACTGCATGAGATGAAGGGGAGTATGGCCAACACTATCCAGCAAGAAGAGGCCCGTAAAATTCAAGCTCTGCAGGTAAATAGATAATTCAATCTGAAAAACTTCACTGCTGCATAGAAGCAGTTTTGCACTTCCTCTGTTCCCTTTATGCTATCCCTATTTGTTACACAGCAATATTGATTTTCAGGATTGTCTTGTGACAGTTCCAGAGCTGGTAGAGTCACTGCCTTTTTCAAGGCTATTGCCACACTGTCACACAGTGAGGAAGTGCAGTCCCGTAAATAGAAATTGTGGTGCTTATGAATGTAAGTGTTTATTTCTCTGCTTCTGAAACCCTGATGCTGGGAGAAACAAGGCATCGGAATTAAATCTGGCTTTTATGTCAGACTTCAGCTTTTTCCGCGTTGGAGTTGTGGGATGTGCCAAGTAATACTGTGCGCTTGTCAAGAAGAGTGAAGTTAGGACACCGTCCGAGGTTATGTAAGGGAATAAGTTGTCACAAATGCATGACAAATCTGTGTAGTTCCTAGGACTGGTGCTCCACAAACCACTGTTTTCATGGCAATCCATCAAATTATTCTCTCTGTTTTTGCTCCAGGATCAGCTTAGCCAGTGCAGCCGTGCCCTGGAGAGCTCAGAAGAGCTGCTGGAGCTTGCTGTGCAGACACTGGACATAAAGAACCCTGTGGAGCTCTTAGAGGTAGAAAACACTGACTGGATGTGTGTGAGGCAGGTGTTGGCATCTGTCTCAGTTTGGAATATCCTTTGCATTGCTCTCCTCGACACTGCAAACTCACCAGGTGTATTTAGAGTGAGGATAGACAGGCATATAAAAATACAGTTATTGCTCTGCTGGAAAAAAAAGTAAAGCACTGTAGTCCTCACTTTTATGCAATTTCTGGTAAAACAGGTTGGGTTTTTTTCTTTATTTAGAGTGAGGGGGAAGGAATACAATGCCTTCTCCTGGACAGCTGTCATTATTAAGCAAACTTACAAGCTGACTTCTGGGCACAGATGAAACCCAGAGGGTGAAATAACAAGTGTCTAACTGGAAGAATATATTTGAAAATTAAGGAAACAGTTCACATATACACTGAAATCACTACAATAATGCTTGCTCCAGTAATCCTGGTGGTAGCAGTGGGATCAGCCACACCAAATCCAAGGCCCAGTTACTTACTTTCTGTCTGCATTTTAATGGGAGCAAGGACACAAATCAGTTTAAAAGAGTAAGGGAGAAAGCTGTCTTCCTGTGTCAGTTTTACCTTTTGGCTGCATGTTTGTGTGCTGTTGTGCTTTCTGGGTGTCAGCTTTGATTTATTTGCCTCAAAGAGCAGCAATTCCTAAACAGTATTTTTCTTCAGCTGCAGTTGTCCTTTCTGTCTTGTAGCAAAAAATTAAGTTAGCTCTTGAACTCTGTGCAAAATGCAGCTTTGACTTTCTTGGAAGTTGTTCTATTTCAGATCTCTCTAATGCTTTTTTTCCAATCAAATATACCAAGGAAAGCTGTTTGAGTGTTCGCTGGGGGGAAACCTCTTCAGATTTGGAGTCTGAAGCTTAAGATACTGAAATCCAATTCAATGAACTGTAATATGTAGGATTTGATACTGGTTTTGCACTTGTGCATTCGGGGATGAAGTTTTAAGGTAATATTGCCTTGGCTGTTAGGCAGCTAATTCTATTACTCTGCTGGCAGGAATTGCAAGGGGCAGCTCCAGCCCTGACTTCTCTATTGGCACAAATTTTCTTTAGATACTCCAAATCAGTTCAGGAGCACCTAGCGTAAGATTATTATTTAATAGTTTTTCTATGTTAATTTTTTTGTGGCTTTGTTCCCTGAGTTGATTTGAGTGGCAGATTGCAGGAGGGGTCAGTGGTTAGGTTGGATGTGATCAGACACTGCTGGGCAGCTCCTCTGGGATAGGCTGATCCTTCTCTGTCAGTAGCCTGGAAACAAACTAAAGTTAGTGGAGTTAAGCTGGGACTGTGTTGCAGGTGATGTTGAGTCCTGGCTACTACATATTTTACAAGACATGGATATTAAACCCAAGGATTTTGTTGTGAAGTAGCTCTGTTTTGTCTGCAGCTGTCATGAAGGAAAATCAGTGAGCAGTTCCTGTAATAACTGTTTTGAGGTAAAGCAAAACTACCTCTTAAAAGAAGTATTTTCTAAACGCTTGGGATTTTTTTTTCCTGCTTCCCACCTTAAGAACATATAATTAGTTTTGCAGCAGGGACAGCTTGGTTCCCTGTTTATTTTTTTCAGTGTGATTTGTATGTAGTGAAAAATAGTTCTCCACTTTCAACTTCAAACTGGGAAGCTGCCTGATGATTCTTGTCTCTTTGAAAATTCAGCTGAATGAGCAGCTGGATCAAGGAGCAGTGTTAACTCCAACCATGGCTTCAAAAGACACAGCTAAGCCATCACTACTTTAACATTAACCTTTTGTCTTAGTTTTGCAGCTCCTTTTGGTGAAGGAGAGGGTTTTTTGACTTTGCACATGGCAGTTGGTGTTTATCTTACAAATGTTACCACTTCTGCATCTTCTTCAAGGTTATCATTTAAGAAGAACTTCTTGCTGTCATTTTTGAATGCTGACACACAGTCTTTTATTATACTTTTCCAACAGTACTTCATAACTTTCAGAGGAAAAGTTAGAGTTAAGTCCTATTTTTTTCTTGTTTTTTAAGAGCATGCATCTCATGATGTGTAGCTCAGCAAGTCAGGCAAGGTTACATGTCACTAATAAGCACTTAATGGTTTCACAGAAAACACCATGATTAAGTGTTGCTGACTTGGTCCTGTAGCTCTTTTAAAAAGCCATGGAGAGTAACTTTAACTGATTAAGAGAAATCTGAAATGACGAAGTCACACCCAAAAAGTTGGGTAATTTGGAATTGGTTTGTTGTGGTTCTGGAAAGCAGGTTTTATTCCCCAGGTGTTACGGTGTTGCTGTGCTAACCCATGTTATTAACATGCTTAATGGAACAATTTATTTTGAGGAAAATGTTAAACTCATTTTGAACTTCAAATCTGAGCAATGCAGCAGAGATTGTTGTTGGCCTTCTTGCATGTTACTGCCATTGAGACTTGCATGGAAATACTAACTACTTTCTCTCTCTTCTCCCTGACATGCAACAAGGCTACCAGACAGATCAAAGATAGGTACAGTACAAAATCTATCACTTTTGTGTCTTTGAATTAATCTTATCCTTGAAAATACATTTACTTTGAAAGGGCCATAGTCAGCTTTAATCAAATTCATTGACTTTTTTCTAAGTGTTAGTTATCACAGCTTCTGAGGGGGAACTAAAAACGTCTGTGCTGCTCATGTAGTGTTTTTCCTGGCTTTTTATAACTTTAAATAAAGGAGATGTTTCTGATGCAGGGATGTAGAGCTCTGCATCAGCTGCTGCTATAATTATTATGTCTTTAAAGATATATGTATATCTTTAATAAGCTTATTTACTGGTAATACCTCCTGGCTGAAATTTAATGATGTTTCAAGCTGACTCTGCCCCTTTGAGTTGTGAGACAATCTTGTTGTTTGGTTTGTTTTTTCTTTTCAAGTACTTAAATATTTTTGCTAGCTAATTTTCCTTCAGAATGTAAAAAGTCTTGTAGCTGTTGAAATACTTCTGGTGACACTAGTAACGGTGAAATTATTATTTCTGGTAGCTTTTCTTTGAACTATTGTTTAAAAAGCAAAACTTTGCTGTTTCAAAATCAATACTAAGGCCATTTTTCTTCACATGGAAGAATATTATCTCTATTCCAAGAGTATGAGCTGGTTCAGAAAACCTTCTATCATGTGCACAGTATTTTGAGAAGCAGCTCATATAGGATGTTGTTGCTCTTGTGGACCAAATAGGTTGGCTTTCAATTTACAGGTTTGTCAGTGAAGGCTCTGATTTACTAAATTCTCGGAACTTCTGTGTAAAATGAGTAATTGTTAGATTTTAAATTAGTCTTTGTTTTTCCAAGGGTAAAGATTTAGTTTCCTTAACCGATCAGAGGGATAGTGGATAGTGTCAGTGATGAGACTGTTAACACTTTTTATCAGTAATAAGCAACCTCTTGTTTCTTGAAATTATCACCAAATCCTTTGTGGTTCTCTGTCCAAGACTGGTGTCTGAGCAGAAGTTAAAAAGCTGTTTGAAGCCCACTGTTCCCTGGTGTTCTCTTGATGCTAATCGGGGGATTATTCTTACTTAAGGAGAGATTTACTCTACCCATCTGGCTGAGCATTAATGTGCTAGGCAGCCCATACTGAATTTCAGAACGTGAGCTCTGTCTTGGGAAATCAGTTGAATTGTCTTTCGTGATGTTCAGCTCAGTCTCATATCCCAAAATTGCAAAGCTCGTCACTCCTGACTTGCATATGTCTTTAATATTAAACTTCACATTTCCTCCCCCTTTCCCACTACCAGATTTTCTTTGTTTTTCAGTGTTCTTTGATGTATCTGTGGTTAGCACACAATCTCTGACATATTAGTGAGATGCAGGAGGTGATGTGCATTAGGTATTTTAAAGGTGCCACACATCTGTGGGTGTAAAATGGATTCAGGTCTTTGCAGTTGACTTTTGTGGTGTGTATTACTTTGTAGTCGAGAATTTTTATTTTTTTTAGAAGCAGGAGTTGGAACCTCAGTGCTGTCTGAATCAATGTTGCTCAAATTCTGCTGCATGGCCTGGTGTCTTTGGAGTTAGAGAACTAGATGAGAGCCTTGTCTTTTTTATTTTTGGTGGTGTAGTTGGAGTACAGAAGTGCCTTGGGAGTGTTCAGAATAAGTACTGAGCTAAGATTTCAGGAGTGAAAGTGGGAGCTTTCATTCACAGGATCACAGGATGGGTCAGGTTGGAAGGGACCACAGTGGCTTATCTGGTCCCACCTCCCTGCTCCAGCAGGGCCATCCCAGAGCACGTAGCGCAGGATTGTGTTCAGAGGGTGCCGGAATATCTCCAGTGAGAAGACACCACAACCTTTCTGGGCAATCTGTTCAGTGCTTGGTCACTGCCCAGGGAAGAAGTTCCTCATGTTCAGATGGAGCTTCCCAGGCATCAGTTCTTGCTTGCTCCTCTGGTGCCATTGCTGGGCCCCATGAAGAAGGGCTTGGTCCATGCTCTGAGCCCTCCCTGCACAGATGCACACCCAGGGCTGAGGGCCCCTCTCAGCAGGGTCTCCTCTCGAGGCTGAATAGCCCCAGCTCCCTCAGCCTTTCCTGGGCAGGGAGATGCTCCAGGTCCTTCCTCATCTCTGCAGCATTTGCTGGACCTGCTCCGGGAGCTCCCTGTCCCTGCTGGGCTGAGTATCCAGGGCTGGACACAGCACTCCAGAGGTGCCTCCCAGAGCCGGGCAGAGGGGCAGGATCCCCTCCCTGCCCTTCCAGGTGCACTCCAGGGTCCCGTTGGCCTCCTTGTTCCCAGGACACTCTGCTGCCTCAGGGACAGCTGTTTGTCCCCCAGGACCTCCATGTCCTTCTCTGCAGAGCTGTTTTCCAGCAGGTCTGGGGTTATTCCTGCCCAGGTGTAGCCCTGCATTTGCCTTTGTTGAATGAAGGTTCTTCAGTGTTTCACTGTAATTTGTTAAAACTGGTCTGGTCCTTGCATATTCCAGTCTGCAGCTTGAAAAACCTCTTCATCCCCTGATAAGGTCGTAGATAGATATAAAATCAGCATAGTCAGCTTGTTGATCACTGTTTAGGAATGCCTAAGCATGATCCTGAATCTGCACTATTGTAGGCTTTTCATACTGGCTGAATTTGTCAAGTGATATGAATTCAGTTTTGTTTCTTATCCAGTTTTTTTTTCCAGTAGTAAAGTAGTAAAAAGTTTTAAACTCTTCTCTAGTCACCTCTAGTATAATCTGCTGAGTAATATGGAATAGCTGGTAGCTTGCACTATTGTACTGAGACAGTCATGTTAGCAAAACTTTCTATTTTGAGTGTGCTAAATGGTAAACAACTCTGTGTTAGAAAAATGTTCTAATCTTTTATTGGTAGTTTGACATCAGTGGTGCAGATTGTCTGCTGTTTTCGAAAATGGGATATAGGGCTTGACAATGTAAAATACATTTTGCTAATGCTGCTTTCTTGGCTCCAGTGTCACAGTGGCTTCAGCATTCCGCCTTTCCCTGAAACCAAAAGTCAGTGACAGTATGACTCATATGATGGTGGACTTTGCTCTGGAAAAGCGCATGCTCCAAGCTGTGAAGTTTTTGCCAGGTAAAAACCATATCCAATGAATTTAATTTGTTGCTATGTGAGCAACTTACTCTATTTGAACCAACCAAACAAGAGAAAACCATGCCACTTGCACAGTAATAAGCAAATTTTTTAGAGTACCTAAAATCATTCTTACTCATTATATGGTAAACTGAATACCTTGAGGGTGAGAATTTTCTAGTTTTATTGTGTAAATTTCTACATAAAACAGCATTTTGAAAAAGAGTTTTGATCTCAGAAATGAGAATTAATCTTCCAGACCGCATTTTTCCTGAGTTGTCCATTCCTCTGTGCTGTGTGAAGTCACCTGAGGTGTCTCAGGACTGTTCCTGCCAGCCTGATGCTGAGTGACACTCCCAAGTCCTGCTCACGTGCAGGGGTGTTATGTCTATAACTGTAAATTAATACATTGTGTACGAGAGTGGTGAAATGGTCTGAAATACAGAAGGGGGGCAGTCTACTAGTACAGTGATATTACCATATTACAAAATGTGTATTACTGCAGCTATTCCTGTTTGACAGTAAACCTGGGTGCATTAGACTAGTATGTATCTTTCATACATTTTTATTCCAATTGCTTTCCTATTTTAAAGACTTGCCCTTGGCTGTTACTGAGAATATATTGACAAGAGCACTGCTGGCAGGGATGTAAAGTTGTTTCATCGCTAGGTCACAAATCCAAATCTGTTAAGGACTTGGCAGCATCAGTTTACATTTCTGCCCTGTGTGCTGCAGACACAGTATGTGGTAGCAGGTGTAGTAAATGACCAGTATTATTCCTACTGGTCAGCTGGCAGTGTCCAGGCAGAAATTCACCTTCTAGTCTTGGACTCTGGGTGTCAATCACTGCTCTGTATTTCTAAGGGTACTGGGCACTTGTTTAACAGGAATGGGAGTTTAAAGATCGAACAGCAAGTGTGAATAAACTTCTGCGTCTAGTTGAAGGTATTATTTAGTGTGACCCTTCTCATAGTGTGACCCTTCTCATACATTTTTCCTTGTCAAATACGTAGGAATTTAAATTGGACCTTTGATTTGTAAATAGGAAAATTGACTGTCTGGGTATCAATCTTGCTTTTTCTGTTGTAGAGTCAAGCTTCCAAATTACCCAGACACCAAAAACTCAAACTGCTGCAGGCAAATTTGCACTGAGCACTGGTAGTCCTTCATACACAACGAAATACTGATGTCCTGGTGTGGGAAATTGACGATAGGTTTGGTGGTATGGTAATTTGAATAGTGCTTGCCAGAATTATGCTGAAGAGTTGGTCACCCTGAGCACATGGAAAACTCCTTACCTGGACTCTCATACTACGACAAAAATAACTGGGGTAGTTAGCTAAACTTAAAGATACATGTGCTGAAATAATAATGTCCTAATCTTAATCTTTCAAGGGATTGTCTCAAATTATTGTTGAATGACTTTGAAGCTTGATGTCAAATGTATGTAATTAACACTTGAGCCTTTTTTGTAGTTTAACCCCCAGCAGCCACCGCACAGGTGGGATAGGGAAGAGAATAAGAAGGGTCAAAGTGACAAAAATTGTGGACTGAGATAAACACAGTTTAATAGATAAAGCAAAAGCTGTGTAAATAACTTTATTTATTGCTTCCCATGAGCAGGCAGGTGTTCATCCATCCCCAGGAAAGCTCCATCCCCTGTAGCAGAGACTTGGGAAGATGAAGATGCCATCACTCCGAATATCTCGCCCCTCCCTTCCTTCTCCCCTGTTTTATATACTGAGCATGATATCCTATGGTGTGGAATATCCTTGGATCAGTTGGGGCCAGCTGTCTTAACCATCAAGCATTTTAAACCTATACTCCAGTTTCAGTGCAGTTTCCTGCTTGGCTTAAACTGCAAGGGTGTGTGAGGGTAAAACAGTGTGGTTAAAATATTGGAACAGATCATGAGGAGAAAGTGTGAAGAGGGCGTTCATAAAGCAAACTAGGCCTCCTGCTGCTGGTGATCCTGCTGTAGCTAGGAGGGGTTTGTGTCTAGATAGTGAAATTACACATCTCTGTGTGACTCACCCATAGATAATGTGAAGCTCATTGTCATCAGTCATTGTGGAGGGGAATTGTGGCAAACAATCTGCTCAAGAAAAAGTTATTTCAGCTTCACAAAAGCAACCTGTATGAAATTAAGACTTGATCACTGGAACCTCTACAGAACAGCATAACTGTAAGGGCTTGAGTGTTCAGAAAAAAGATTACTTTTGACAGACAAAATCTGCAGGTCTACCAGTTCCACAGATTAATCAGTATTGTACTTTTTTGATGTTCCTGCTTGATACATTGACTTTCAGGCCACCTTTACATCTATTTCAAGCTATTGTCAATGCTGAAACAAAGAAAAAGAGTTTTGCAAACCCTTTCTCCAAAAAAAGAAAACTATAAAACCTCCTTTTCATTTCCTGCAGTAAAATCTTTCTTGAATGTCCTTTAGACACTTCAAATAATACATGAATGCCTTCTTTTTCAGATTTTTTTCCAGATACTTAAGTGCTCTTTGGTTTCATGGAAATAGAATTCTGTTGTCTATAAACAAAACTTCAGTCTTTAGGGGACCTTAGGAATTGTTTACCGTCCTTTGAAGACAAAATAGTGAAAAGGAAGGAAAATTGGGTAACTGAAGAGGAGCTAGTGGAAAATGTTAGTGTCTGTAGTGATGGAAATAAATGTAAGTGATACTGTGTGAGGAATGCAGCTGAACTTACCTTCCAAGGACCTAGAAAGAGAAGTTTGCTTCTTAGTGTTCTTCCTGTGTGGTGTTGATTCCAAACGTGGGTTCATAATTTTAAGTTCCCTCTACTCTAGCATTCTCTTCTTTAAGCTGACCTGTGTGCTTGTCTTCCTCCAGTCCCTAAAGCTCCAGAGATAGATGTAGCAGCATGTATGGTTGCTGACAACTGCGTAACAATATCATGGAGAATGCCTGAAGAGGACAGCAGAATTGACCATTTTGTGCTGGAGTATAGGAAAACCAACTTTGATGGGCTCCCTCGACTAAAAGGTGAACAGCACTGGGAGATGGTTGACTACATTAAAGCTACTCAATACACATTATCAGGTAAAGATTTTTTTTATACTTCAGACCCAAGAATATTGATATAGCTCTTTATGCATGGAAGTTTTGCAAAGTGCCCCTTTTTCTGTATGTAATGAAGCTGCCATTATATTACATTAGTCTTGGGTGCTTTCTACAGTAACAGTTCTGTCTTTTATGTTGACTAAGAGATTTTGCAAAAAATAGTGTGCTAAATAAAGTTCACACTGGTATTCAAGCATGTTTTCTGGCGATTGAGATAAATGCAAGACAACTACAGGGGGATAGGTCTTAGTCTTGTAGGAGTTGTCAGTAATCAACATAATTTCAAATTTCTAAACATTCACTTTTTAGGTCTGAAATTTGATACAAAATACATGAACCTTAGAGTACAAGCTTGCAACAAAGCTGTGGCAGGTGAATACTCTGACCCCGTGACACTGGAAACCAAAGGTAAAATTTGAAAAACTCTTAAACCTTATCTGTGGTGAAAGCCCTTCACTTAAACACCTCTTCCTTCATACCTATATGTTGTCTGCTTGTGCATGAGCACTGCTGAAACATGTCCAAAGTGGAAAGGAAAACAACTGTAAAGGATTAAGAAGCTTATTGGCACAAAGGTGCCCTTTTGGCATTCAGACCCTGGAAAATGGGGCAGTTAATGTCACTTTCTCCAAAAGCTTGGCATTGGTTGCTTTGAACTGTGGAGTGACAGTTCCATGTGCTGCTGCATGATGCCAACATACAGCAAAAAGAAGGATGAATGTTGTGGTTGACTCTTAGGGCATCTAAGTGGTGTGATTATCCTGTTATTAGTGACAGACACAGCTTTCTGTAACTAGAAGTTGCTGGAAAGGATTTTCTTGACTTTGTAGCTGCAGTTTCTAATCATGGTCAATATTTAAAAAGTTGGCAGCTTCAAATTGCTGAAGGTGTACAGTCATCATGTTAGAAATCAGTTGATCTGAGAATTGTTAGGGTGGCTTCCTAACATAATTTCATAAATAAACTGAAAGAGAAATTTCTTGGAAGGGATGTTTTGTGACACAGCATACATCTTAACTATTAAGGTGAGAGAGTGATCCTGAGGCTTGAAATGCAACTTGTGGTGTAAAGGGCAAAATAACTGGTGTCAACTATATAAATTCATAGTAGTGTAAATTCTGTTACTTGTGAATGTTACTTCATAGGAATAAAGCTGTATACAATTTGAATGAGCTAATGGGCATTCTGGTAACTTTTCTAAAATTATTTTTGTACTCTTAAGCAGCAGTCATTGTCAGAGACATAGTACCCATTTAATAGCCGCATAATTCCCTACTCCAGTACTAAAAAAGTAATTCTAATTTTGATTGTTTGGGCAATTACCACACTTCCCATATTATTTTTGTTATTCTGGGTAAACACTTAGTTCACTTTCTTTAATAATCAACCCATAGGAAATTGGTTTCCTTACCCATGTGCTTAACCTAGTAAACCTGACTTGTTTACAGTTGTGCACTTTTGAGCTCTGAACTCTCAAAAATCTCAACTATGCTTTCTTTCAGGGTAGGACTCTAATATCTGGGGGTATTAGGACATTTATAGAATAGTCCGTAAACATATTTAGGGAATTCAGCCTGTTGAATATGATTTTTTTTGATTACAAGTGTCAGACTGAAAAGCTTATGTTTCAATTATGTTCAATAATACTCTGCTTCAGTTTTATTACTGCTTCTATCATTTTCTGTGAAAAACCACTACTGGGAGAGAGCATTGTACCATTTCACTGTTTTCTGTTTTGTCTTGACCAGCATTTGTGTTCAGTTTGGACAGTACTTCATCTCATTTGAACTTGAAAGTTGAAGATACATATGTCGAATGGGATCCTACTGGAGGCAAAGGCCAAGAAAAAATAAAAGGGAAGGAAAATAAAAACAGGTAAGAACTCTATTTTGTAAGTGTCTGGGATATCCCATCTAGCAATTAAAGAAAAAGGGCAGGGGGGAATTAAAGCACTTGAGGAGAGTGGGACATGAAAGGAATTTTCATTCAGAAATGTTTCTTTGGAAGAAATTTTAATTTTTTTTTCCTTCCTTCGTTACACAGATGTAGAGGCTAAATTGTGTCATAATTGTTAACTAATATTTATTTTTAAAATGCATTTGTTAGGGTATCATTCAATGTAGTGAGCTAAAGTGTAGAAGTGGTGGATTGACCTTGGCTACCCACCAGGTGCCCACCCACCTGCTCTATGGCTTCTCCTGGTACCAAAACCTTGCCACATAAGCCCAGGACAGTAGATAAAGTAAAAGTGAACAGGCAGCTGATGTAATTCTGTATTTACCAGTGTTTCAGGTCACTTCTGGTGAATAGACAGCATTTATACTATAAAAAAATAAGGAAAGAGCTGACTGCCTTGTCCTTTTGAGAATGAAAAGGTTAAATAAAGTTGGTACTATATGTAGGTGGTGGGTGAATTTATCTTAAACCTTCGTTGGAGGGGAAAGGGTACTGGTAAAACAAAACAGATTGCAAAAAGTAAAAGAAAATGAAACGTAACTGTTGTGAAAGTGGCAGCTCTAAGCATACTTACTGTGCTCACCCAGGAAATGTACTTCAGCAGAATTCTTGTCAGATTGTTAGATGTCTGCTATTCTGAGTCACAGGATAAATACTGTTGGAAGAACATTTAACTCTGTCTACTCTGGCTGGGCCTTGAATGTGTCCAAGGATGAAGAATGTTGACTTGCTAGCCCTCTATTTCAGGCTGCTTTTATGGGAGGGAAGGAATATCCTGGTACCTGAGTGGAATTCCCTGTGGTACAGTGGGTCCCAGGTGCCTCTCAGCCTTCTGTGTGACCCCTTCTGAGGAAAGCCTGGCTTGGTGTTCTCTGCTCCCCTTCTTCTTACCTCATTAAAGACAGAATTGGTTCTTGTCTTCCTCAGGCTGAGCAAACCCATTTATCTTCCTGTGCCCCAGACCCTTAATTGTGGTGTTGGCTCTCCACTGGACTTTGGTATGTCAGGGTGTAAATCCAAGGAGCCCAGACCTGAACACGGGAGGGCTTCCGGATCAGTCTGACAGCTGCCAAAAGGAGAGGAGGAGTCACTTGCCTTGGGCTCCTGGTCACTGTGTTGTGGCTACAGGCTGGGTTGTGGCTGTCCACCTCTGCCATGGGGGCACAGGGTGCTGCTGTTGTCAGTTTTTGCTTTCCAAACTCCCAGTGGCTTTTCTGTGGAGCTGTTCTTCCCTTGGGTGTCCCTCAGCCAGTCCTGCTGTATGGATTTCTCTCACCTGGAGAGCTGTGAGCCTGGTGTTCAGCTGGATCCATACAGAGCCCATGGCCCCACTGCCCCCAGGCTATGCCTCTTGGGCTTTGAGGATACTCTGTGGGAATGGGTCCACACAACTGGCTTCTACCTCAGCCTCAATTTATTGTCTTTCCCCATGCAGAGCTTGAGATAATTTATGACCAAATACCTTGTCCACAGGAATTTATTTCCAGAAGCATGACAGAATAACTTTTATTGGCATTTTAAAAATGGGGATAATTTACTGTAGTAGTAGAAAAGTTCTTTAATGACTACTTATTTCTGTTGACAGTGGCCAGAATCCTCTGCTGAAGAGCAATAGAAGGTGATAATATACCTCTTATTCCTAGGATCTAGCACCTAGTTTTGTTGGGAATCTGTGCTACTTTCCTTTGCTTGATGTCATGAGAAACAAATCTAATAGCCTTTATCAGTTACAGTGCACACGCACATTTAGAAGTGATTTTGAAGTTTAATTTGGATTCACAGAGATTGCGTATATATTTTCCAGTGACTGGAAGAGAGCCTTTCTAGCAGGATTCATCCTAATGTGTATGAAACCTGATTTGCAATAGTTGGAAGGGCATCATGTATTCTAATATTGATCCAGAAATCCCTGTTATTTACTGACATGTTGATGCTTTCTTAACCCTTTGGCACATTTTTTACAAATATGCTAATAATCTCCTTTCTGAGAACTTTAAAATAATTTTTTTTGTTCTTATTTTTGAATCTGAAAACCTCTCTGCTTCTGAACTTGTGCTGTAGCTATTACTAGACATCAGAGGGTAAGAAGTGTGTTTTACATGTTTGAAGAGGATGAAGCATGATGGCATATGTTAAAAGCTTCATGGCAATTCTAATTGCCGAACCAATTGTTTGAATGAGAAATCCTCTTTTTTGAGATGTTAAGTTAGGTAAAATATTCTCCTATTCCTTGTGCAGTCATGGTTTTTTAGTGTCACATTTTTTCATCCTCTTTCCAGTAAAATTAATTTTTGAGAAATTACTTCTCCTGTTTTTGGTCTTCGCTGGTTTAGAAGTTGTGGGACCAAAAGAAATGCCCAGATTCCTAATTTCTTACAGGTTTAACTGCCCTTTATGCATCTATCAGGTGGATCTATCTCTAATTTGAAATTAGGAGTAAAAAAAAAGTTATCTAAAAAGCAAAATAAGCTCTTGAAGCCATGCAGTGCCAGTTGTTCTGCTACACAAAGTATAGTAATTTCTGCTAAACTTAATTTTTAAAATGTCTTGAAAATGCTCCTACTTGCTCAGCTCAGGGAATTTGATACTTTGGCCTCCCTTTGTAGCTGTCACTAGAGAACTTCTCTAGTTCTTGGCTCTGCTTTGGTAGAAGGACATGGTCACATGTTCAACTTTATCTCAGACTGACTTTTTCTAGGAGGGGATTTAGATGAGCTTTGTTCTTGTAGGAAGCTTTTGTCTCCTCTTAAAAACATCTGTGAGATGTCTGCATTAAAGGGGAAATTTGGAGTGGGGGCATGGTAGGTTGGGGAAAAAACTGTAGTATAATTACTTTAAACAACAGATGGGCAGTTTTTAAGGGCTGGAAACAGATGATGGCAACAAAATTCTTAATTATCTTTAATTTTTTAGACCAGAAGAAAGCCTTTCAATAATTTCTGATCTCCTTCCTTGACCTTTCTTCTCCAGAAGACAATACATCTTGCTTGGAATATGTTCTGTTTGCTGAAATGGATGAGAAAACAGGGACTAATTGCAGTGCTTTAGGCAACAGTCCTAAACCATGAGACAAGAATATTTGGCCACTGAAGAGTGGAAGAAATGTGTCAGTTACTGGCTAATAAGGACTGTGCTCTACTGGAAAATGGGCATGAAACTGACTTCCTGCTATGAAATTTGCTGCCTTGTGTTGGAAGGCAGACTTAAGTACTGTGGAGGAGAAAAAGCCTGAATAACTGTTTTCTGAAGCTTTTATGTCAAATAGTCAATGTAATTTTCTGAACTGATAAAGGCTATTAAATTTTGAGAGGACAAAGTACATGCAGTGGCCATTTACAGACTTGAAGAAAATAAATGAATACCAAGAAAGCTTTAATGCTTTCTTAACCTTGAGAAAATTCTAGCAAAGTACTTGCATTTTTCTTACTGTGATTCTCTAAATGGCCACGTTGCTTTCTGCATAACCCATTTGTACTGGGTCTAATAGAAAATTTTCAGCAGCGTTTGTTGAGAATGTGAGTGGATGAAGCAGGATGGAATCTGAAGAGTGCCTCCCTCTGAAATGATGCTTTAATTCTTGGCTTTGTTTTTTTTTTTCCCCCCCATGCTATCACTTGCTAACTTTTTACTTTGGTAAGTAAACTGCACCATTCCCCATGTTTACAAAGTCCAAAAGCACTTGATGTGGTGCACCTGCACTTACCCCCTTCATGTAGCTCTTGTGAGCGTAATTGTCTTCTGATCACAGTTGTCAAATTACATGGTAAAATGGTGATGCTCAAGTAAACAGCTTTTTCATCAGTGATTTCTTGTAGACTTCTGTAAATGAAGTAAAACAATCTTGGTAATGAACTAAATTTTAGCATGCTTACATGTGGCAGCTTAATACCACTTAGTTTTTGATTCCCATGTGACTTTATCATCATGATGGTATTAGGCAGAAGGGACATTTCCTAACCCTTTCTGAAATGGTTTTTGAGAATAATGAATGAATTGGAAAGAAAACAAGCTGAACTTCACTGTATAATGGACGTAAAAGTAGCAACTAGCTTTACCAAATTGTAGCTGAAGGAAAAGTTGGAGAGAAAACTCTTTTGTGGGTGGTATTTATTCCAAGGTTAATGTTTGGTAGACTATAGAGGATAAGAAATTGAAAATAACTTTCAAGTGGGTTTCAGAGATTGACTTCGTACTTTTTTGGGGGTTTTGTCAAATTTGTAAACTGCATAGCTATTTCTGAGAAGTTAAAATTCTTTGCTACTGATTGCCTTTAAAATAGTAATCAGATGTGATTCTCTGTCTGCTGAAGAACATTGCAAATAGCCTTCACTTGGTTTAATGGTTAAATTATTGGTAATTCTTTCTGAGGGCCTAACTGAGGTAAAAAAAAAAAGTTTGAAAACCTCATTAGGTTAAAATTATTCTTTTTTACAACTGATTGCTCATTAGAATACTCTCCATCCTGAAGTGTTTCATTCAAGCCACGTGCCACACATCTGCTTTTTCCCCCTCTGTTTCTGTTCTCAGCTGCCTCTGAACTTGTTTTTTACAACATTCTATATGTCTTTTTCTGTCTGCCACCTCTTTTCTTCTCAGCCCTCATGCACGCGTGCTGTTGGAGGCATGAACTAATGTGTCATTTTAAGAGTGTTTGTGTGTGTCTCTTACGCCTGATGGTCTTGGGGACACCTGAGTGTGCATTTTTGTAGGTGTGTTCGGGTTTTGAGTGATTCATCTCTCCTTTAGAAGCAACACAGCATCTCCGAAGAGATCCACTAACAGCCCGAGAGCCTCTGCGAGGAGCAGCCGGGATCGCTTTTCTGGTGAATCCTACACAGTGCTGGGTGAGCTGAACTTGTTTGCTCTGTTAGGAGAGGGTAGAGGAGGCAAGAATTAGAGGAAAAGTTTGTGATTGTTGAAGGCTGTGTACTGAACATTGTCCTGCCCAGAGTCATTTGCTCATATAACACCAGAATCTTGTGTCTTCAGCTCTGTTCAAACTCTTTATTACAAAACTCTTAGTGACTGACACTTACTGGTATTAAATATAAATTGGTGTTAAATATATCTTGTAATGAGCATAGGTAAATAGTCTCATTATTCTGTTTTATATTTATATTCTGTTATACAATTTTCTTATTCCTTATAGTTCACATTTTTTTTATTTCTTCACCTTAAAATAGAGATGACATCACTGATGCCTCTTAGGAAGGCAGCACTGTAAGGTACACTACATTGTAATTAATTACACTTAATTGTAATTAAATATGTTTCTTTTGGTAGGAGACACCGCTGTTGAAAGCGGTCAGCACTACTGGGAAGTGAGAGCCCAGAAGGACTGCAAATCCTACAGTGTGGGAGTCACGTACAGAAACCCAGGGAAGTTTGACCAGCTGGGAAAGACTAACTCGAGCTGGTGCATCCATATCAACAACTGGCTGCAAACCACGTTCTCAGCAAAGCATAACAATAAAGCAAAGACTCTTGATATACCTGTCCCAGACAGAATAGGAGTATACTGCGACTTTGATGGAGGTAAATTACACTCTTAGGAGATTTAGCTAAAAGTTTAGCTGGCTATTGAGTTGGAGCAGTACAAGGCTGATCCACTCTCGTATGACAACGCAGCCCCTTAAGTGCTTGTCATGTCAAATGACCTGAGTTCATCTGTGTGACAGAGCTACTGAAATTCATTGAAGATAGTGAATTTTCACTCTTACGGGCTGTACTTAGTGTGTGCTGGAAAGAAAGAATTTTTTTGGTACAAGTTAGACAGCAAGAGCATCATAGCTTGAACTATGTTTAAGCTGAGTTTCAGCTTGTTCTCTCTTTCTCTCATAGGTCAACTCTCATTTTATAATGCAAACTCAAAGGCGCTGTTACACACCTTCAGAACAAAGTTTACCCAGCCATTACTACCAGGTTTCATGGTAAGTATCTATAAAATTTTGCAGTTGTAGCTCTGAATGCATATTTAATTGTTTTGCTTAAAGAAGGAAACTGGAAGCACTTGGTTTGTCTGACTAGTAATTTTTGAAAGTGTTTAACTATTTTCTTTTGGATTTCATGTGATGCTTATAGTAGCACTCCAGCAGGACTCTGCACCTGGATGTCTCAGCTATGTAAACCGAAGTCATTAAATTTCTGTAGTAAATTAATAGCACATTGCAGTGGCTGATGAGCGTACTGCAATAATTGATCTGAACTGATGGAGTCCAGGAAGCTCTGAGCTGTCAGAGCAGGTGTCATGGGATAGAACAGCACCAGATGCTTCGCAGTGAAAAAGAAGAATCCATCTTTCATATCTTTAAAAGCTCACTGGGATTTTCTTGCCAGTGATTTCAGTGCTCTGCATAACCTTTTCTGTGGCTCTAAGCTAGTTGGCAACAGCTGGCTGCAACGTTAAAGGCTCAGACCTTGCCCAAAATGCACAGGAGAAGGATGAGTTACTGCATATTAGTTTTCCTTTAATGATTTAAGCAAGTTGTTTGGCTGAATTTGGAGGCCTCAGCTGAGTTGTAAGGTACCATCAAGTGCATCATACTTTAGGAGCAGCGTGTGTAGGCCTGGAATTTTAACAGGTCTAGATTTTTTCATGGCTGTTTATTTGCCTTGCTGATCCTTTTCAGCATACGGGAAAAGAAGAGCTTCAGAAGTATTGGGATACATGTGTTGGCCATCCCCTAGCATTGCTAAGGCTGAATCATAAAATTCAGTTCCCAAGTCATCTGGGAAAACCGTTGCCAAAATTCAGGCTATCCCTCTGCTCCTCACACTGAGTGACAGCAGCCTTATTGACTGAACAGGTCAAGTAAAAATGACAAACTACTTCATTACAGCTCTCAGATTTACTTAAAACATGAAAATACAGCATTCTTCCATGCAGCTTATTTATAGAAGACATCACTGGCACCTCTGCCCCTGAAGTTGTTCTCAAGTTGGGTTTTTTTGTACCGTGTTTATGCTGGCATTATTTTAGCATGACGTGGTAGAAATAAGCACTGCTTTCAGGTGCTGGAGCATAGTGAGTGTTGCTGTTTGTTGTCACTCTACTTACCGCTGGCACACTGGCCTTCGAAGAATTATTTCTTACTAGGAGCAAGTGATTTTAGTATTAGATCAGTTATAAACTTAATCACAAAGCATAGTATCTGAAGCATCTTACACTTTATGGACTTAAAAATTAGCATGTCTGTGACGAGAATGTTTTACAGAGTGCTGTGACAAAAGACACACAGCTGTGTTTGTGTTAGTTAATTGTGGGATGGGAGGAGAGAGATGTATTTGGGTCATAATGCAGATTTTTTCTTTTTCCCCCCCAGATCTGGTGTGGTGGGCTCACAGTGAGTACTGGATTGCAGGTGCCAAGTGCTGTGAAAACTCTTCAGAAGAGTGAAAATGGATTGGGTGGTTCAACAAGCAGCCTAAACAATGTTGCCTAGTAATGTCTGTTCAACTCTTCTATTGCTGAATGTTTTGTTTTTTTTCTGTGTAGCTACTACTCACAGAAGCTTGTGAGCATCGGATTGTGCTGGGTTTGCTACCTTCTGCTGTTTGGGGCCTGGGTACTGATAATGCAAAGGTTTGGGGCTAAAGTGTTAGGAGCCAGCACTGGGAATCCAGAAAAATGTCAGAAAGCTGAACTGTTGCCTACTTAAAAAAGAGAAATCAAGAGCTGCAACTATATACTTTTCTAGTGCTATATTCAAGCATTTTGTTATGGACTTGAATATTAGTTTTGTTACGAATACTATTTTTCTATGAAGAATATAGCAAATACCAGTTTTTAGCTCTCCTAATGTGAATTACTTAACTATGTATTTAATTATTACTAGGATTCCCATTTGAAGTTGTGATTTCTGAGATGCATTTTGAAAACAGACTGATTTGCTGGCCTAGTCTGGCAAAATATCACAGCAGCATGATTTCAAAAGGGTATCATGAGAATATGTAGGCCTGGTATGAAGAAACAATAAGAGCAGGCTGTGATTATTTCCCCCCGCCAATATAAATTCTTCTTATTTTCCACAGGTAACTAATTTTTTTAATCGTGTGTATTGAGATTAACTCCTGTTTGTGACAATTACATTAATTACATTAGAAAATATAAATATGTATAGATGTTCCATCACCTTGACTCCTTATTTTCAAGCCTAGTAAAACAGTAGTCAAATGATTCATAATAATAGGAGAGCTAAAAAAAGAAAAAAATCGTGTTATATTCTTCGTAGAAAATCCCAGCTTGTCAGTGGGAATTACTTGGTTATTATAGACTTTTTAAATCTGCTTTCTTCCCTCTAATCAAGCCGAGGAGTCTAGAAATAGTTTTCAGGTACACTCTTGAATCAGGGGTTTCCTAACTGAAGATTGTTTTCTGTTATCATCTGAAAACTGTTAAAAATTCATGGTCTGTAATGATTTGGCTCATTTGCTGCTGGGCCAGTATAATTTTTCCTTCCATGTATCCTTTAGACCATAAAACCATGAACATCTAATCATGTTAAACCTCAGTATTACCAATGGCTCCTTTCTGTCCATTGCAGTTTCTCAAGAGGAGGAGAAAGTCCTTGAGACACCTTCTAATAAACTGGCTATGATGTTCAGTGGCAAGTTAAAATTAACAAGGAAATGTAATTGCCTGTTCTCGGAAGTGTTATTTTTCTTGAGGAATCATGAAGTTGACAGGTTGGCTGAGCCCTAAATGTTTATTTTGTGTCTGGAACTCGAGCATTTCTTAATTATTTGCATTGTGAACTTGTAATCTATTTTTGCAGAGGAAAGTACAAATTAGTTCCCAATTTACCTGTACCTTCTTCTGCTTGTTCTGTTGCTTGGGCTTTGGGACAAATACTCAGAGGTGATGTGGTTCTTGGGTCAAGTGTCTGAATCTGTTTCACACATTATCTGCAGATGTTACCATTATGCAAGTACTCTGTGTATAATCTTTTCTCTTTCCATTTTACTGCAATGGACACCAGACTAGGAGTTTTTGGGGATAAACTGCTACAAACTCAGTTTTGAGGCCAGTTCTAGTCCAGGGCTGTGATGCTCAGACACCAGGACAGACTGGCACCTCCTCGTCACCACCATCCAGTGTCTTGATCTTGGGTGTTCAGCTGCAGTTCCTCTTCAAATTTCCCTTTGTGGAAAGAAAGGGGATGTTTACAACCAGCTAATGTGTAGTGAGAACCATGAGTATTTTCCAGCCCTCTAACAGAGCATTTAAATTATGAAGTTGGTTTTTTCCATTTGGGTTTTGTTGTTTGCTTTTCGGGTTTTTTTGTTAGCAAGTTGTAGTGTAACCTGCAAGGTGAATTTGATATGCACCAATGTAAAAATGTAATTTTTCTTTAACTGTTAGTTAGAGGAAAGCTTGGAAGTGTTTCATACTGTGACTTGTGACTCACAAGTTTTGGTTTAACTGATGTCCTAGGTGAACTTTAACATGTGACTTTTTACCCTTAAAAGGATGGATTTGTTATATAATAGTTTGCACAGATGTCAAATTTTTGCTGCTAACATCTAGTCCAGTTGTTTTTAGTAAATGGGGATATGAAGAATTGCCTTAAGCACTTTAGGTTTTTTTTTTAGACTGTTTTTTCTGGACTAGTGTTTCTCCAGCACCCATCATCATAGGAAGATGAGTGACACCATACTGCTCCCAGCGATGCTTTTTGTTGCAGTTGGTGCAGCGTTTGTACCTGCAGCTGGACAGGAATGCCTGGAGCCCGTGGAGTAACCTTTTCCTTTGTGAATCCACTTTCAGGGATTGGAGGGGCTGTTCTTTCGCAGTGGATTAAACTTTTTGAAGGTCTGTAGTTGAATCCACCAGGCACTTTTACAGGTAGTTACTTTGGAGCTGATACTGCATGGTGGCTAATCAGAAGTTTTCTGCTTTTTGACCAAAAGGAGATGCTTTTTTTTTTTTTTTTTTTTTAACTACTGACTGTTGGTATTCTGAAGTAATTTTAACTCCAAAAGCCTAACTTTTGGGGAACTAAAGGTTTCCCATGAGGTATTAATACATCAAATGAGCGCAGCTGCCATTGTCTTGTGGAAAACTGTGAGGAGAACTGTGTGAACTGCAGCTAGGGATGTCAGTGTCAGACAGGATAATTAAAAAAACAACCAAACAAACAACAAAAAGCCATCGAAGGGATATAAATGCTTCTGCAAATACCAAACAGGCAGGGCAGAGGTGGCAGGTCCATTTATTAAAAATGCAGGAAAAGCAGAGGCCAGTTTTCAAATCCTGTTTCGTCGCCCCTCCCACGTTTCAGATGGAGACCAGGGGAACCACCTGGGAGTGTGTTGGGCTTTTCCATGTTTTTATTTTGAGAACTGCGGGGTGTTGGATGGACGCTGACCGTGACTTGTGTTGATGTCGTGCCCCAGCGTCGCTATTTTTGGGTGTCCTGTGGCAGGGGCAGCCTGGCCGTGGGTTTCTTTCGGAGCAGAGCCCGGTGATCCCGCAGTTCCCGGTGATCCTGGTGGCCGAGCATCCCTCGGCCGCTTCCCGGGGTCGCTGCCCGGAGCCCCCCGGCATGAAGGGGGGTGTGTGTGGGGGGCCGTCCGCGTGTGACGCGATGTTTTGTACTAATACAGAAATCTGGAACCCTGTGTGTCTGTCTCACCTTGTGTTGTTTTACCGCCGCTTTGTTTTGGGGGGATTTGGGGAGGTTTGGGGCATCTCATATCGGGGTTGGTGACGGACACTTTCGGGAGGGGAAGGTTACGACAGCGGCGGAGGCGTTTTACGACGTCCGACGGCGCTTTGCGGCGACGCGGCGACGCTTTCCGGCGTGAAGCCGCATCGCGGTGAGGGCGGCCGGGCAGTGGCTCCCGGAGCGCCCCGGGGGCTGATGCAGAAAATCAACAGGAACGTGGTGCTGGCCCTCCTGTCGCTGACCAGCCTGGTTTTCCTGCTCTTCCAGCTGTGCTATTACAAGTTCTACCTGTCGCAAAAGGTAGGAGGGGAGCGCGCTTCCCCGGGTCTGGCTGCGTTCTCTTGCGGAGCGCTGTATGGGCGTTAATCCCAGCTCCGGAATTCCCTGGAGCGGCTCGGAATTCCTTCAGGGCGGGCGTGGGGCGGGCAGGGAGCCCAGGCCGGTGTCTGATGTCAGGGGTACAGTCGGGTTTGAGTTCCCAGCCTGGTATCCAAGTCACTGTGTCAGCCAGGGGCGTCCGATTTCTCTCGGAGGGAATGATGCTCCTGCCAGCTTTGAGCCGCCACGGCTTTTAACCCTCACTTCTCGTTGCTCGATGACTTTTACTGACCCCGAAATCGAACTGAGGGCGCTGCTGAAGGGAGGCAGCATCTGTTGGTTGCATGTTTTCCAACACTGGTGTTGTGGGGAGAAATCCCAACTTTTTCTGCAGTCGCCTTAGCTTTTCCTGACTCAGTGCTCCTAATGTGCTGGATATCACATTAAATACTGCATTAATAGCTGGAATGCCCTTTGTACTTCTTTTTATACCTGACCTGGTAATATTCAGGGGAGTGATTTTCTGTAGCAGCAAAAGAGGTGAATGTTACTGTAAATTAAACACTGTGGGGCCGTCATAGTTTACAGTTGCAACTCCGATTCAACAAAGGAATGCACTTTGTTTTTGGAACCGTGTAGGTTTCAAGTGTCCTGACTTGTTTTTTGGCTTTTCTTCCCTTATTAAGTG
Organism: Origma solitaria; assembly: GCA_013397895.1. NCBI lineage: Eukaryota > Metazoa > Chordata > Aves > Passeriformes > Acanthizidae > Origma > Origma solitaria. The sequence goes on along the minus strand of VZRL01006439.1, from coordinate 88,124 downwards.
TACGCAGTGTCAGTGACAGGTGGTGCTGGTGACCTTCGACTTCTTTCTCACCATTTCTGATTCTGAAACAACAAATGAAGAATTCTTTTGAAAAGCCAAAAACTGAGCTCGGTGCTGCCTTGACTCTCTCATGTGAATATGCTACCTTTAAAACTGAATTGACCAGGATTTTACCTGGAAAGACTGAGGCATAGTCCCCCTGTCGTCCTACCCTGTGGTATTTGCCTGACAGGGTTTGTCATCCTCCTGTTTTACATTTATTGGCACATTGACTGGGAAACCTGAGGCCTCACCACGCAATCCTTGCGTGTCTGGAGGTCCCTGGGGTTTGTGTTGTCCCTCTAAATATACTCAGCCAGAGCAGTTGTTTATGATTTCACATTCAATACTGTCGCTGGGTGACCAGCCATAACCATAAAGCAGATAAATGTCTTGTTAAGAAAGCAAGGATTCGACTGAAACTTTGGGTTTTTTTCCTCTTTTTTTCTCCCTCATCCTCCCCTTCTTTTTGTTTTGTTTTTTGATAGAATGGAGCAGCTTTTTCCAAAGTCAGAGGAAGCCAGTCAGGCCAAGACAGCACTAGATGGGTATGTACAGTGTCATTGGTTCATACAGCTCTTCCACAAGTCTCAGAGAGAGAGAGAACTCACTTGGAACTGCAAATTCAGGGTGCGGCTCACTTTTCTCTTCACTAGGTACTTCCTGCTTTGAAGGATGAAAAGATACACTTCATAACTTTGCTCAGTAAAGAGAGTATCAAAATGTCAGTGTAAAGTAAAACTGAGAAACAGTTACTGCTTCACAATTTTGCCAATGCTTAGTAGTGTTGTTAATGTTTTAGGAAGCAGCACTTGTTCTTCTGAAACAGATCTACAGTTTTGTGTCCTTTCAGACTGAGTATTGAACACATTGGCTGGTTTGCCATGCAGTTTCTTTGTCTGAAAGGTCACGCACTCCTCCCTTGCCCGCTCCAGGTGTTTAACCTAGTGCTCACTGTTCTGCGTTACCTGCTTGTGCTGGGTTGTAAAGCTCTTCATAAGCAGGAAAATGTCACATTTCAGCCTTCACCAGCTGCTGTGTTCAGCCCTCATGACCAGTGCTGAGAGTGCCATTAGGTACTGGAAATGGGATATATTTGTTGTGTCTTGCTTAAGGCTTGCAAGACTGAATGCAACCAAAATCTCAGCCCTGGGGAATCAGAAACTCGGTTATCATATCTGTTGTTAGGATTTGTTTGGAAACAGTTTTACAGAAGCCTTTTGTTAACTGATGTCCCAGTGGAAAAACAGCACAGATGGTTAAGGAGAAGGATGTGCTGGGAGCTGGCTGCCTTTTGGTTTAGATGCAACATGATAATGTTGCTAATGAGCAGAATGGCCATTTAAAGGCCTGGTTTCTGCTGAGCAAGAGGGATGGTGCTCTGGTTAAGGGCTGTCCCTGAAAATAATCCAACAACTGCTCTGTGGACTGCTTGCTTGTGCCAGGAATGCCTTGCTGTTCTTGGAGGTGACAGGCCTTGGAGCTGCCTGCCAGGTGTGAGGTGTCATGGTCACAGGGGGCTTCCAGTCTGTGGGCAGAGTTCTCCTAGGGTTTAAATTGCTCTTCTGAGATTGTTAGTGATAAAGGGTGCTCCATGGTCCTGTCAGGGACCTCTTGCACTCCAGGCTTTCCTCAGAGTCCCTGCAGTGATGTGTCCGAAATACTAAATTTGGATATGTTTTCTCATGATGACTTGACATCAAGGCCATCTCTTTCTACCATTATTTATGGGGTTTTTAAGCTTATTCGAGTTTCAGCTGAAAGCATCTGTTTTCCTGGAGAAGTGATGGGTTGGGGAAGGGGAAGTAGATACTTTTGCACAGATTTTTTCCTGTTCTCAGTCTGGTGTGCTGGTTTTAGTCACAAAAGTAATACAAGCATATCACTTACCTTTCAGCTTCTTGTAGCTGAAATCACTGAGAGGGTCGCTTTGCTTCTGCCTGTACCACACAGGTGATGCTGCTGCCAAAACTTTGTTGCTGACCCACATCCTGTCCTTGTGTTTTCACATCTCTCTGAAGCCAGAGCTTTAAAATCATTAAATTTAAATGTTACGGTTGAATACATTTAAGTAGCAGGGCGACTGTGACTGCTGTAAATGGCTTCTGTGTGCCATGGATGTTTAAATGTGCTTGATTAATGTTCTCCACTGAATCAAGTTAAATAACTCCTTGCCTCAGGCACAGAGCCTTCCTGCTACAGCTTTTAACCCCTTATGCAGTGTTGAGTGCCCCAGGTAGAATCCAAATTCTGTGTGGCACTTGATCCTACCTTCTCATTCAGTCTTGCAACTGTTTGTGGAAATGAAGCGTACCCTCAGAGGATGTATTGGGAGATAAGATTTCCTTCTTTCAGTGGTCTGGATTTTCTTTCTATCAGAGAGTTTGAATGCATTAACCTTTGTGTGCTTAAAGATGGTGTTTCTGTCCTCTGTCAAACAGCACGTGGTTAGGAAGTTCCTAGGATTAATATCCAGTCACAATATTCCAGTGTATTTGATCGATCCTTTGATTCTGGGACTGGTTGATAAAGACATTGAGCAGATCAGAAGCTCTCCTGATGGTCCCAGCCCAGAATGCAAGTACTTTTGTGCTCCAAGAGACTTCACTACCTTTGCACTACTGGACAAAACATGGAAACATGAAGTAAGTACATGTTTTCAGTTCACGTTTGTGTATTTTAATACATTCAGCTGTTCTTTGATGTTGTGACTTGATACTTTCATGTTTGTATAGAAATTCATGTGGTGGTAATATTTGAGGTGGAGGAAACTTCGTTTTAAAGTAAAAGTTATCCATTTACTAACCTGGATACACTGAGAGTCATTTATAGCTAAAACTTTTTAGAAGCTATCTGCAATATTAAAAAAAAACACTTGTAGTAAGAGTCCATGCCGAAAGGAAAGAAGGAAAGGAAGGAGGGGAAACCTTGAGCCTGTAATGTAGGTGCAGCTGTTATAAATCTGGAGTTTGGGGACTTAAAAAGAAGGAAATGCAGGTATTGATGTGACAAGTCTGGAAAAATTATCATAGTCTTCTGGTTTACTTTTAGCGCATCCTTGTACTTAATACCATTTCACTTAATGTACTAGTATCTTCTCTGTGGTGTTAGCAGACTTTTTAATGGATGTGTTAAAAATAGAGGTATAGCATGTGATGAAGGACAAAATTGAATCCAAGATTATTTTGTCAGTTAAGTGTAATCTGGAAATATTTATTAGATTAATTTGTGCAGACTAAAGATACCAGTGGCAAACAGCTCTTCTCTTCTCTTCTCTTCTCTTCTCTTCTCTTCTCTTCTCTTCTCTTCTCTTCTCTTCTCTTCTCTTCTCTTCTCTTCTCTTCTCTTCTCNTCCCTTCCCAAAAACCTTCCCAAAAACCTTCCCAAAAACCTTCCCTTCCCTTCCCTTCCCTTCCCTTCCCAAAAACCTTCCCAAAAACCTTCCCAAAAACCTTCCCTTCCCTTCCCTTCCCTTCCCTTCCCAAAAACCTTCCCAAAAACCTTCCCAAAAACCTTCCCTTCCCTTCCCTTCCCTTCCCTTCCCAAAAACCTTCCCAAAAACCTTCCCAAAAACCTTCCCTTCCCTTCCCTTCCCTTCCCTTCCCAAAAACCTTCCCAAAAACCTTCCCAAAAACCTTCCCTTCCCTTCCCTTCCCTTCCCTTCCCAAAAACCTTCCCAAAAACCTTCCCAAAAACCTTCCCTTCCCTTCCCTTCCCTTCCCTTCCCAAAAACCTTCCCAAAAACCTTCCCAAAAACCTTCCCTTCCCTTCCCTTCCCTTCCCTTCCCAAAAACCTTCCCAAAAACCTTCCCAAAAACCTTCCCTTCCCTTCCCTTCCCTTCCCTTCCCAAAAACCTTCCCAAAAACCTTCCCAAAAACCTTCCCTTCCCTTCCCTTCCCTTCCCTTCCCAAAAACCTTCCCAAAAACCTTCCCAAAAACCTTCCCAAAAACCTTCCCAAAAACCTTCCCTTCCCAAAAACCTTCCCTTCCCTTCCCAAAAACCTTCCCTTCCCTTTTTTTTCTCTTTTTTAATTAGAAAAGCAGGAGACATGGAAATCGTCTGTGAGTCTTTTGCTGAAGAACTTGAGTGAAGAGGGGTGTCACTCTGAACCTGATCAGACAGTTGTTTTACCCATAGCTGTGAAGGACTTAAAGAAACTGGGAATACAGTTGTGTGGCAGCGCACTCATATTAATCCCTTTCCCTGCTGCTTTGTGTCTTAGTGATAATATCTGTATCATCTAGAGGTGAAGCTGATATGCTTTCATAAAACATTTCAAGGGGGGCAGTTGAAAGGCTCTTCAGATGCTGATTGGTTCTTTTGTTTTTAATCAGCCATAATTTAATTCCCTTTATTTATGGAAATATCAAAGTCTGCTACCTAGAGCAGCATTCAGTGTTTGGTGAGATTTTCATTTGTGCCACAACAGAAGAATTTGCAGTAATCATTTTTGTATTAGGAGTGGTGTTACTAAAGAATTTAACAACATCAAGTTTGGCAGAAGAATAATTTTAGAGAATAGTTTGAGAATGCAGGATAGGGTGCTGTGGCAAGGAATAAACCTAATCCAAGCATGGTTTAAAACCTTTATTTGTTATTTTATTGTTTGAAGGACAAAATTTAAGACAAGGAAAGAAGGTGTTTGGAATTGCTTGTGACTTCTGGTCTTCAAGCTCTTAGAAATTTTGATTCATTTCTGCTTAGATTAAAAAATGAAAATGGGAACTGGTGTCAGTTAATAATAAGCATTTAGCATTCAGTTTTGGTTTCTCTAATCTTTAGCTTGCTCTACCTCCTGCCTCTCATTTTCAGGTGGGCCTTTTTAGAACTGCTGAGAAGATGGGGTTCCAGTGGCTGAAGATTATCAACAAGGACCCCCGCTTGGATGGGATGGATGACTTGTCTGGAATGGAAATTCCCTTGCACTACATATTCAAACTGGCATCCCATGCCATTCACCTGGTGGTCTTCTATGAGAGGAGTGGCAATTTCCTCTGGCATGGACCCCTGAGACTCAAGCAACACATGGACAGAAAGTTTGTGCCTTTCCGGAAACTCCACTTCGGTCGCTACCCTGGAGCCTATGAAAAGTGAGTTCACAGCAGGAGAAGGAAAATGTCATCATGGCACTCCCAAAATTACTTCTTTTCTCTTGGGTGTAAAACTACCCTCTTTAAAAATCGTAATTTTTGTAAAACTACAAATAATAAATTACAAAAATTACAAGTAATGTAATGTGTAATAAAAACTACAAAATAATAAAAATGGTAAATTTTGTAAAATTTAGCTCATGTGTGATTCGGACCCCAAAGTGCAGGCTTTGAGAATATAATTTCTGAGAAAAAGAGAAAAACACTGAGACATTTCACAGGTCAAAATAAATCTGTTTAACTTTTTCCTTTAATTTGACCCCATTCTTTTGTCCTTTTAAAATGTGGAATCTGTGTGGGTTATTTGCCTAAACATTTGAAGTAAGCTGTGTAAGTTGTTAAATAATCACACTTAAATCATTATGAAAGCTGAACGGTTTTTAATTTTTAAAAGCAAATAGCCTCAAAGTACAGTGCAAAATTTGATTCTTAAGTGCACCCAATACTTAGATAACCCAATAGCCTGAATTTTCAAATGCACTGGACATTTATCCAACTATGGGTAAAACATCTCTGAACAAATTCAAGTCATGAGTCAGTAAAGCAATCAGAGATTTGACAAACTAACTTGGGTTTTGTAGGTGCAGGAATTCTTTGTAAACAAAATTGTCTAATGTATGGGGAATTTGTTGAAGCTCTTGTTGCTTTTTTTGTTTGTCATTGATATTGGCTGTATTTGGGCAGAGGAATCAGTGCCAGTAGTGTGTTAAAGGAAAAAGCCATGTGGTTTGTAAAGGAATTAAATGGGGCAATGTATTATCTTTCTTTTCATGCAGGCCAGAACTTCTGCTTGTTTCCATTGATGACTTAAAAGTTCAAATTCCAAAAAGTCCGTCCAGTTTTCTAGAGGAGATGTCCCACTCTAGATTTCTTGAATGTAGGTACAGAGAAGCTCGGGCTTTCTTTCAGGTTAGTGGTAACCAGGTAGTGTCTCTGAGATGAAATGTGTGTTTTTACTGATTGACCCAAAACTAAGAACAGTTTGCTGTTTGTTTTTGGTTTTTTTTTTTAACCTAAATGAGACTGTTCACTTGCGCAAAGCTAAATACAGCCCTTGATTCTCATTCCACAGAGCTTACTGAGTGGTTATGAAAGCAAAATTTTACCTGAAGATCATGGCCTTTTTTTTTTCACTTGTGAGCATATATTTTTCCAAGAGGGAGACAACATGTGCATAGTTCTCACACTACCTTACTGTTAAATAGATCTCATGTAAATAAAACTAAGATCTTGTGTATCTTCATGGCTGAAAATTTTCCTTATGGCAGTCCTCAAAGTAGTGTTTCATTTTACACTTTTTGAACCATGTCCTGTAGTTCCATGTTCCTCATTTGGCCTATTTGAATTTGGTTATTAATTCCAAAGTGACTTATTTAATTACTTTTCTGACTATGTAAGCTAATGTGTTCACCACCATTTAGAGCACTATTTTTAGAACATTGCTCCCTGATTCAGCAGATAGCGGAAATGTCTCTGCTGCAGTCTGGGGAGCATTTTGTCCTAACTTGAAAAGGACATGAATTATGAAGTGACCAGTTCACAGCTAAGACTGTGGAGTCAGAGTTGGGCCACTGAATCTGAGCCATCTCTGAGTTCATGCAAAGGGGGCACTAGAGGCTCCACTCTTCAGTCATTTAGGTTCTGGGGAAAGGGGGGACAACTCTTGTTCTGTCTAGTAGGCTGTAGATCCCCATCTGTGTAGCAGGAGGGTCACAAGCGCACCTGTGGTCAGTCTCTTCACATGTGAAAGACAGGGAAGTGGGAAGTATGTTCCAATTCAGCCTCCAGGCAGAAATCACCACAGGGAGAGAAAATATGCCCCTAAAATGTTTATTGAACTTTGCTGGAGCTTTAACACTGACATAAGTAGCTGGCACCTGTTTGAAAAGTTCATTTCAGCTGCTGTTTGCCCAAGAGCTCTTAAAGAAATCCATCACAAAGCTGCATAGTTGTTCCCTTGTTAGAATTGGTAGTGTTTGCCCAGCCTGCCTCGTTGGTTTTGGCTTTGCATGAACAGCGGACCTTGCCACAGTTCTGGCTGGAAGATTTTTGTGTTTGCATTTTTCTCCTCTTCGTCAGTTCTCCTTAAAACTCAACACTTGGTTCTGACACTTGGTGGCGCCAAATAAATTAATCATGGAGTTGTGGAGCCTGGAAAAGCCTTGATGTGCTGGAAGGGACTGATTCTGCCCTTGTGTTCCCCTTGGACTCCAGAAACTGACTTCTGCGTGTGCAGAACAAGGGCTCACCCATGATGCTGCCAAGTGCTGAGAATCAGTGTCTAATGTGTATTTTCTTATTCTAGTCTCCTGTGAATTTGCATTCTGATGGTTTGGAAACAAATGAAGGTTGATGATTCAGAGTTTTAATTTTAACTTGTCATTCCAGTGCATGTTCTGAAAATGGGCTGTGTATGTGAAAACAGGTATTAGTTAAGTAAATTTTTAAAGATCATTTTCTCCTAGGACACTGAGAAAAATGAAAGGACGACTTCGCCCTTTGACATCAACTTGCTTACTCTTGCCTTCCAGCTGTATCCTGATGATGCCTCTCTTGATGCAGTGGAATTCAGGAAGAAAGCAAAATCCTTGCTTCATCTGGCTGCCCTGACACTGAATAACTTGGGGGTAAAGTTCTGGCTGAGCAGTGGAACATGTCTTGGTAAAACATTCGTGTTGTGTTGCATTTTTAAACTCATCTGAAACTTTAAACACTTCATCCTCCACTGCTTGTGGTGTCAGCAGAGGCCAAAAAGTACTGGGTTGGAAGGTAATAACAGTATCGAAATAGGCCTTTTTGCTCCTGAGAAGATGCTTTTTCTTTAGAAACCTGAGCCGTGGAGATGCCAGGCAAATTTCCAGCAAAGCATTTAGCGTTGTTAGCAATTACCTGTGTTGTGTTCATCACTGCTAGGAAGTAATCAACAGTTCCCTAAGTTGTGTGTCTTGGAATTTAACTGAAGTGCCAGTTGGAAAACACAGTGATGAGCATATATTTCTGCTGTCCAAGTGCACACTAGCCCTCATTTTCTTCCATGCAATTTGATGCTTATCACTGACTTCTAAAATACAGTTTGCATTTATTTATTTATTAAAATCAAACTTTTAATAAAATGACAGTCCATTAGAGCAGGTAATGCAAGTTTTCAGTTCTGCTGAAGGTGGAAGTAGTTCTTATCGCTGGTGAGGATTCTTTTGTTATTGAAACAGTTTGTGAAAACTTGTGTGTGCCCATTTGGCTTGTATTTATTTAATCCTAGGGAATACAATTTTCTGTATGAACAGTTACTAAAAGCTGCCTTAATGAAACACACAAAAGGGTGTCCCACTTCTTGTCTTTTTGCTTTGCAGTGGTAATTGGAAGATGATTAACATCTTGGATGCTGTATAAAACAATAGTTGCAAATCAGAAGCACAGCTGTGGCCCTGTAGCTGTTCATTGCTGATTACATTTAGGCCCAGATAAGGAATTTTTAAAAAAATCTAAATGCATTTAAATTAGAAAACTGAAGATATTTTATCTTTGTTTTCTCTCTTATTCTTGGCTTTCTGAGGGGAGATGACTATAAGTGCAGTAATACTTGTCTTTGATGTGGATCATTCCATACTAAAGCAAGGCAGAAGTATTGTTTATGGCCTCAGTCAAAGACTTCTGCCTGGTGATCTTAGTACAGTTCATTTTTTCTGTTGCCTTTGCTCTGTTGAATTCATTTCCTGAATTAACTAGTTTGGGATTTTTCTGTTTTATTTTCTTTCCCCACCTCAGGCTGGTACAGACAGTGCAATATTATTCCTCACAGCAAGGATGTGGATTTGGGAATCTTTATAAGGGACTACAAAGCAGATATCATTCCCGCCTTCCAGAAAGCAGGGTTGCCACTGAAGCACAAATTTGGCAAGGTACATAGAAAATGAACATTTTGCTCCATGTTTGTCTTTCTGTAGGTTTGTAACTTTGAGTTCAGTTTCAAATGTGTTTAAGAAGATTAAAAATTGCAGAATTGGTGTGTTTTCTTCAGTTAGTCACCCTGTGTATCTGATGAAAATAAATTTGTTTTCTGCTGACATAAATTGCTTTGTTTTTTTATGTGTATATACAGTGTGTATCTTCATCTTCCAGGTGGAAGACAGCTTGGAACTTTCTTTCCAGGGAGATGATGTGAAACTTGATATTTTTTTCTTCTATGAAGAGGATGACCACATATGGAATGGAGGAACTCAGGCCAAGTCGGGCAAGAAATTTAAGTAAGAGCTGGATTTATACCACTACTAGGAAAGAAATTGAACAAATTAGTGTTTAGTGATGGCATTTTGTGTGCTGTTGCCTGGCAGAGTCTGTGCTCTTTGTGGAACAGGTGGATGTCAGAGGGGAATCAGTGGAGATTCTGCACTCTGAGACCAGTGAAGCAGAGAGAGAACAGTCCTGTGCCTTACTAGAGAGTAAATGTCAGTTCTCTCGTGAAATCAAATGCAGGGCTGGCATATCATGTATCAAGCAGATCTTATCGGACTGTGACAGGCTCCCAGTTACATAAACACCCAAGATGAGAAAAAGTCTTTTAAACAGTGTTTATTGCACAAACTAATTTTGCCGTAGAAGATTAATCCTTAGGTGTCTGTGTTGATGGGGAAATGTTATGGCAAAAAGCCTCAGCTCTCCTTGCACAGTAAAACCCACAATTTGAGATTTTAAGGTAACAGTTTGAACATCTGGGTTGACTGTAGTGTTGTGACAGCAACAGAGATGATTCCTGCAGGCCTTACTGTTCATGTTCTGGAAATGGAATTTTGAATAGGATCTCATGATTCTTGTTTCATACCTGTCAGTATTAAGTCAGCAAACAAGCTTCCTAATTGACTCAGCAAACTGAAGGTTTTGATAATTAGATTTATTTCTTTCCATCACCCACCTTCACTCAGGAGATAGCTGCAGACTGACTGATGATTTCATTCTTTCATAATTTACCTGAAATGTATATGTTTATATTTAGCTAATGGGAACTTGGTGAGCACCATCATCCCCTTGGAGATAATGTACAAATCCTTGTCTTAGTTATCTTTGTTCTGAAGTGATAAATAAAGATTGGGGAAGATACTCTGATGACCAGATCCAAAGGGATGTGAAGAAGTAGACTACAGGAAGAGCTCTTGGAGTATCCCCACAGAAAATATGTTGTGTTGCAGAGTATTTTTTTTTAGAATACAGCAGCAATTCCAGTTTTCTTGTGCGATGCATTCTGAAAAGCAAGCTGACCAATAAATTCCTTTCCTTTTCTTTGTGCTCCTGTTGCATCTAAATTGCAGTAGCTGTTTCCATGCCAATGGAGTTGACACACTCCTTCAAAATTCCACTGTAGCATCAAATCTTGGATATTTGAGAGCTATTTTTCCCCCTCCCTTTGATAACGACTGTCCCAGGCATGAAAATAGGAGGTAAATATGAACCTGTGCTTCACTCCAGCTTCTGTATCTTTGGATATTACAGCCCTTTTGGAACCCCAGCTTTCACAAAACTCTTTCCTTTTCTTGTAGCCTTGAACTTACTTTTGGTGGTAGCTTTTTAGAAGTTCCAAATGTGGCTTTCTAGTTCAGTGAGAACCAGATAACAACTTTGCTTAGTCCTAGCATCATAAGGAGGCCAAGCCTCTAATTCTGAGCTGGTGTTTCTTAAGTCTTAGTTTAATGCATACAGAAAACGAACAAGAAAACTGCTTGTTTGCCATCATCAAGGCCCTGAGCCATGACAGAACATAGCTGTTCAGAATCCTAAGCCAAGTAATTCCAGACATGTTATTCTAAATACATTCTCAGAAAGAGAAAAGACATCCAGCTCTTGTAACTGTGAGATGTGAGAGCATTTGGCATGATTGATCTGAATGCCTGCAACACCAGAATGACCCTCAATTTTGCTCAGTCTTCAGCTCTGTCAGAATTTTGGAAGAAGGCAAAAGTGAGGAGGTCAGTCAGAAGAAAAGTGATTATTTGGTCTTGCTGAATCCTAAACCACTCTTAACAATTTTAAAAGAATCCCCCCAGCTGATTATGTAGTATCAGAAGAGATGTTGACTGCTGCTAGATCATGACAGAGAAGGGTAGAAATTCTCTTTAAAGATTAAAACTGAAAGATAAAAGGCGTTTTCTTCAGAAAGCTAAATATTTGCACAGGCATACTTTCTATACATCTAAATTAAAGGGTGGAGAAGTAAAGCATTTCTCATTGAGTCCCTAAAATACTTCTCATGGTCATTTTTAGCCTCTGATTCCTTCCAGAGCTGGTTTCTAACCCTCACAGTCTGGCTGTGGTTTGCATTTCCATGTAGACAAACACTTCCCCAGCATTGCTGACATAAGCATGTTCATCCTCCTGATCTTGTCTTAGAGTTGCAGCAATTGAGCCTCCTGTTTGTTTGCAAAATTAGTACTAAACAGTTGCAGAGAATGAGTATCTACAAAAACTGAGTGTGGGAATCAAATCCACACAGTTTGTTTTTATCCTTAAAATGAGTTAATTCTGTAGGCTTTTAACAAAGAGGACTTTGTGTAAGATTTAATTTAATCGGTAGTCTCTGAATATATATCCAAAAAATGCTTGATCACTTAATTCTTTCCCTTCATCTGTGGCATAAAGGAAAATGGTTTTATTTTCTCATACTGTTTGCTTAGAGCTTAGAAATAAAATTAACTTCATGCTTGCAAGAACAGGGAGGGGGTAGTTCTAGTTCATAATACAAATGCACAAACCTTTTTCAAAAGGACTAAGTGCTTATGTTTTAATTTTAACCTTTGAATGGGAATTTTAGGATCACCTTTTTTTTGCGGGGGGGAAATCTTCAGAACTTCAGAAGTGGATGCAATCCTCTGCAGGAATAGTAGGTAGCCTTTGGTATTGTTTAACACCTGGACTCTGACACTTCTATAGGATGTCATTCTGGTCAAACAGTGAAATTTACCTGTGAACTGCCACTGCTGTAATCATGTGTCAGCCTCTTGGCACATTTCTAAAAGAGGTAGCTATTAAATCCCGTTTGTAATTGACAGAGCTGAGGCAGGGACTAACCTATAGGTGGCAGAATTATACGAGCACAAGCAACAAAAGAATTAGAAATGCTCCTTCCTAAACACGAGGCAAATGTTCACCACTTACTGTTGATAATGCCTTGTCCAGTGTGTAAGAGAAAAAACAGTGTAAATGTAACGTGCCCACTTGCTGCAGTTGCTTGCTTTCTCCATGAACTTACTTAGAGGTGTATTTCAGTCTTCTGCGAGTGATCACGCTCTTCTGTTCTGACACAGGTATCTCTTTCCTAAGTTTTCTCTGTGCTGGACTGAATTTGTGGAACTCAAGGTCCACGTACCCTGCGAAACCCTGCAGTATGTGGAGGCCAACTATGGCCCAGAGTGGAAGGTGCCTGTGAAGACGTGGGACTGGAAGAGCTCACCCTCCAACGTGCAGGACAATGGCGTCTGGCCTGTGGATGAGTGGGATGATGTCATCCAAATCTACTGACCCCTGGCTGCTGACAGAGCCTGTCCCCAGAACTGTCACTTTGTGATTTCCCAGAGCCCAAAGGCATCAACATCATTTCCTTCGTAACACCCCATGTGTTTCCTAAGGAGACATTTACCTCCCTTTGCTTAACAGGTATTTTCTTCACCTTCATCGTGCTTTTTCCAAGTGGTTAAAGGAGAAGATGAAGGGCAACTGGAGGGAAGGGAAGCTGAAAGAAAAGCTGCGCAAAGGGAGTAGAGAGGAAATATTGCTGTGAACTTATGGACTGTTTAAATGTAAACAGTGGCCATATGGCTTCAACACTCCTGGGATCATCAAAACCTTCAGACTGTTCAATTCTCAAGCTTGAGAGAGGGTTAAGATGGGAAAATCTCAGAGAAGTTCCTCTTTTTTCAAAGGAGATCGTGTGGCTGTTTAACTTCAAAACACCAGGGTTATGAGTACCTCAAATTGATTTGAGACTGATACATCCCTACAATGTGCAACAGGTTGCTCTTGGGAGTGGAATGTTTATATTGCACAAGTCCCCTGTGGACCACCTGCTTTACATCTAGGAGGTGTCTGGTAATGGTGCCACAGTAAATGAATGGAGGGAGAGACTATCCACATTGGACATTTTTCAATCTGCTCTTCTTTAAGAATGTGAAGGTGCATGCTGCTGGGATGGCTTTCCCATGAAAAAAAATAAAATTCTGGTTTTAATGCTCTTTTGTTCTCCCTGTAAAAGGTTTGGTTTTTAGAAAGTTACAGCTATCCCTGCTTTCCTGCAAGTCGATAGAAGTGGGGGTTATTCATAGTTTTCTGTTTCACAGAACAGAGGCCTCTCTCTAAGGGAAAGGAGAAATGTGTACAAATACCAACTGTTCCATCAAATTTGCAGCAGCAATCCTGCCAGTCCTCTCAGTTTCAGTTTCTCCTGCCACTGAAACAGTGGAGTAAATTATTCAGCTTCAGGCAACAGCTTGTCAGGCTGTGTCTTCAGTTGGATGGTAACTTCGTTAGCCCTGCCTGGTTATGAAGAGAGAAATGTAAAATCCTGCTAACACCATTCACTTGCTAAAGTAACCAGGACATCATAAGGGATAATTTCTCAGGTAGAATTTTTTGTACTTCTTCCATAAAATGGGGGGGAAAAAGCGAATGTCCTTGTAGTTTTCATGTTCATAACTCTGTTGTCCTGAACTTCTTGGTGTTAATAACATGCAGTAAGCCTGTGAGTTTCTCAGATGTGGTAGGTGTTTAAGAGTGAAAGAAAAGATGCTCTCAGAAGACTATAATCTATCAAAATTTTGACTTTCTAGATTAAAAGACTAATGGGAAAAAAAAAGCATGTCCCTGAAAGGGAGGATGTCTTGAACAGTTGATTATACCTGCAAGGTATACTTCAGGTTAAAATGTTTTCAGAAGATACAAGTGTATATTTAACACTGATTAAAAGGAGAGTCTAATTTACAACTTGAGATGGTGTTTCATTCTTTGTTTTGTCATCTTGGGTAGCATTTAACACACTTCAATGCAGTTACCATGACATAATGCACAGAGAAAAACCCTGAAATGTTTCTTACACTGCTTATTGACCGCCTGTCTTTGAGCTTTTATTTTTGATAAAGATACCTGGATACAACAAAGATACGTGGAATAAAGCAGATGCCCACATGTAGGAGAAAGGATCCTGCAGCTGCACAAACAGATTGCACTTTGCACATCTCCTGTCATCCTCTATGCTGTGCTCTGGCCACAGCTTTCCTGCTTGGAGACAGACTGGGTCCTAAGGAGTGGTGTGAACATCATGAACTGCTGTGTTTTGAAGACACATCATGAGGCTGAAGCATTACCATTCCCACAGAAGCAGCCGGAGTGAGGTGTATTTTCCTGTTAGGTTCTGCTGCATTGCTTCATCTGAAATGGATTATTAATTCTGTGTTACCTTCTTAACTCAGTAACTGCCTTCCTTCTGGAGGTGCTCTGGAGAGGAGGGCAATTTCTAAATTATCCTAATGGCCTTAAGCAACCACGTGCGAAGTCCCTTGACTTTCCTGTAGCAAACAAGGCACGTTATTTATATGCAGCTGTTAAAGATAGAAAAGTGTTCAAAGCTCCAGAACAATGGCAAAAAAATATTGAAGAAATAGCATTGCCTGAAGAGAAGGGACCATAAAAGGCCATTTTCAAAAGCCATAAAAGATGGTTACAAAAAAAGGCAGGGATGTGTGTGTGCTCCCTTTCCATGGGTGGTAGGAAATAGAAGTAAATGGGAGGAATGCAAATTGATCCAGCTGCATAGAAACTGGAGTATTTTACTTGTGGAAATGTGTAAAACCTTTGACTTCGGGGGTCTTCGAGAACACATCAGGCAAATGCCAGCCCAGACTGACTGTAGTTAAGGTCTGACTGTAGCTAATCCTTTCTTCCAGCTGGAGGGAGTTCCTATTTCCCATGACTCTGTAGTAGTTTTCCATAACTTTCTGCTTTTATGAAGTGGAAATTGGAATCATTGTTTTTATATGAGCTTAAGAAAGGACCTATTTCTAGCATCAGACACTACAGCTCATGCCAGGAGTGATGGTGAATTGCAACTGGAAATGACAGAAAACTGCAGCGTCTTGAACACTTGGAAAAAATGTGATTGTTTGCAACAAAAAGGTAAATGCGGCTTGTCCAAAAAGGGTATGTCTGAATCAAACTGAGGCTGCAGAACAATCATGGAGTAGACAGTGCTTGACTGCACAGGGCAGGAAGGGTCTGAGGGAGATGCTGATGCTTTTCACCTACTCAGGAGCAATATTCTGACAGAAGGACCTGTGTATGTTCCACCATGCTGCTCTTTTAACTTCAGAAACAGAAGATGGGCAAAACCGTGGTAATACAGGTAGGAGAGGGTCCTGGAAGTATGGCTGAGTCTTTCACTGCTGTCCACATGAAAAAGGAGTAGCTGAAGTTATGCCCTTGCTGTTGAAGCAGAGCCTGGGAGATGCTGGTTGCTGGTATTAAACAGCCTTGCATCCTTTGCTGCTTTAGGATTCTCGAGAAGTCTGAAGTCTGTCAACTTAAGAGAAAACCATCTCTGCTTTGCACTGTCTGCTGTAATTGTGTGTTTTGCACAGGTGAAGGAGATGTTAAATGGGTAACATCTGTATAACAAGACACCTTCCTTCCAGGGGCTGGCTTGTCACAGTGCAGTGGCTCCCAGGGACAGAGCTACATCCTTTATTACTCACCAGCAGAATTCTCTGAGTTCACATGGCAGTTCAGGAAGGTCAGGGTCAGCTGCCTCACTGCTCACTTTCCTTCCTCTTCCTGTGTTTCTATCATGCTGTATACTGTAGAAGAGAACCAGGGAACTTGAGAAACGACGTGCCAGAACATCAAAGTCTGTCTGGCACTTGTGTTCACTGATCTACATTGGCTGTTTTGGTAAAGTGGCACCAGCAGCCGATTTACACCAGCTGATAATCTTGCTTAATAGCATAGTGTTTCCTCAGCTCAGCCATTTCTGTTCCTTCCACTTCAAAACCAGGATAAGCCCAGTGGCTGTCTTTGACATAAAGCAAATAATTACAGTGCCTTTTACCCATCCACTTCCTGTCAGAAAAGTCAAAACTCTTGAGTAAAGCAGCTTTCATGAGGAGCTACTGTTGAACTGTGTGCCTCTCTTCTTGAGTTGACACTACCCCTGTTTTATCACTGCCACTGTCCAGAGCAGTGTCTCAGGAGGCTGTTCAGGTAGCAGGAGCATATTCTGTTGAAAAATCTGTGTGTTTGCTCTTTGGGCAGCTGTAATCATCTCACATTGTCAGCATTCAGGCTTGGTTGCCTGTTGGTAACAACCTTTTCCAGCTACACTGGAAGAGGGATTTCTGAACAAACATGGAAAGGGAGAGAAGATTAAATAGGCAACAGCTGGTAAAGACATCAGCCAGGCGAGGCTTTCTGGTTTGGCTTTTTTTGTATTTTTCTTTTAATTAATTATTTTATTTTGGGAAGCTAAGATACATTTTTGTTATGCGGAAGGGGTCCCTCCATGACTGACCAGATAACTGGTGCCTCATTCCCTGGGCAAAATTTTCTTTACTCATGGTTTCAGCTGGGACAGAGTTAATTTTCTTCTCAGTAGCTGTGATTTTGGATTCAGTGGGAGAATAAATGTTGGTAACATGCCTGTGTTTTAGCTGTTGCTATGTAATGCTTACCCCAAATCAAGGACTTTTTAGTTTCTCATGCTGTACAGTGAGCAGGTGCGTTAGAAGCCATTGAGAGAGGTGAGCTGAATAATCTAAGGGTTTCAGAGAACATCATGCTCTGGTATAAACTGGGGGAGTTGGCTGGGAGGGGCTGATCCCTGATGGGGGATGGGATGGGCATCACTCTGTGGGTGGAGAGCAACTGTTTTGTGCATCATTTTCTTTTGCAGTTTGCTCTCATTATTATAGCTGTTATTACCAGCATTATTAGTATTTTACTTTGTTTTCAGTTATAAAATGTTCTTATCTCAACCCATGGGTTTTATGCTTTTTTTCCCTGATTCTCCTCCCCATCCCTCTGTGGGGGTGAGAGGTGCCAGACTATTCCCTGTACTCCCCGAGTTAAGCGATGCAGTGGGTTCTTGTGCATTATTTGGAAGAAAAAGAGGCATTTTTTCCTTGGAGCGTGCCTTCTGTGCTCCAGGGTCTGACATCCTCTGCAGCAGCGCCATGCAGCCTCCACTCCTCCAAAGGACGATGTGTCCTGCTCTCTGAGCCTAATAAATACATGAGAGAGAATCAAATAGGTTCGAAAAGACCTCTGAGATCATCAAGTGCAACCTGTGACCAATCTCCACCTTGTCCACCAGACCATGGCACTGAGTGCCACATCCAGTTTTTCCACCTCCAGGGACTGTGACTCCACCACCTCCCTGGGCAGTCTCTTCCAATGTCAGATTTCCTTTTCTGTGAAGAAATTCTTCCTGATATCCAAACTAAACCTCCTTTGGTGCAGCTTCAGTCCGTTTCCTTGCATCCTGTCCATGTTCCCTGGGAGCAGAGCCCGACCCCCCCAGCTGTCTCCTCCTGTCAGGAGTTGTGCAGAGCCACAAGATCCTCCTTTTCTCCAGCCTGAGCTCCTTTCCCAGCTCCCTCAGCTGCTCCTGGTACTCCAGACCCTTCCCCAGCTCCATTCCTTTCCCTGGACACTCTCCAGCCCCTCAATCTCCTGTCGGGAGAGGCCCAGAACTGGACACAGCACTCGTGGTGTAGCCCCAGCAGTGCCCAGCACAGGGACGGTCACTGCCCTGCTCCTGCTGCCACACCATGGCTGGCACAGCCCATGGCCTTCTTGGCCACCTGGGCACCCCTGGGCTCATGTCCAGCTGCTGTCACCAGCACCCCAGGCCTTTTCCAGCCTTCCAGCCACTTTTCCTCAGCCTGGAGCTGCAGGGGTTGCTGTGACAAGGGCAGGACCCAGCGCTCGCCCTGGGTGTGCCTCACGCCATTGGCCTCACCGCAGGGCTCCAGCCTGCCCCGATCCCCCGGCAGAGCCCTGCTGCCCTCCAGCACATCCACGCTCCCACCCAGCTCGGTGCCGTCTACAAATCTGTTAATTGAAAACTCAGTCCCCACATCCCCAACATACCTGGAAACACAAGAACAAAACCGGTGAAGGAACTCAGGACCCACCTCTGTCAAAGACCCCGGCATGTGCTGCTGCCCGTGATAACTTTCCTGCACTGCTGATGCCTTTAGCTCCTGGCCATTTGCTGCAGCCACTTCTCTGGGTTAATGATGCCTCTGTAATGCATTTGTTGTTTGATCAGAAAAAGCGCCTGTCCTTTCTTCCTGAGATAAAACTGTTGCTGAGGTCAATGTGCTGAGACCATCGTTAGCCTCCTCCTTACTGATCCTTTGCTGCCAGCAGCTAATGAATTCAGGCAATTAATCTGCTGCCCCTCAGCCCTTCTCAGACCTGCCTTTCCTTGTAGCACAGTGGAGGTGTTCTAACCTCTGAGTAAAGGTCCACAATATCTCCTGTGAACAAGACAACGAAAGACCCTGTTCTTCTTTTGGCCACCAAATCTTCCAGTCCCTCCCAGCGTCACTTTTGGTTGTTAGCCAGTCCTCACTAATATCTCATTTGGCAGGTTGGCATGAAGCCTGGAGA
The DNA here is from genome assembly GCA_013397895.1 of Origma solitaria. Taxonomy (NCBI): domain Eukaryota; kingdom Metazoa; phylum Chordata; class Aves; order Passeriformes; family Acanthizidae; genus Origma; species Origma solitaria. The sequence continues at coordinate 69,289 of VZRL01006439.1, read as the reverse complement.
TGGGTATTTTGGATTTTGGCCCGAGCGGTGACCAGACCGCTGCATCTCCCATCTCACTTTTTAGACAAAGGCATTTCATGAGAACTTCCACTGAAGTGATACGAGGCTTTGCCACTGGGGCCCCACGAGCCCAGATTGCACCAACAAATGGGCCTGAATAGGAGGAACCTGTTCGAAATGGGGTTGATGCAACTTTTGGGATGGTCACTGGTGGTCATGCCCAGAGTTGGAGTCCTAAAAAGGTGTGAGAGAGAGAGCTGTATTTAGCTGTGGCACTAACTGTGTTACTCCACAGTATTAGCAAGGACTAAGGTAGAAATGCAAAGCCCTGCCAGGGTTCCTTCTGCCTTGCTAAGGTCTTTCTGCCCAAAAAACCCTAATAAAAGTGTGTGCAGCAATGGCAGCTGAACAGATGATACAGATTAAGTGACTTTGTAATTGCACTGGCTGTCAAACCATGGAAGGCCTTGTGCTGTTAATTGTTTTTGTGTGGCTGCCTCTCCCTGGGACTCTTCATCCAGGGGTGACTGGAAAGATTTCCTGAATCTGAACTACTGTGTGATATCTGAATAATGCCCAGGGTCTGTACAGAAACAAATATTTCCCTCCTGCAAAGGCAGCACTGTCCAAACAGAATGGCCTTGGTGTGTTCCCTGCAAAGACTGCAGGTGCTGGGAAAGAAGGGAAAGGGAAAGGGTGAGCACCAGAGGGTGTTCTACTAGTTTTCCATGATTCATCAAGTCTGTTTTAGAGCAAAACGCCTGACTGTGGCCTGTTTGAAGAGGGAAGACAGAAGACTGCCAGGGGTTTGAGAGTCCATAACTTCGTATCTTGGGGGCTGTGATTCTTTTTACAGGAGGAAATGGGGAAACATTAAATAGAGGGAAGCAGGTATAAACTCCTTTTTGCTGTTCTGATCCTTGGTTGGTGCAAAGAGGGAAGGCTTCTGATGCCAGCCCAGCTGCTCTGGTTTACACTGGAAAGGGCAAATCCAAACCACTCAGTGGGCACTGCTGCCCTCCCACGCACTGTGGAACAGGACCAGGGCTTTAACAGTGACCAGTCGCAGCTGGGAGGTTTCAGGCTATTCTTCCTCGTCCTCCCCAGCCCTCCCCCACGGCTCTCCAGTCCGTGTTCCATCCCAGACACCCGGGACACAAGCAGGGACCTTAATTTATAGGGGGAGAAAAATGTCAGCGCTGATGGGCAGAGGGGTGTGAGTGGAAATGAGTTGCGCTGATAAGCCCTTCTGACTGTATTTTATTTTACCGAAGTTCTTAACAAACAATCTTTATGAAATGCAAACCTGGCTTATCAGGCTAATGCAGATTGTCTGAAATCCTTATCTCCACGGGCCAGTTAGCTGGAGTGATTCCCTTTTCACAGGGAATAGAGAATGAAGAGCTGCACACAAGCCTCCCCCCCTCCTCCGCCTCCTCCCAATCACTGCCATTTACTGGCAGTGAACCGAACGGCTCTGATTTCCAAACTCATAAATAACGCAGGGCCCCAGAGCTGAGCTGTCCTGTGTTCCCAAACAGTTGTTCAGCTGCGCAGGGAGCCCAAGTGAGCCGGGAGGGGCCCGGGGGCAGGGCTGGGAAAGGGAGAAAGGGAAGAGCCCCTGGTTTGTTGCACCTTTCTGAGGAGAACAGTCAGTGTTTAAGCTGACACCTAATGCTGGAGCAGCACAGATGCATCCCTCCCTCTCACCACTGCGAGCAGACCTAGACCCTGACATTTGAATGTGTTTCCTTGGCATGATTTCTGCTCCATAACTTTGCCTGCTGTCTGCCGGGGAGGAGCTGCTGCTATTTGTATGTGGAAGATTTATTGTGAGAAACGTGCCCGCTGCTCAGGAGAAGGGCCTTTTTCTTCATTCTGTTTGCGCTGTCTGTGTATTTTCTGTGCCTCATGTGGGTTAGGTTTGTGTGCCTGGGGAATGGATGGCAGCTAAATAGCTCTGCTGCTTTTTTTTGGGGACAGAAGCATGGAAAAAAGGTAATAGCAGCTGTGAGGAAATGTTTTTCTTCTGGCTGCTGAGCCTCAGGGGAATATATATAAAAGACCATCTCTGGGAACACACGATGGGGGAAACATATGCTGCTGTTGTCTCTTGTCTCTGCTGTGTCTGTAATCTGTGGAAATGTTCTCCTTTCCTGGGACAATGTGAGGTGCCAGATGATCTGCACCAGATCTTAGTCCTTCAATTCCAAAACACAGAACAGGCCTGTACTGAAGTGACAAGACCAAGCGAAGGAGGGGCCTGACTTTTATCCACCAACACAGGCAGGTTACTTTCCCATCTATTTTGCCACTTGCCATTTTGAATGTTTTTCCAATCAGGAGACGAAGGTCTAGGTTCAACAATCAGGAGCTGTGAGGGGGCCCCACAGAGCAATAAGAGCTGTACAGAGAAATAAGGCTCTGTAGGAAACAGGTTTCCCACAGCACGTGGCACAGGGAAATTCTAGTGGGGATGCTGTTGGTTCCTCATTCCTCTTGACATCTGGGAAGATGCCAGCATGAAGGATTAGTTTAGCAACAGAGATTCTCTTTCTCAAAGCAGGACAGCTTGTGTACCCCAGGATGCGGTTTTATCCCTTTCTGTAGATACTGGTTAACTCCAAATTCTGGGAATGTGAATTACACCAAAGCATGGAAATATCTTGGTGACAGCTCTGCCATGGAGAGGAGAACAGGGATGCCATTGCCACAGACACCTTGGACACCTTGTTGGGCATCCCACAGGTGCCATTGCTGTCCAGCCTGGCAGGTTCAGCTGAGGGTTGAACAGCAAAAAGACATTTCTCTGTGTCACAGCTCCTGGAGAAAAACAAACCCCTCCGCGAGGATGGCTGTGCACACACACAATGTGTGCTTTGGTGTCTGTTTCTCAGCCTTTGTTCTTGCGGTTTTTATCCCGAAGTCAGAACCATTTCCCCTTCTTGCTGAAAAAGGAGGAAAATTTGGGTGAGCAATCAGGCAGGATGGCTTCATGACACTCTGCAACCTCCCTGTTTTACCAGGCCACTGCATCCCTTTGCTCATTCACACTGTGGGTAGGAGTAAGGAAGACACACTGAGCCGTAAATCTGTTTAGGTGGTGTCTGTGAATGGCAGCTGCCAGGCAAGTCTTCAGAGACAAATGCAGCAGCCTGAATATGTAAAGCATCTCCAGACCTCGCCCTGAGGATGGAGTGTGCTCCTGGAAACAAAGACTCGCAATTAGTCTTGGGTGATTATATTGCAGCACTTCTACTGGGGGGATTAAATTTGGTTGTGTCTCTTTTCTTCTAGAAAGTCCAGCTTTAATTTCCTTGGAAGGTTCTAAAACCTCTTATAGTTGCCTGCCTTACAGATGTCCCTCTGTAAAATGGAAAAAAAACCAAAACCAACCCAAACCCCAACCTCATCTTTCTGTGGCTTTGATGTGAGGGTGTGTGAGAGATTCTAGATCACACTCTCTGGTTTTTCTCCTGAAATGGAGATGTCTGTGTCCTCAGTTCTTTCCATTCCAGAGTTCACATGTTTCTCAGTTTGGAGTTTCAACCCTCCATCCATCATGGGTGGATACCTGGCATGCAGAACCTGGTTCTGCTGAAACCAGCAGCTGAACTCGTCCTGCCAGGACCTGAATTTCACCTGTCACCCACTCCTTCTGGGAGAGCTGGACTCAGCCCCAGTCGATGCCCTTATGTGCTGCTGAGTTTTGTAGTGTGTTCAAGGACTTTTGGCATTTACCTGTCCTTCCACTCATGCTGGTTTTTTTTAAGCCCACCTGCTGAATTGCTACAGGAGAGTTCACCGCTCTCCCCTATGAGAACTGGAATTATTTAGCCTGGAGAAAAGGAGGCTTGGACTACAGGAGGCCTTATTTTTCTCTCAGCTACCCGGAAGGAGGTTGTGGCAAGGTGAGGATTGATCTCCTCTCTCCCAGGGGATGGGACAAGAGGAAACGTCTCAAGTTGGAGACTTAGATTAAATACAAGGAAAAATTTCTCCTCCAAGAGTATTGTCAAGCACTGGAACAAGCTGCCAAGAGAAATGGTGGAACCACCATCCCTGGAGGGATATAAAAGAAGTGTAGATTAGGCACTTAGGGTCATGGTTTACGGTGGACTTGGCACTGTTGGGTTAATGGCTGGACTTGATGATCCTAGAGGTCTTTTCCAACTGGAAGTGTTCTGCGAGTGTGGGAGGTCCCAGACTGTGCTCTGGGAGAGATGTTTTGGAGAGTCATTCCCTCTCCCCCTGAGGGGTTGCCCTGGTGGGTCCTGCTGCTCTTCCCACCGCTTGCATGTGCAGGACCCTTCTACCCAGCTCCTTTCAGGATGGGCCCCGCTGGACTAGCCACAGGGAAGCTGGGAGGAGCCACACAAGCTGGCCCTTTTCAAAGGTGATGGCTGTTCCTGATAATGCCAACTGGCTCAGCTTTCATTTCATCTTCCCAGTGACTAATGCAGACAGATCAATTAGGGGCTGCACACAAGAAGCTGCAGCTCCTCAGCCCTCCCCCAGATAATAATAAAAATATGCCCCCGCTTTTCTCCTTCCTTGAAGTCCCCGGGAGAGTATTAGCTGGTGCTGCAGGTGCAGCCGCCCTGCAGGGTGGTGAGAGCAATGAATAGTAAGGTTTTTAGCTCAAGCACACTAAGGCTGTTCAGCAGCCATTGGATAATCCTCTGTTAATCAGATTATGTAAATTGCTACTTCAGCATCCCTATCCCATCTCTCGTCCCCCTGCTCTCCAAGCTGGAAATAAAAGGCACTCTAAAAAGGAACATTTAAACTGCAAAAAGGCAGCACTGCTGAAAGGGGGGGCAGAGGGTGCCGGGATGAGGAGCAGGGGAGCAGGTCTTTGTTTCTGTGCGGGAAGGCAGGCATTCTGCCTCGGCCAAGCAGTGGGAGACACCAGCAAACCAAAGGTCCTGCAAAGCCTGGGCTTGCATTGCCCAAAACCTGCTCCTGGGCAAGGTAATCACATCTCTGGCTCTCTGTTTGTGTCTTCCTGAAACACTGGCCAGGAGTGCAGGCAGTCACACCAGCACCTCCCTCAAGTTTGACCATCGCTCAGAACGTGGCTCGTGGCTCTCACTTGGGCTCTGAGGCTGTCACATTTTTCATGCAGGGAGAACCAGTGTTTTTGGGTTTTTTTTTACCAGCTGGAGTAGCAAGCTGAAGACGGCAAGAGAGGTCAGTTGCAAAGTAAAGCAGAGGAGCTGAGAGCTGATTAATGCTTTGTGTGCCCACTGAAAATGACCCAGAAAACAGAGCTGAGTTGCATTTGTGGTGAGATGCTTCTGGATGAATGCAATTTGTTTGTGACAGGGAGGAGGCTGCCTCTGTTGTGGCACATACGACCAAGGCTTTACACTGGGTTTTTGGTATTCATAGATGGCCAAGAGAATTTGCCCCCCAGTCCTTCTGCACTGTTGAACACACATCCTGATATTTATGTCTTACTCACCCAGGGTAGGCAAAGACGTCTTGAGGGCTGTTTAAAATTTGCACGTTCAGATTCTGCAGGTTTGATGGGCCCAGCAGGTCACAGGGCATGTCTTGGTTTCACAGGCTCAGGTGACACACACAGGTGGGGTGGGAACGTGCTGATGGGTACAGGGAGGACTTAACTGGCATTAATGCAGTGGTGTGGAAAGCTGGGACTCTGCTCTGCAAGAGCAAAACTCATGGTCAGGTGGGGAACGGACACCCTGGTCCAAACTATTAAGAGCTTCTGCATGACTTTGAAAAATTATTTTGAAAATGCAGGTGGTCAGATATGCAGCTTGCATAGCTCTCACCTGGAGGAATTTTTCCAGAAATTTGTCTTCCTTTCCCTGTCTGCTGTTGGCTTCTCTAGAGGCAGTGGGAAGTAAAGGGGTGTATAGCGTGGTCATATGATGGAATGCAGGTGAATTAAAAGAGTAATGGGGTGACTTCTGCATCCTGCAGATCAGCACGGGCTTACACTAACTGATGGAAGTCTGTCAGTTTGCACCAGCTGAGCATCTGAAATACAGAAATGTACTTAAAAACAATGGAAACAAAGACATTGAAAATGAAATGTGAAACTACACCATCTCTCCACCATCAAGGCATACATTCATAATTCAGCAAATAATTGGATGGAATAACTTTAAAAGCAAAGGAAGAAAGCTACCTTTAAGGGTCAGAATAGTGAGTATATCTGTTTTTTCTATATGAAATAGACTGTGTAATCATAAGGAACTCCTGAAAGGCCAGGTTTATTGGAATTTCCCTTTACACACACCTGCACTGCTGGTCCTGGAAGAGGAGCAGCCTCAAGCACCAAACAGGGGAGGGACCTCTCCTTCGAGGATTTCAACCTCAGTCATTTCCATGCTGCAACCTGCACTAAGAGATGTTACACAGATTCAGAGCAAATTCCCTTCTTTCTTAGAGGAGTTCACTTTAAAGAGCCACTGACAGGGTTCCAAAGACTTGCACATGAAGGAAGAGGATTTGCCAGACTGTGGAAAATCCTGGAGATTCCCAGCACATCGAAGCCATGTGGCTGGGGGTTGAGGGTTTGGCCTGAAGTCACACTGGAAATTAAACCTCTTGGACTCTTGACAACTTTTTGTCATTAGCTGTGAGTCTGCTGTAGAAGGTGCATCTGTGGCAAAGACCCTTTGGGGCTTTTAGTGTGGTCAGAAAGGTTTTCTTGAATCCACATTTCTTTGAGTCTCTGTTTTGAGTGATGCTGATGTGGTTGCCTTATTTCTGCATGCAGCCTGGCTGCATTCCACATTGTGTGCCCCTGAAAGTGGCAGCTGCTGATCCTCTCAGAGGCCTGCCTTATTTTCCTCTATTTTAGGTGATTTCCAAGAACTTTTAATGTCGAGGTGCATCTGTGTCAAGTGGAAAATGAGCTGTTTGTCTCTCCCCCTGCTCCTAGTGAAAAGGTTTAGAGGTACATTATGTTTTCAGTCTCTTTATTCTGTGGCTAAACATTTTCTTCAATGCTATCAGCAAGTTTCAGCATTAAAAAGGAGATTTTTGGCTTCTGGAATTAAGCCAAAAAGTGTGGCCAGAATTTAAAGCACCCCCTGATGTGTTTTGTTAACACTAATAAGAGATTCAAAATGCTATGAAAAAGCTTCAGATGATGAAAGTTTAATATTTCAGCAGTCTGCATGCAGCTGCTATTCTGAACCTCAAGCAGCCTCCTCCAGCTCAATATACTCAAAGTCTATTAATCTAAATTATGATTTTAAAGGGCAGGAGCCCAGATGTGCGTAATTGTTTCTTATTGTTCCCAAATGTAGAGCATGGCTCTGAGCTCGCAGTGATAACACAGCTGTGTGTTTGCAGCCTCTCGCTGGCCTTTCCCTGCCCATCACTCTGTGTGCGCTGCTTTCATCAGGCTCACCTGGGTCTCCTCACAAAGCAGAAAAAATTACTTGAATCCTGGCCCATCTTTTGAAACCTCTGCTCATATTTAGGCAGGATTCTCTGCTATATCCTGATCATCTGCAAGTAAGTTTTGCTAGAGAAAGGCAGTGTTTGAGGTTTGAGGTCTGGTGCAGTGCGAACCATAAACATTTCTTTGCCCATCTGACCATCACTCTGTCTTGGAGAGGCTTCTGCTGGCCCTGGAAGTTGTGTAGCAGGATAAAGCCTTTTGGTCCTGCTGGCTTACCACACAGTCCCCTGTGCCAGAAACAGCTTCTAGGAAGAGGAACAATGAGGGTTATGCCCCTAAGATGTTTCAGGGGCTAGAATTTTAATCCTGGCACACCGAATTTTAAAAAGAGACCTGGTTTTGAGATGCTTGCGCTCTGCAGCCACCCACACGTTCTTGACCTCTTCAAAGTGGCCAGCTCTCAAGTGTCCCACTTCACGGAATCACACATGGAAGTGCAGTTGTGTAAGACCGTGCAGTCAGTCTGCTGCTCCATCCAGGTCAAGCAGTCCCTGGTGCCTGTGGTGCAGAGGTGAGGTGGCTGAAGTGAGCTGCTAATATCACCCTTTACAAAATGCATGCTGTGTCCCCTTCACTTTTCATGAACTGGTAATGGGTGGCTGCTGAAATCCAGACCTGTTGCAGGTAAGGAATTGCCCCAGACTCCAGGGAAACTGTCAGGATGCATCCCAGCAGAAATTTTTGTGAGGGTGCAGTGTTGCATCCACAGCTCTTGCCCCTGGCTGGGCTACACCATCCTGGCAGCTATGGGTTGGTCTATGTAAAAGTAATGCCAGGACTGCAGGGATGGATTGCTAATGTGTTCCCCCTGCTGCCAGGTCACTAATGAGTATGGAGAGGAAGATGAATGAGACTGGTGTGGTTCATGGGTGCCAAGTAATCACAGCTCAATAAGAAGCTTAATAAAGACACAGCGAAGAAGGCTCTGACGTTCGACCCCTTCAGAGCATTTTGAACAGGGTGACAAAGACCCTTGAAGTTGGTGTAAAAGTCAGCAACCCTGTGCCATCTCATCAGCATTCCCAGTTCTGGCTCTGCACCTGGGACCTACTGCCCAGTGCCTGGCCGTGGGTCCTGGACAAAGCACTGTTGTGCTGGCATGCTCTCCTGCGTGGATGCACGAGTGAGAATGAAAAGCAGCCCATCCTGCCCATCTCCCTGAAAAGAAAGACACTTTCCTGACTGTGTATTTTATGGTGCTTTGCCTGGCCAGGTTTCGAAAGCTCCAGGCAGTGAAGTATCCAAGCAGTTAGGGATCAAGAGCTGCAGTTCCCTTCCCTTTCCAGACTTACAAGCCCCCTTCCCTACTGCTGGCTGAAGCATCTCAGGGCAGGTTTTGGGTACGTAAGGCGCTGGCTGGAGGAAGTAACAGAGAGGAGGGGCACTCTCCAACTCTCCGATGTAAATTACATGGAAATTAGGCTTCTGTGAGGCCAAAGGCCCCTCCGGAATAGGGCCTTTAGTTAACATAACACTTGTGCTAAATGAAGCGGTTGACACAGCTTTCAGGCTGTAGTGCCACTGTTAATTTACCGTGTGAAAGGGCTGAACCTTCAGTCGAGTTCTGCAGGGAACAACGCTGCCCCGGCGAGGACCCGAGGCTCATTCTCTCCGGAGAGCAACCGCATCATTCCACTGCTGGCTTATTAATATTTATGGGGGCAATCCTGTTAACTGAAACATTCTCTGTGCTTTTAAAAACCCAGTAGGTGAGCACTGCTGAGCCGTCTTTGGGGTGAGCTTTCCTGGGACTTGGCAGAGGGAAGTGGTGGAGTGTGCTCAAAGCTGCCTTATCCTGGGTGCAGAGGTTTTCTTGCCCCACGAAAGCGAGGTGATGAGCTGGAGATTCTCCTTCCCCATCCCTCCTTTCCCTTTGTATCCCCAGGATACTTCCTGTTGCTCCAGGGCATAGGTAGATATTTTGCTCTTGTTCTCCCTATTTAGTCTTATGTCCATCCAAAGCAAACTCCCAGCACTTCATGGAGAAGCGGAGGAAGGAGCAGAAAGGATTGTAAGGGTCCCAAAGGATCTGTATGATTTTAGTCAGCCTAGCTGGCTTGTGCCTGGGGCAATTTTGTGACTGTTTTCGTAGAAACAAAGACTGGTTTGGATTGGAAGGGACATTTAATGGCCACCTTGTCCAACTTCCCTGCACTGAGCAGTGATGTCTTCAATTAGATCAGGTTGTTCAGCACTCCATCCAACGTTACCTGGAATATTTCCAGAGATGGGGCATCTACCACCTCTCTGGGCAACCTGTGCCAGTGTTTGACCTATGCATGAGTTGTTACCTGGGGCAAGGGTGAGGCTGGATGGACCAGTCTCTGTCACGGATACTGACCTGTGATGGGGAAGGGGTTATCCTGCAGGTTTTGGGTTTTGCACTCAGATATCACCTTGCTTGCCTGTTGTCCTTGAGCAGGGAGGAAGCTTTGGGGACACCAAAAGAAGGTGGTGTTCCACCAACCCCACATCTTGGCCACAGGAGTATGGAGCTGACTCATCTCTGCTGTAAAAGAGTGAGTTAAACCTGCAGCGCACTGCCTGTGCCCTGAAGCAAGGGGCAGGCTGGAAGAGGTGCGAATTCACACCTGTGGCCTCCTGCTGTCACACAGAGTGAGGCAGAGGGGCAGTCAGGGCTTGGGGCAGCGCTGGGACAGCAGCAGCTGCTGCTGTCCTCTGGCTGCAGAGGGTGCCAACGTTGAGCCCAAGTGAGAGGGAGCTTCCACCCGAGAAGGAGTGCAGGATCCACTGGCTCGCTAAATAAGTAAAATCGGAAAAAAAAATCTCCCCACAAAGAAGAAGAAAAAGAGAGGAAAATTAGATTTTTGCTAATGATGGTTCCATCCTTTCCTGCAAAGTTCAGCTTACCTAGCCAGAGCCACTGGGCTAAGTGACAAAGGCTGGTAGGGATGGTTCTGGTTACCACCCCATGCCAGCCCCAGAAAAGGGCAGGGGGCATGTGGTAAGCAGAGAAAAGGCAGGACAGAGAGAGAATCTCCTGGGAGATGCAAAACAAGCTCCCTGGATTGCCAGGACTAGTGGTGACACGCGCCAGACAAAGGACCTGCTACTCTATAAATGAGGCAGCCGGGACCAGCGCTAGGCTGACTCCAGCAAGAGCAAGCTCTGTGGCCAGGCACTGGAAAAGCAGTCGGGAAAGAAACATAGGAAACGCCTGATTTTGCTGCCTGTTCGCCCACTGACCAGGTTTCCAGAGGCACAAGTACCAGAAAAGTAAGTGAAAATGGCCTCTTCTCTTTACAGCTATCGTCCCCTCTTTCAGGCTTACCTTCCAACTTTCTCAGGAATGCCAAAGTTTCCCCTCAGAGCAGGGAATATCTTTAAAGGAAGGGATTTCTGCAGTAGCCTTTTACCAGTATGCTGGATTTTAATTTCTTATTGTGGCACATCTGGTTCTTGTCATCAAAAATGTAAGAGTAAGGCGCCTTGTCTGACAAACAGTCACTTACAGGTGTCTGCACTTCATCAAGTGAAGAGACAGTTTGTACCTGAACTTTCCAAATTCTTAGTATCCACAGAGACCCAGTGAGTCAGAAATTACCAGAAGAAAATATTGATCGGTTTTACTGCTTTTCAGAGAAATGTTGGTGATGATATGCGGAGGACACTAAAGTGATTTTTAAATCACTGTTCTTAACTATTCCTAGATTTTCTTACATTGTAGCTGTGTAATTACACACTAGACAAACTCATTTATAGCACTGCAAAGTGCTGTAAATCAGAGTTATTGTACTGGTGCAAAAGGATTAGACAAAGCATCATAGACTCCCTGAGTTTAGTACTAAAATTTAACTGAATTCTCCAATGCTGTTTGACATTTAAAACAAATTCCTAGCAAAAGCACAGATAATCATGTACTAATTAGTTTTATACTGTATGCTTATTCACTAGAATGTGTGGATATTCACTAACAGTGTCAACAGGTAAAGGCATAAAGAATCAGTTTTAAATTCCAGTCCTCACATATTTAAAAATATCCCCATACATTACTGGTCATCTCTGTTACAGCTGATACATTTGTAAAATACATAGGCATTTGAATTTTCCTCAGTTCAACAGCACGCTTAGGAGGAAAAACCTAGCAATTTTTTTTAGTTTCATTTCTCCAGTTAAATATTATTAACTCTCAGATTTGTGAAAAGAACTTTTGAAACTGCCAATCTAAAACATGTTTCTATTTGCAGGGGTAGCCTTCTGCATGACACTATTTGCCTGAGAAAGTTAATAAACAGCAAAACATGCATGTTTTCTGAAATAGCTGTCTCTATCCTTCCTGATTTCCTTGCAACACCACAGGACAATATTCCATTTTCAGAATCCTTTTCCACCCTGCATTTCTATATCATTTCACACACACACAGAGGGGAGAAAAAAAAAAAAAAGCAAGGCAAAACAAACAAACAACCATAAAGTCAACCAACCAGAAAAAAAAAAACCCTAAAATAAACACGGCTTGTTTTTACTGCCTGTTTACATAAATCTTTATGGTAGTTTTGATATGAGCAGATGATACAGGACACGATGTGCTCACAGAACCAGGATGCCTGGCAGGAATCTTGTGGACAAAATGCAGGTGGTTGAGGCAGGGATGATCTCTGTGCTGCTGCTTCCATCAGGAGTAGCCCCACAGAGGTCAGTGGCAAGATATTCTGGGGAAAATGGGCTGTGCTCCTTGTCTTGCAGCAGTTTGTGTCTCATTTTGGAAGCTACGCTTTGCCGCGGCGGCCACATTTCTCTGTCCTCACGATGACAGCAGGCACTGGTGTGGCCCGAGGTGGTCAGCAGCCTGGTTTGGGCTTTGGCAGGAAGACAAGGGCTCTGTGAGACCTTCAGTCTTTGGCTGCAACCACAGACAGGTTTGCCCCCGGCCTCAAAGGGGGTCTGGATAGAATGCAAAAGCAAACATTGTTTGGAGGCAACGTCCAAACACAATAAAGATCTGCCTTCCCTCTGATGTGAATGTCCTGGATTTTCCCCTCTCTGCCCCCACAGAGCAACTTCTCTAACGGCATGAGCTGCTGCAAACTGCTCTCTGCCGAGCTGTAAGACACAGCAGCATCTGGTCCCACTCCTCCCTTGCATCCTCCCTCCGGAAAGGAGGATGTGGACTTCCCTACATACACAGGCAGGGAAAATGGTTTCTGCTATTCACAGCTGCCATCCTGCCTCGTTGTGGCAGGTGGAGAGAGAGGAAGGCAGGAATGAGTGATGAAATGAGGCAGGAGAAATGTCAGTGTGGAACAGGATTGTGCACAGTGAGTCGGGGGGGGGTGGGGGAAGAGAGACCTGAAGAACTCCTGGAAGAGGACCGAGCTGTTTTTCTTCTCTGTGTTTACCTTAAAGCACAGGGAGAGTATCTGTTTGTAGTATTTGGGCTGTTAATTTGGCAGCGACTGTTGTTAAAGGAAACTCACGGGAACTGTCGTGCAGGCCAGAGAAGCACTTTTCCAAGAGAGACTCTCGGATTCTCTGGAACAGAAAATAACACAAGTGTAATTTAGCAAATGAAGGCTAAACCTCCTGGCAGAGTGTTCCTTTCTCAGCTTAGCAAGCTGTCATGCCCCTGCCAATGCACTGTAACTCCATTTAACAAAAACTGTTTCAGCCCATGAGTGGGTTCTTTAATTATTTTTTTGTTTTTGTGTGTAAAGCTGTGGCATAATTCATCTCTCTGCAAAGGAACGTAAAAAGTATTGAGCAGAAGGGAATGAAAAAAACTCCCAACACAAAAAACCCCAAACCAAAACAAACAAAAAAAGCCCGCTCCCATGTGCAGAGTAAACCTTTCCATGAGCTACATCTTCATCTCTATCGGCAAGCTGGCCACATATTTTCTGCTCTCCCAAACCCCATCTGGGTGGCAGCCTGTTGCTTTGCAGGTCTTCCTTCCCCAAGGCAGGCCTAGAGGACACAACGCGGTGGTGTGCATGCTGTGGAGTCTGCAGACGAGGCTGATTTCTCAGAAAGCAGAGAGCTCTCCTCTGCTGAAGACCTGCAGCCTCCAGGAGGGCTACTGGATTACAAAGCTCAGCAACCCAGAGGCAGCACTGGGTCAAGGGAAAGACCTGCCCCTGGAAACTGGGATCACATGCAGTACAGTAACCCCAAACACAAAGGCTGACTTAATCGTGAGACCTTCACACATCTGCTTTTGAAGACTCCAGTGATTTCCTTTTTCTAAAGGTTCAGTGAGAGCACAGTGTGGCTGTGAGAGTTTCTGTAAATGCTGCCCTTAGACAGGAGGGCTCCCAGAAGCAGAGATTCTACTATGTGCATTTTGTCCTAGATTTTACAGACTCTAAAAAAGGTAAATCACTGTGTCAGCACGGACTGGTTTTTATTGTGCTTTTGCTGCTCTGCTGTACTGTGTGCCGTGCTATGATTGTCAGATAACACTCCCAACAGAGGCATGAGGCAGAGAAAGGAGCCCTTGTTTACTCTTGAAGAAGCTCCTCTTCCCACATCTTATTTGAAATAAAATGAAGTTCACTGATAGTGTTAGGAATCACCCTGGGAATGCTGGGAGAGGCTCTACTCATTCATTACACCAGCACTGCAAGGCTGGGCCACAATGCACTCATGCCTGCTCTAACACACAAATGCTCATGCATACTTGATAATTTTTTCTACAAACCTTGCAGAGTAAACAAACTAATTATAAAAAAAAAAAAGAAAAAAAAAAGAAGGAATTTGCCTGAGGCAAGGGAACCACAGACACGTGGACAAGAGTTTGACTCTCTGGATGCCACCCCAGCATTCACTCTCAGCACTGAGATGACCCTTTGTCCGTGGCCACCAATACACCTGTGGGATTTCAGGTGAAAATCCCACACTTTGGGAAGGGTGCAGTGCCAAGATACAGGGAGGCAGCAATGGAGGTAGTGAGCTGAGGAAAGCTGGGAGAGCCTATACCTAGAGGTGAGCTGTTCCTCTGGCAATCCATCAAGCTGGGGTGCATTGTCCCCTCTCCCCTTCCTCCCCCTCCCAACCCAAAGAAAGTCCCTGAAATCCAAGTGGCAGCACAGAGCACAGTGCGTGGTTAAGCTGCAAAGAGTGAGTTTATTCCTCCTAGGGAATGGAAAAAAGAATCAAGTCACATGTTAGGGATAGGCAGTCTCCTGTCTTGTGACACCCATGCTCAGTCTTGAAGCTGAAGCTCTGCATGAAGCTGAGTTCCATGATCTGCGGCCTGTGTGAAACTGAAGAGGGAAACTGTGAATTTCCCTTTTCTCCTCTTGCCCAGATCACAGGGATGTGAAGTGAACAAAACACGGCAGCAAGGAGTGATAGCTGGGGAATCTTTTCTCCCTGTGGCAGATCGGGCTCACAAGCACCTGCCTGGTAGAGGAAACAGGCAGCATCTGCTCTTCTGTTGCCATTTACCTAAGCGCTGGGGGGACTTTACAAAATCCAGCGCAATGTGTTAAATAACCAATTTTAGCAGGCACTGGGTTTCCCCCGTGGAGTGATGGTGTGGCACCGCAGGTTTACTAGAAGCACTCCAATTCTTGGTGGCAGCAGACATCTGCCGTCTGATTAAGATTTGCAGGAGTAGGTCTCCAGTGGCCAGTTTCAACACGGATTTAACTTCACCGAGGTCAGAGGTATAACTTGAGGGAGGAACTTTCTCGTCCAAGATCTTTAGTTAATAGCATCCTGCTAATTATGACTGAATGCCGGGCTCCCAGCGAGTCCCCTGCCAGCCCCCAGATATTAACCGCTGGCTTGGGGGCCATTTGCTGGAGAATGTCTGGCAGAGATGTGCTTTGTGCCTAAGCTGCTCTGCTGCTGCTGCTGCCTGAATTGCCTGAAAGGCTTTTGCAAGGAGATGCTGTGAGAACTGCTGCTACAGGAGAGATCTTCATCTCTTCCACGCTTCGGTCTTTTGTCTGGCGGCACTCAAGGCTGCATTAAAAACAGCCAGGATTCCGCCTACCACACATTTTTATATTTTTTGAATGGGTAGGCAGCGGGTGGAAAGAGCTTTAATTGTCTGTTTGGTGGGTGGTGGTGGCTTGTTTTTCCTTTTGTTTTTTTTCTCTTTCTGGTTGTTGGAGCAGATTTGCTGGGGTTATTTCTTTGCACAATTCTCTTTACATGTTGCAGACGTGCACCTTAAGTCATGAAACTGCATTTACCTCCTACTTCTGGACATGCCTTCTTGAACTGAGTTAAACCCTTTCCTCAGTGCAAAATTTTGTCCTTCAGAGTAATTCCTCCAGTGAAAATGGTGTAAACTTCCAGATTTACATTCCTGAGAGCATAATTAGTCCTCTTAAATTTAAGGTGCTGTCTTCCTGGTATTTTAATTGTCAGCTAAATGTGGGGCTGTTAATCTGTGGTTAGGGAAGGTGAGCAGAAAGTACAGAGCCCAGACCTGCAGGTTAATGCAATAACCCTGTACAGTATATGTACAAACAGGTGATTTCTGTGCAGATTTAAAACAGACCAGTTGGATATAAGCCACACACAACCAGTAGATGACATGTATTTTATACAGTGGATCAGAGAAAGCTAAAGAGTACATCGCTCAGATGTGCAAGATTAGCAAAGATCCAAAGTTGCAAATAATATATTGAAAGACAAGTTGGGTGAGAAAGGCTGGAGACAAGGAAAGAAAAGAAGGAAGAGAATGAGACAAAGGAAGTGGAACTGAGATCCCTTGCCAGCAAACTGGCTGCATTTTAACTAGAAGGTGCTGTGGTTATAGAGAACTCAAAAGATGTGTAGGTGACTAGAGAAAAAAAGCTGTGCTGAAGCATTACAATTACTGCAGGATTGGACCAGGATAATTTTTCTGCTGTGTTTCCAACTGAAACTCCAAGCACAACAACAGGAAACGCACACCAGTAAAGATAAAAAGGAGTGAAATTTAAGGTGGAGAGATGTATGGAGGTGAACCTGAAACACCTGAAACAAAGCTCCCCACAGAGCTACCAGTGCAAGAGGAAGCACTGGGAAAAGGAAAGGAGCTGCTGTTTGCTGATCTTGAATAAATGTCAGAAATACAAACACACGTTTTTGAAGTGTAAAGCAGGAGCTGTTCTCACAAAGGCATCTGTTTGCTGACAAGGCTTGTGACCACAAACGTAGCATTGGCCTTTCCAAAGGCGTAAGTAGAGAGACAAAGAAAGCATGGCCATGAAGGAGTAGGCTGGGTTTATTTTTCCACCAATAACACCACTAACAGGACAAGAGGGCATGCTCACAGCACCAGGGCTGCTTTCCTGGAGTGCTGTGCTGGGGACAATCTGCAGCAGGAGGAAGAGAAGAAGCAGACTCTCTCTTGGTGTTTGTAGATGATATAAACAGGTATTCAGCAAACACTGACCCACATGGCAGAATGACAGGGCAGAGACCCAAAGGCCTGGCAAAATACAGCCCAGTCAAGCCATTAGAAGAAACAAGGAAGCCCAAATAACTTCCCTTATGTTATAAAAACAACTACCTTTATACACAGATGTCTTCAGAAGAAAAAAAATCAAACAGCGACATAAACACCAAAACAGAAGACAGAGAGAGAAGCAGGTGGCACTCTGAATTTCACAAGGATCTGAGCAGCTGCTCGGAAGAATAAATCTGTAAAGGCAAAAGTTTTGCCTTGGGCAGTGAACACATTGCAGTACAGAGGAGCACTGGAAGACAGTGTTTAAAATCTGTACCACTGATGTGGCAGTGTTCTTGCCAAAAAGGTACATGCAACATGTTTGAGGTAGGTGAAAAGCAAGAACAGATTTGTTCCCACAGCACAAACCAAAAATGATAAATGGAGTAGGAGGGCAATTTAAAAAAATAAATAAAAAGAGAGATATAATCCCCATTTGGATCAAGCAATGAGTCTTAATATAAGTCTACAAAAGATAAGAAAATCTCTCAGCAATCTGAAATATGAGGGCCTGTTTTTTAAAGGAGCCTTTCATGAAGCAAGGCCATTTTGATGAGACAATTTTCTCATCCCCTGAAGGTATGACAGTAATTTCAGTCTTCTACCACAACAGAAATGTGTTAGCAGTGTAAAGGCCAGGGCGAAGACGCGTCTGTGAGGCATTGTTAGCGTGAGCAGCCATTTACAGTGTACAGGGGTGTGCCTTGTTTTGGCTGGATCCCTGACCAGAGGTCTCTGAGCACAGCTGTGACAGGATTTATAGTGCTGCAGCTGTGTTCCCCTGGCAGCTGGTAATACATGCTGGACTGGGATTTGAAGGAGCTGGGAAGGAACTTCCCTGCCTTGGCTCCCTGACAGGGCATCCCAATTAATCTGTGAGTCACATTCATGTTTCTTTATTCACTCGAACTTTTACCATGTATTTCGGTGAACTCCAAGTGTCTTGCATGGTGTGAGGCTGCTTCAGATGGAAACAGGATCACAGCTGGTCTGTCATCCCAAAGTTTCCTGTTCCTGGGGATGAAGGATGCTATTCCCTCTGCTCCCCACTCCCCTTTACAACACTACTGTAAAGATGGGTTCGCCAATGAATATAAAAAGCTGAGGTTTTCATATACATAAGAAGGTAAGTGGAAGCATTTGTCCTTTAGTCTCTTGGCTGTGGAGGGCTTTTCCCTGCTCCAACTGTCTGCATGCCATTGGCATAAAGAGCTGCTTCAGAAATGGAGGAGTCAGTGTCTCCTCCACGGCTGTGGGAGAGAAGGGAAGACACTTTCCCATGGTGCTGGGAGAAGGGTTAGGGCAACACAAAGAACTTTTGACAGTCTTTCTGGTAAATGGCATTTAAAATCACTGTGCACCTGTTGGTAAAAATCAGAATCCTAGCACCATCACTGTGTGCTTGCCACTGGCCCAGAGGTTACAGTGCCCCTAAAAAAGCAGCCCGTGTGAAAGGCAGGGGTATCCAGCATTCATTCACCATCTCCTTTGCTTTGCAGCACCTTAAGAATGACAAGGAAGATCTTCACCAACACCAGGGAGAGGTGGAGGCAGCAAAATGTCAACAGTGCCTTTGCCAAGCTGAGGAAACTCATTCCCACCCACCCACCAGACAAAAAACTGAGCAAGAATGAGACGCTCCGGTTGGCCATGAGATACATCAACTTCCTCGTCAAGGTCCTGGGAGAGCCAGGCCTGCAGCAGACAGCTGTGACAGCTCGGGGCAGCATCCTGGGATTGTTCCAGCAAGCCCCACACTTGCAGAGCATGGAAGAACTGACACTGATTGAAAACTGTGGCGTCTCCTGTCCCGGCATGAGCAGCAATATAGTAGAGTGTTGATCAGAGGCATCATCTCCCTAGCAGACAGTGAGATGTGCAGTTGTGGTGTTAGTGTGATAGTCTCTCTCACCTGGCAGAATTTGTGGGTTGCTCTTCTGTGTATTGTGATTATTTATTTATATTTATTGCTATTATATTTAATATGCATTTTTATTTAATAGGAGAGGAAACCCTTGGCTGTGCAAAAACCTGGAAGTCCAGATGGGGAACTTGCAGTCTCTGGGAGTTTGGAAGGACTCACTGCTGTCATGGCAGAGTCCAGGTCAGAAGAGTCCTCTGCCTGGATCTCCTCCATAAATCAGGGCATAGAAATTCATTTAGTATTTCTGACAGGCAAAGAGATTTCTCTCATGCTATTTCAAGGAAACACTATTGAGATGAAAAGTTATGACAGCACCACAAAATTTTTCCATGACAGACATCTGGCCTTGGTAGTGAAAGATTTTGAGAGATGTGATATTAGACACAGTCCTCCACCACTTGTTCTAGGGGCTAATTGCACTCACTCTTGAACTTGTGAATCTTATTTCTAGACTGATTTTTTTTTTTTTTTAATGTAAATCCTAGCCCTTGAACCTGGGTACGCCTTTCTTCATCAGACTGGAAGGATCCCTGGTGTCAGGACCAAGGACAGTAAATAAAATTAAATGTTAGGTTAAAGCAAAAAGTACCAGTTTAAAAATTCAAAATACATACTGATAGATGACTTCCAATGGCTTCAACAGGCAAAGTAAATCTCCTCCACAGCACTGACAGTGTGCACCTGAAGGAAGATGACCCAGCTCCCTTAAAAGCCCATCAAAGGTGTTGGTGGCTCAATGCCTTTGTTCTTCTGCAGGAGCTGTAGCAACAGGGGAGGTTCTGCTTTGGGAGGGAGGTCCCAGGATAAAAGTCTCAATGCTACACTCTGAAAACCTTTGTGGACAAGACTATGTCCATGGTTATGACTGCACACCCCGCTGACTGCCCTTAAATTCCCTGCTTTCACCTGCTCTAGCTGAGGTTCTCCACCTGGATACAACCTCAAATGGGACAATGGAATAACCACAAAGAAATTGGTGTAAATATCTGCCATTTGTAAGTAATTTCCCTGCAGGAAAAACACCAACCACCATGCTGTAGGTGTTGGGGAGACAAGCAGGATGAAAAGAGGTTTCATGAAAGTGGCCCTTGTGGGTTGTTGTGGCCCACAAAAAAATCCATTTTAATTTCCTGACTGAGTTATAACCTGTGCCAGCCAAGGCCTGGTCTGCTCATGTGAGTTATGAGCAGCCCAGAGCAGTAGAGAAAATAACAGCAGGTTTAAGTAGCGCAGCTTTCTGGTGAGATCCTGCTCCCACTGACACAAGCCCTCTTGACTTCCATGTGGACCAAGGTACATGTCAAGGCTTAGAAAAGACAATTGTTCACGACTGGTGAAGAAATGTAGCTCCTGTAGGCCTAGGCATGTCCCTGGGCTCTTTCTGTTTGTTCATGAGAAAAAGAGGTGCTTTCAGAAAGCAGAACAATGGTTCGTGCATGCAGCATGTACGGCCCTTCTGCATGAGGGGATTTGGCACCTGAAGCTGAGCTGCCTTTCAAAGCCTCACCGAGCACCAGGTGCACCAAAGAAGCCAGGGCTGGCTCCTGCTATGGGTACATTGAGCTGTCCTCAGCACTGACAAAAGCCAGGGTCTGACAAGAACACAGCTCACCCCATCCTGCAGTTGGTGCTGTAAGGCACGGGCATGCCAGTGGACAGAATTTGACCAAAAGAAAGAAAAAAATATAAGAAGGTGAAAGGGTTCATGTTGATTTGGTTTCACTTCTGAACACTGCCAATGGTCAGTTTGCTTTTCCCTGGGTTTGTGAGCTGTCAGGGCTGCCCTGGGGAGCAGCTGAGTGGAAAGGCACCAAGAATCCTTTGCCCGGTTTGTTTCTCCCCCCCTCTGCCCACCTTAACGTGACTAAATGGAGCCACAGCCTCTCCTGCACAGCACCTCAAAGGTAATGAGCCACGTCCTCCTCCCAGCTTTCTGCTGGCTTGCTGGAGTTGCAGCAGGACAAATTAGTCCAAGTAAATCAGAGCACTTACTGCTGAGGCGTGGTGGTGCTATCTGATTTATCAGTCACTTCCTATCCAAGAAAACACACATCACTAAGGCAAAGAAAAACATCTTGTGAGCAGCTGTCATACAGGGAAGGGGAAAGAAAACCTGGCAATTTCATAACATAACTTGCTTGTTGTATTTTCTATGCTAAAAACCTTCCCTTCTTGTTATTGCTTTGGTTCATATCACTGCTTTCTTTGATCTCCTTTCAGTTTAGGGGCTCCCTACTGTCACATTCAGCAAGTATTTCACTAGATTTATCTACCAAAGATTTCTTTTTTTTGGTCAAATTTCTGTTTTATATTTTGGGGATTTCTTATCTGTGTGATCATGAACAAATAGAGTGCAACTGATGACATTTTGTGCTATATTACGTTATTTAACTCCTAATATATTCCAAGTAAATTATTTAAGAAACTAATCTTTGTCTTTCTAAACAACTCTAAAATTTCATTTTACATTTGCATACCAATTGATGGAGGATCCCAAAAACATTAGGGTGTAATCTCTGGCAGAGGATTCTTCTACAGCCTCTTATGCAAGAGTCTTGATGGTGGAAACACATTATCAGATGATGAATAATGACAGGAATTCTTTGTTTATTATAATTTCTTACATTTTTGGGTTGTATATGTATCTCCATCTACATGCTAAGAAGATTTTGACCAGCCCTTGAAAAAGACAGGTAACTAAAATTTCATTGTGCAGTATTGTTATTTATCTCTTCCAAACATTCACAATTCAAAAGATTTTAATCAGCTCCATTTTAAAAGCATATGATACCCTATAGAATTAATTTGAAATCTATTTTTATCTGGAGATGTTCAGATAGGCACAACCTAAAGATTCAAACAGGAATCCAGTTTCAGATAATTCAAAGTTGAGGGCAGTTTAGGTTGTAAAGCTGCTCTTTCTGGCTAACATCTGGCGGGGACAAGCTAATCCCCAACTGAATCTGAGGCTCGGAGAGGGAGAGGAAGCACTAGGATGACAGATGCAGAAGTTGTGAGGAAGAGATGGGAAATCACTGGGACATGGGGCCAGTTTCAGTTTCATGCTTGACTGGATGTCTCACATTCCTGACAGTGTCCTGTGATACACCAAGAGAGGAGTTTCTGCACAAAATGTGTGTCAGGAAAAATATTGTCTCAAGGAATTACATATTAAAGTCAAAAAATCAGCAAATGTGAGATTCAAAATGCATTTATGTGTGATGTCCAGTACGTATTTATACTAAGCAAGGCAATGCCACCTTAGAGAGAGCCCTCTGCTTACAGCAGGTAATGCCAAATTAGTTTGTATGCTGAGGATCATGTGGCAATCCCTCCTTTGGAAGTGGGCAGGGTAGAGCCATGCCAGCACAGTGCTGTGACATAACGGGACCTGTGCCATGGAGATGTCCCAAGTTATTTGGAGTTAGCTGAAAATGTCTCAGATATGTTGTTGCAGTGGCAAAAATATCCCTAGTCCTAAGGATCCTACTCTCCCCTTGCTGTAACTAGCAGTGCTGAATAGAGTTGTGTGAACAGCCTTTTTTAACTTTTGCGGTTCTTTTGTTTGTTTGTTGGTGGGGCTTTTTTGGGGGTTTTTTTGGTTTTTTGGGGGGGGGTTTGGTTGGTTTTTTTTTTTGTGGGCTTTTTTTGTTTGTTTTTTGTTTTTTTTTTGTTTGTTTCCTTTTTTGGTTGTTTGTTTTTTGGTTTTTTTTTTGGTGAGGCTATGGCTGTCAATATTGCAAGGAAGACCAGCTAAGGTGACATATTCTAGAAGCACCTTTGGTATCGCCTGGTACAAAAAGGAGTGCTGAAAAGTTAAAAGAGTCATGGCCCAGTCAAACCCATGGTACTCCTAACCTGCACAAAGGGTGCGAGGTGTGCTCCCGTGAATTTGTGATGCAGAAATCTCAGTGAGACACTCCTTTATTTGGAATTTCTAACAGGATCAATGGAAGAATACAGCTCCACATTTCAGCTCAAATGAGGATTACTTTCTCCAAAGGCAGGAAACAAGTTCTGCCACTGTTCAGCTGTCACAGAGCCTAAGAGAATTGATGCCAGGAGAGGTGCAATGTCACTCTGCACTGTTCCTAAGAGCAACAAGTAACAAGGATGCAGGCTGCTGTCCATCATGCTCATCATGTCCACTTTCTTAATATCTTCACTGTGGCTATGGAATGTAATTGAAGTTGGGTGTTTGGGCTTGGTAAGGAAAGGAGTAAGTCGGAAATGTGTCTTGCAAGGATGCTGTAGCCTTGTGCATGAATCCCAGTGATGGCCAGCCCGTGGTTAGAGGAAGGGCAGGTCTGCAATCTCAGTTTTGGCCTGAGATTCTGTGGATGCAAATCGTGGTGAATGTGAACACACTGTACCTGGCACAGGACAATGCACAGCGAGATCCCACACCTGTGTGGTGCCTTGTGGTTTCTGGAGTATTGTCTGTGCTGAGGAAGACTTGGTGGTGAGGCCTGTACTTGGCAGCCTTGTTTGCTGTACCTTATCTAAATCAGTGGAGAGGAGGGTACAATGAGCACCACAGAAGGGGATGCACAGGATTCATTGGACAGCCACACTAAATGGCACAGCAGAGTTGTTTCAGAACACTAGGATCCATCCTAACACCTTGCTCTGAGCAAGAAGTGAAAGGTGCAGCACCACTGTGTTTCACAGGAGTATGATTCATGAACCATTTGGCAATTTATCTTCCAGTATCTACCCAGTTCCCACAAATTTCTTTGCTGCTAGGGAATGATATGCAGTGACTACGGCTAAAGTAGTGTGATCAAGGCAGATCTGACTTTTGTTCTTTGAAGGCTGGGTGATGAAAGGAGGTGGAGAGAATGGGCGACTTAACTACTGACCTGTGGGGCAGGGGTCACTTGGGAACCAGTCTTAAATCTAAAGGTCATTGACACAGTGACAGAGTCTAAATCCAGCACTTTTCAAGGGTGTAATTGTATTTTTAATACAGCAGGTGCCGAAAGAATCAGAGGGGAGAAGGTGGGTGGAAGAAGCAGCTCAAAAAAGTACTTGGGTTACAGAAGGTAAGGATTGCTCTGTGCCTGGACAATATCTGTATCCGTTTGAATTTATTCACTACTGTTCTCTCTGTAAGCCATAGGCAGCTTTTTGTTTGCACTCTGAGTTGGTCCAACTGTTCTCTGTAAGGAACAGAGCCTCATCCCATTGTATTCTCGTTCCACCCCCTTTCCATATACACATAAATGTACATCCCATCCCTCCACAATTTGTTTAGCTGCCCTGGATTGCAAACCCAGCAGAGCACAAGAGAGGACCCCAAATAAACCTCTTTAGGAGAAGAGACCCCTCAGCACTGAGAGCCAGAAAGAGAGGCAAAGAGCAGCCAACCTTTCTGTGGGTACATCTACCCTGCTGAGTGTCAATGTCACAAAACAGCACAGAAGAGGCTTAGGATGAAGGGCAGGAAGAAGCCAGTGAGACTCCTGTGGATCTCAGCATGGACTGCACTGGGATTCAGATTAAGTCTCTGACTTTTATGCTGGCAAGCAATGCAGAGAGGTATTCACAAGCACAGGGCAGGAGAGCTTTCCCATGCATCTGCCTTTCTGCGGATGGCTGGGGGCACAACATCTCAGAGCTGGGCTAGGTCCCTCACTTTCCTTGAAATTCCCCACTCTACACCTTGAAAGACAGACTCCTGGGTAGCCTAAAACCTTAATGAAAAGCTAAAGGATGACAGCCTGCAGTCAGCAAGGTCTCCAGGGAGGCACTCTGCTTCCAGCCCTGTCTGTAGACATTGATTAGCATTGATTTTCTCTTGGTGACTGTATTTGGCAAACCCTGGCAGGCAGCAGTGCTCAGTCCTGGGGCTGAGAAAGGCCAAGAGCAGACAATATTAACTCTGCCTTCAGATCACAGCACAATTGCCATGCTCTGATACACTGATGTACAACCAACCAGAATGTAACCTATGGATACCCTCAGCTCAAGACTTCACTGTACTAAATTCCAGCTTTAAAAAGCTTTACACGTATTGGAAAGACCCAAACTCTCAAGAGGAAACTGAAATGCCTAAAAGCACCTTGAGCGGAGGCTATTAGACCTAGTTAACCACAAGATCTCAGGGCCAGCTGACCATGACCTGAAATGTTTTACTGCCTGTAGGTTAAAAGGTATTTCAGAAGGAAGAATCTGGCCCTGCTGAGAGGCTTTGCAGTGATCTCTGTGGGATTGAGTGGCAAAAAGTCAGCTGCCAGTTGAGAGTTCCCTACAGAGAGAGTGAGCTTGGCAGATTGGACTTGCCAAGAGCACTTGGTGCTGGCACAGCCTGCTTGGGTGGGAAACAATCCCACCACTTGAAAGGGAACTGAAATAACTCAATACTGAAGGGAGCTGCCTTCTCTGGCTCTTCCTCCTGAGCTATGCTGCAATCATTTTTCCTAAATTTCCAGGCCCAGAAGAGCAGCCAGCTGCTGTCTGGTGAACAAGCCCAGCCACTCTGCTTGGCACAGGACAGCCCAGTCTTAAAGGCCACATTTCTGCACAGACGTGGAATGCAAAGGGGCATTTCCCAGCTCTCAGGTTTACAAATGAGAAAGTCATGGCAGGTAACTTCAGCAGCATAATTTTACCTGTCAATTTTGAACAGAATAGCTAGGCAGATATAGAAAACACAAAGAAAGCCAACATGTCAGTCTAGATCTATTATCTATTGATCTGTATTACCCCATCATCTCCTTGAAATCCATCTCGAATTTCATTTAAGGTCACATGCAAACGGAAAACCACAAATTTTGCCTTTATAATCAAACAGGACACACAGGAGCCATCTTTGTACCCCACCCTACTCACTAGCAAAAACTGGGCCAAGCAGAACCAACACAATTATTCTTCTTTCAGACTAAAGAATAATATAATGAAAAAAATGAAAACAAGACAGATTGCCAGTGAAAGCATAGAGGATGAATTAACCATGCCTGAAATAACCTGGATGGACCCTACACTCATTGTAGGGGGGTAGACTTCTTCTCTATGACTCCTGTATATGTCAGCTGCAGAAAACAGAGTCACATCACCTTGTTTCTCTTACATCTAACAGGTAAGTCAAACTGCCACTTTGGTAATTTGGTTGTAGTCGCTCCTATTAATTTCAAACATTTCCCAGGAGTACAGGCTGCTGAACCAGCAGAGACATACATTGATTATTTGTTTCTGATTATCAAATGTTTTCTATTTCCCTCAACAATACAGCTATAAGTTGCTAAAGTCAAATTTCTAAATTAAAATAAGTGAAAATACTGCTAAAATAATAGTAAAAAAAAAAAGTTTCTCTGCTGTTTATCACAAGTTCATCAGTTAAATATTTCCAGCAGTTCTCTGGAACTCAAATCAAAGACAATACTTCTTGAAAACTGCAGGTTCAAGTTAGGCAGGAGTTTGTCATAAATACTGCCTCAAAGCTTGACTTACCCTGACATTTATGTTTCCTTTTCTCCTGACTTTCTGAAGTACTGAAAAAGTCTAGGGCTGGGGCTGTTAGTAAGACTCTTGATCTCAAGGGCTCAACTTAAAACATTTTAGGGTTGCCATGACTGCTTTTTGGGGTGTTTTTCTTGTAATCTCTGTCCATGCATGCTTTTAAGATACATCAGAAAGATGAGGGTGACTGGTCAGACAATTCAGCTGGAAGAGCTGGTAGTGTAGAAGCAGTCTGAAGATATTTTTAAAAACAGGCACCTTCACGTCATTTCATCTCATGTTCCTGAATACACAGGCATATAGAGTCCCTAGCTGCCTTTAAAACCTGTGGCTACGGATTTGAGTCTTGACTCCTCTGGGGGCATTCATTTCCCAGCAAGGGCAGAAAGAGGAGAATTAGAGCAGGCACAAAGGCAATCAAGCAGATTGTTACTACTCTTAGCAAGGCAAGTCTACCACAGAAAATGCCCAGGACCCCCCTACTCCCACACACATATCCTGGCCCTAGACAGTTGGCTTTTTTTTCCCAACACGTTTCTTATCAGTCTCCTTCAGAGACTCTAGAAGTCTTATCTTGATAGGCCAGATCACCAAACTGATCTCCTCTCCATGATGAATAAAAATCAAACTGTTTTTCTCTGTCAGCAAACAACACATTTCCCAGTCCACATAGTCAAATTAATAGAACCTCTCCTCTCCTCTCCTCTCCTCTCCTCCCCATCTCTCCTGTCATCCCTTCCTTCTCCTCACC